>JAQFVV010012444.1:7377813-7786660 GCA_028023455.1 Epiperipatus broadwayi | reverse complement strand
TTTAAAATATAGATAGACTTATCGATATTTACAATATATATGCATCACGCACACTACAGTTTTTATTAAATATTTTTATAGCTTTTTCTTTTGATTATTGTGTATGCAGTGTGTTTAAAGGGCAGATATATGTGTGAGGTCTGAATTGTGGGCCCATGACTGCTTTATTATATTGCAGTGAAATGTACCATATAAATGTTAATATATCACTTTCATATAATATTATTAATATAATGGCTAAAAAAAAATTTAAATAATTAAAAATATAATTATATTTTGTAAAAAAAAAAAAAAAAGATTAATAAATAAATATACATATTTGTCTAAAAAAAATTTAATTACTAATTTTTTTTTTAAGGATGACCAATCAGTAACTGATTTATTTACATATTTTGCCATATTTGATGGTCACGCAGGTGCAGGTGCAGCACTTATGGCAGCAAATTCTCTTCATTTACATATCCAGGTAAGTTTTATACATATAAAATCATTTTATATACAAAATTGAAAAATATAGGACCATCTATATATGAATAATTTATGAAGTCTTAATAATCCTATAATTTTATAACTGTTAAATAATGAAATAAAATAGTTAATTTTGAATAAATGCTAACTAATTAGGACCCAAACATTTAAGTTCAAATAGAGATTAGACAATAAGCAAAGATGAAAAAACTGTTCAATTTTTTACTATTTGACAAACATGATGAGAACTGCCCGACTTGCAATGAGCTAAATAAAAGTTGTTAATCCTATATTTTGCTTAGAGATGAGAAAAATTTTCAAAACTGAATATTGTTATCAAATTTCTCTGAATCGAATTTGGGATCAGCCAGCTTCGGCATTCTGACTTCAGACATTCTTCTCATATTTGCATATGAACTATGTCCAATTTCATTTTATCATATTTTTTAAAATAAAATGATCATGGTCTATCCCTCAACTTTTTTCTTTATATAAAAACATCAAATCTCAAAAACAGGAATTTTATTTTCTTCATCTTATCATATTTGATAATTCTTTTCCATATCTATTTTTCTTGATCTATGAATATAGTCAACTTTCTTCAAAGCCACATTTCCATATCTTTTTTTTTTTTTACCAAGACCAGATCTTGCATCCATATATCAGTATATTCCAAACAAAGATTTTTTTAACAAGAAGGAATTGAAAGCAAAATGTTTGGGTTAGAAAACGGGTATCATTGAAAGCAGCTGAGTTGGATTTATTTTTAAAAGAGATGGACAATTGAAGTTTTAAACTGGATTCCAAGAAATTATAAAAATCTATAAAGAGACTATATGAAATAGAAGGATGAAGCAAGGAAGTTTGCTATTATTTGTGTGAAGAAATGGATTAAACTTGGAGATACTTTTATCATGCAATAATGTGATGATGGTTTATTTCATATAATAATTTTAAGGATCCTTCCAAACAAGATCAATTGTGGGACTGGTGAACTTAAAATATAAAAGTCATAAATCAATTTACAACTGACTTAGTTCATTCACATGAAAATTATTGTTGTGCTCAATTTGGTGCTTAAATATACTGTAACCTCTTGAGCCCTTAATTCTGCAGTGAATAAAATTGTCTACCTTTTCATGCTCAAATTAAACAATATACTTATAAAGTTGTTTTATATCATCTTTTTCTGATTGATTATATTCATGATCTTTCTAAGAAATAATATCTTAATCATAGAATTTTCAAATGCTTTTGAGCAATTCATTGTAACACTTGAAGACTGTGTGGCATAATAATTCATCTGAATTCAAAGCTGTAGCTTTGAATCCAGATGATGGTCAAAAAATTTTTAGATTTTGAAGCAAGCTTAGATTTTTTTTTCATGTCACTAGCTTCTAAACTAATCCAGACTACTATTGGGCATAAATGAGTATCTCATAATTTTCAGTCAGAGAATAAAATAAAGCCTGATATGAATTGTCTTTTCTATTCATTGTTGCTCTGTCAAAAGATGATAGCGGAGCAATTTTTGCAAAACAATAAATCATTTCATCTTTATGAAAAGCTGATTGCAAAGTATGCAATAAATTATTTGAAAACTATTTGATCTGTTTAAAATTATCATCAGTCCATTGGTTTAAGGAAAATCATTTATATTTAAGGTTTTAGCATAAATCTCCAGTTATAGATTTATTATATAAGTAGAAATAGTCATATAAAATGCTTGATAATTAGGTAATCAACTGTTATAAAGTTTGTTTGTTTTTTTAAATAGGAAAAACTTAATTTGGTTAAAGATTTACTTTTCCCATCTTCTCCAACAGAAGAAATAAAAAATGTTATTAAACTCCAATCCACAATTAAAATTTTTCCAGAAAAATCTATTTCAAAAGATAGTTTAATTACTGGTGCCTTAGAATCTGCTTTTTGGAGTATGGTAAGATTATTTTGTTAAGAATTTTTTTCAATAAATTTATTATAACTTGTTTTTTATTAAAAAAAAAAACCCGAATATTTAAATGATGAGATATCTGGATTATTGATATAAACACACCCCTGTTATATAAAAAAAGTATAAAGTTATTAATCAAAATTGGAAAAAAATAAAAGTTATAATATCACATTAAAAATCAGAATGAAATCTGGCTTGATGAATTAAATTGCTATGAAATGGATGAAAGATGTGTTAAGACAATGAAGTGTTGTAATTTCAATATTGATTTCCAGCCTTAAACTTAGTTAAATAATATATCCTATATTTATATGCAGTAAAACTTGTTTAATTTAAAGTCAAAATAAAAAATAAAATAAAAAAGTATTTAAGCATGATATAAATCACCCAAAGTATTTTTAATTTGAAATCAAAAAAATAACATGAAAAATATGAATAAAATAAAATATAAAAAGTATTTTAATAATAATAGGAATTTTTAGAATATGAATGAGTAATTATTGAAAATAATTAAAGGCTAAAAATCAGTGTATGTAATTTATTACTGGCACCATCATGAGTTTAGTAATTTGCCAAAAGATAGATTTTACAAATCATTTCTAGAACTATTATGTAAATTTGTTTTTCTTTTAATTTATTTTCCAATACTCGGAGTTTTTAGATCAACTTTTTTTTTCTGTCTATTGTCAAACAGATTATCCAATATCTGCAGTCAAATATTTAAATGTAAGATTGAATTTTTCATTGCAAATAAAATTTAATCACTAAATGATATTAAAAGGCTAGCATGAATGTTGCTACAAGGAAGTAAAATAATTTAAAAATAAAATACTTCATTGTTCAGGTGTTCATAAGATTGAGCACTAGAAATACCGAACTGCTTCAGAGTCTGATATTCTATCACTGGCACATCGTGCAGGGCATTGTTTTTGTTGTTTACAAAGTTCAGGAGCAAATATAAAATAATCTTTTTCACACTGAATTATGACATCTAATGTATGCTTGAGTAATCAGTAGAAGTCAGATAGTAATGCTTAATAAACTCCTATTCATTGTATACTTGGACTAATTTCTAACTTATAGTTTTTATTGGTAAGGAATTTGGATCTTGGTCTTGTGTGCCTAAAAATTTTTGGATCTACTACAACATTTCTTCCATAGTCACCTTTTATTCCTTTTTTTTTTCACTATCAAGTTATCAGCCCAAATTCAAAAACATTTTAATGTTTTGAATCTAAATCTTTTTTTTTTTTTTTTTTTGAGTGATAATCAATGTACTCAATAAATACCAAATTATTTTATAGGTGCTGTTTTTTATTTTTAAGATGAAATCATTAGTTTTTTCTTATTTTTTTTGCTCTGAGATAAGTTAATCTTTCAGGTCATTTGAGCTATTAAATTTTTGGAATATAAGTAAAATATAATAGCATTTATAAATAGCCCATTTTAGAGTAAAAATCTCTAACAGCTTTTCAGAGAGGAATGGTTAAAGGAAAAGGCAGTTTTTATAATACATGTTGCACCATAGGGCTTAGAACATTCTGAGACACTTTAAAATTATGCCAATTAACATTATGCACTAAGAATATAATGAGTAGCATTTGCATTAATAATAAAAACATGTAATTGGCATTATAGTTGTTAAGCCGAATCTCAAGGTTTTTTTGCTTATACATTTAATCCTAATTGTGATTGAAATATAGGCACAAATAACAGTTGTAATATTGAGTATAAATATCAAACTGTATCATTTCAATGAAAATTAATCAATATATGATCTGAATTAAATAAAACAAAAATAGAAACCATGACAAACTAGAGGAAATTAATTTTTATGTCAAGGAAATTTTTTTTATATATCAGGATTTATCACTCTTGTCAAAAACATAATTTAACTTCTATTTTTAAGATTGTAAAAAACATTTTATAAAAACTTTCTTTTTCTTTCATTAAACATTCATACAAGTTTCTTCATTTATGAATTTTAACCTGATAAGTATTTAATTTTATTCATCTTTAATACAGTAATAATTTTCTTTATAAGCTTTTTTCCCCCTCCATTAAACATTTGTAAACATTCTTTCACAAAAGCATTTATGCCTCTTTTCAAATAAATATTTGTACAAGTATATTTTTTGAGTTAAACATTTAAAACAAGTAGATTTTTTTTTCATTAAACATATAACTATTATTTCTAATATTTAATGTGATATATTGATAAAGCAATATTTTTCATATGCATGGTAAGAATTTAAATTTAGTTTTTCTATAATTAATAATTTTTTTTAAAAAAAAAATCTTTAATAAATTAGAATTTAACTTTTTTATTTACTTAATGCAGTATTGTAAAGTTGTAATTATTTATTAAGTGCACAGGAAGTATATCTAAATACTTTTAAGACAAGCTGTAATCTGCATCAAATGCACCTTGAAATTTATAATAGTCAAGCAATATCTTTATTTTGCCAATAGAGGGACCCCTCAAACCACGACACAAGATAGCTACTTTTATAAAGATAAGAGTGGCCATCTTATCTTTAACCTAAATTTTCACTTATATAGGTTAAACAGTAGAAATTTAGGTTAAAGATTATCTTTATAAAAGTCACTATCTTGTATCTTGGTTTGAGAGATTCCTCTATTGGCAAAATAAAGATATTGCTTGACTATTATAAATTTCAAAGCGCATTTGATACAGGTTAATGCAGTATTGTATATTTTTAAAGCTTCAACATGTATCCCAATGAACTGGTGATTGGTTCTTTTTTCAAGCACCTGCAGATTTACCTTTGAATCAACAGATGTATTATTTAACAATGTAGTTTTGCTATTTATCACAAGTTGCTAGCACATCTGGAACATCAGTTATAATGTAAAATATGATAGTGTAAAACATGCTAACATTAATTTTTATTTTAAATTTAGAAAAACAGCTTCTGAAATGTTTGAAGTGATTCACACTGTGTATGTCAGAAAAGCCAAGAGTCATAAGAACATTTTCAAATGATTTGCAAGATTTTATTACAGCAGGGAGAATATTGAAAACAATTTACGTAGATACAAACTACACTATCACATTTCATGGTCATAATTTATGATTGTGACAAGCTAGGATCTTATAATTTTTATAATAAATAACTAAACTATGGTTGCTATATAACACATTTCAGAGATGGTACTTCAGGTAGCTTGGAGTGAAAATAAGAAACCTTTTCATTGGGAAACATTGTATGCAGTTCATTTTTTTCATTATTATTGAGTGACCTCTTAAAATCATTTAATCTAAGAAAGCTGAGAAACTATGGTTACTGAATTAATAGTGTAGAATGTTCTTTAAGATGCATAAATTTTTTCTTCTGACTGGCTATGACTTCAAAAACCAGATAGATTTTTTTTCATTTAATTGTTTTTTTTTCCTTTCTATATATTATAATCATAATTTCAAGTGTATTAATTGTTTGTCAAATTTTTTACATATAAAGAAATCAGATCTTAGATCTGTTAATAAAATTGTCAAATCTAATTACCTAGGTGATTTAAATACTTGAAATAATTAACAAAATTGCAAACAATCTAAAATTTTAGATAATAAAATTGTATTGTATTTGAATGTGTAGACTACCCTTGTTTTAACATCTTCTCTTAGAAATTAAGTAAATTCATTATTGATTAGTTACAAATTATTTTTAGTTTTTCTATATAATTAGACTTAATGAATTGTGAGGAGATATTTGGGGGGGGGGGGGTGAAAGGTAACAATGTCTTTCCAACACATTCACTTAAATATTGATTATCTTCATTCTTTGAGGATATGTCTATTATTAACTTCAATCTTTTATATTTACATTGTAAATATACAGTTTGAACTAGATAATCTAAAATTTTCTCAAGTACCTGCATATTATAAAAATAAAATAATTTTATATAAACACATTTTGTAGATTGGTTTACTTCATGCAAAGAATTGATCTATGTTTTCTATATATTATCATGATGCTGAAATTCAGACCTTAATACTCCAGACCACTTTTTATTTTTATAGTCTATAAATTTTGGACATTTATTCTTACTAATATAAAAATATTTTTATAATGTAATGAATTGTAAAGAAAAATATTAAATATTTAATCATGTATCCAAATAATCTGTAAAATTCATAGTTTTAATATTTTTATTTTAAATAAAAATTGATAGGATCAACAAATCCGTCGAGAACGTTTAATTTTTAAAATTCCTGGAGGGTGCACAGCCTTGGTAGCTCTTTTATTCCAAGGAAAACTTTACATAGCAAATGCTGGGGACAGCAGGTAAATAAAATTGTATTTTATTTGATTTTTGTTAGTTTATTAAATTCTTCTTTTATTCATATTGAAATTTATTGAATTGCATTCATGTGTAAAGAAGGCCATGGTATACTGGCTAACAAATCCACCTGCTGTGATCTTGATTTTGAGATCGAATCTGTTTAAAATTTGGAATTTTTTTTTTTTATATAATTCAGCTTTTCATCAAATTTCTAATTAGAAAATGGGTATCAAGATATTTTTTAATTAGGGAGTATATTAAATCCTCATCATCTGACAATTGACTTGCTAATGAGTAGTCCCTTCTTTTTTCTTGGTCTTTTTTTTTGGCAATTTACCTTCTATTATTTAGGTGTGCATAAAGATCATAATAAAGTTCTTGCTTTTGACTAAATTTGATTGTTAACATTACATTTTTATTTTAAAAATAATAATAATAATAATAGTGATAGATTTTTGAGTGACATTTAATTTTTAAAGTTTCCAGATTTTTAGAATCTTTTTTTGTTCGTAAAAAATATATGATTTCTACTGCACCACTAACCTTGAGAAAGCATATTTCCAATATAACTGTAACTATTTTAACCATTATACAGTCATGAGAAAAGCCGATAGTAGTGATGATGACTGAGCCAAAAAAAAGTTATATTTCCCCCTTATCTCTTCAAAATCAACTCTAGAGATTCAAAATAGCCTTTACCATCCAGAAGTAATTTATTTCTATTTAACTAATGATAAACACCATGTGTTCACAGCCTTCTTCAAGGTACAAGTTTTTCATGTAAAAAAAAAAAAAATTTCTGAAAGGAAAAACCTTTTCCCTTAATTCCTCAGCCTCTGCTAACATTTGGACTTTTTCAAATTTTATATAATTACATTATTATAAGTGCTAAGGTGAATATTTGAAATGAAATCTGAGTTATAAGAACTGCTCTGGCAACTTGAATTTAATAAAATCATGAAATATTCAAAAACATGAGATATGCAAATTAATGTGAAAAGATCTAAGAAAAAACAAATTTATATTTAATAGCACTAAGCTAGCTTTTGGCAGATTCTCGCCAGAATCATAGTGCAGAATAAAGCCTCGCAGTTGAGAGTCCGAATATTGGAGAAATATGTAAATTTTTCCCAGTATCCAAATTATATGTTCTATTTTTTTAATAGTGGGATGCAAAAATCTTTTCTGTTAATTGAATGCCCACACCTCTTTAAATTTTCTTTTTCTATTATTTCTCTCTGTGTATACTGTTTTAACATTAGAGGGAGAAAAGATGTGTCCTGTAGCCATCTCATATTCAACAAAGATAACTGCTGTTGGCAACTTAGTTTTTTTTTTTTTTATGTAAGTAGATGTGTTGGGCAATTATCATTGACCTATTAGTGTGATATTCTCTATAATACATCGCATTGCAGGCAGGTGCAGGTATGAGATCTTATATACGATTTGGATAGCCTGTTCGAAAAGAATTTTATCTTTGGCATTATTTAGAAGGTTGTTGAGAGAAGAAGATAATCTAAAGCCTACTCTGAATGTGTTCATATTTTTCGAGTTTTGTTGAAATATGAGAGATATAAGGAAGGCTCATTCATGGTTTATTATTATGAATTTTCACGTGATCACCATTTCTTATGCTTGTTCAAGCTGTATGGAAAGTGTTGCTTGTTTATTATGAATTTTGTTAATGCTCTCGTAAAATTTTTCTGCTATTTTAATTAATTTGGTATGATTATATCCAATGTTCGTTAAATCTTTAATATATAATTCAATATTAGTTTTTCTGTCTGCCTTATATTTACTTAATTTTCTGTTTTTGTGTAAGAAACTCTTAAAATCTGCCATTTTGTGCTAGAATGGAACATTAGATTGGGGATAGATGACACCTCTAACTTGAATTATATGTTAGAGATTTAATGGGCATTGGATATAATCATACCAAATTAATTAAAATAGTAGAAAAATTTTATAAGAGCATTAACAAAGTTTGTAATAATAACAATTCTGATTAAACCATGGTTCAGCCTTTTTTATATCTCTCATACTTCAACAAAACTATGAAAAATCTGTATGGATACATTCAGAGTAGGCTTTAGATTACTTTCCTCTCTCAAAAATTCTAAATAACATCAAAGATAAAACTCCTTTCAAACACATTTCCCAAATTGTATGTAAGATCATATGTCCTGTCCCTGCCTGCAGTGCAGTGTATTATGGAGAACCTCCCACTAATAAGTTGGCAAGAATTGCCCAGCACACCTATTTATATAAAAAAGCAAAACTAAGTTGCGAACGCAGTCTATATCTGTTGAACATGAGATGGCTACAGAATAGTTCTTTTCATCCTCTAATGTTAAAATAGTGGGCACAGAAAGGGATAATAGAAAACGAAAATTTAAAGAGGCATAGACGATTGCAAGAGACTCGCATTCAATTAACAGGAAAGGCTTGCATCCCACTATCAAAGAAATGAAACATAATTTGCTTACTGGGACAAATTTACATATTTCTTATCACTATATATTTGGACTCTCAACTGCGAGATTTTATTCTGCATTATGATTCTGACAAGAATCTATCAAAAGCTAGCTTAGTGCTATTAAACATAAATTTGTTTTTTCTTATGCCTTTTCATATTAATTTGCATATCTCAAGTTTTTGAGAATTATATAGCTATATGAAAAGAGATTAACATTTGATATTTAAAATTATTAAAAGAAAACAATTTATTTACATTATATAATCAAATCAAACAAAGTAAAATCATTTCAAAAGGATATACCAGAAGACTTTTTTTTTCTAAAGTTTTAAAGAAAATGTCTTACCATTGTAGGTAACTAGCATTATGTTAATTGTATACTCATACAATTCCATGACTGATTAGTATGGACACACAATGCATTGTCTATTATTCCATTGTCACAGTTATTTGACTGGCAATTTGTTCTTTTCTATAGTCTTTTATTAAATATTAAGAAGGCAGGTGACGGTGCACACTTAATGTTATAGGCATGGATGAATTATAAATTAACCAGATGTTGCGGCATTTATGGATTGAGTTTCCCAGGAAATAGCTACATGTTCATGGGCAGAACCGATGCATGTTTAAGTTGCCCTAATAGTCGATATCCTGTATGTTTTTGACAAGATAACTGATTGAATAAATGGGTTTTTTTAGCCCAATTTGCACTTGAAGACATGTTTCATAGATAGCTATAGTTCAAAAAAACAAAAAAAAAAACCCCCAGCCTTTTCTGAATCTAGGAATGTTAAATTGAATTTCCACAGACAATCCTTTTCTCTCCACTATCAAGCTTCTGGACTGACTTTTTTTTATTATTTATCACATTGCAGTACCATGCTAAAGAATGCTCCTATTATTCTTTGACTTAATCTTTATTCTTCAAAGAATAATTTGTTGTTATGTATTTTTTTTGCTTTTTCTCTCTTTCTCTCCTTAGTTTGATTAATATTGAATAATAGATTTTTTAAATTCTTTTTTATTTTTATAATTTAATTAAATAGATTTCTAGAGATTTATTTTTTAACTCAACAATTATTTAGTAATTTCCAATTTGAACTTTTTGATAAAATCTAATTTCCTTTTTTCTTCTTTCCTTTTGTTATAAAGTTACATAGCTTAACTTTATCTTAAAGCTTTTTTTTAAAAAAAAGAAAAAAAAAATTTATGGATTAAATTTATTTCATTATGTTTATTTTAGAAGTTTTATTAGTTTTATCTATCTATCTATTTTTTAATTTCAAGTAACAATTTTGTATATATATATATATATATATTTGAAATGCCCCATGGCTTTATTCTTTAATGATACTTCCCCTTTAAATAAAGAAAAATTTGAATTTTGCAGCCCATTGAAAATGAAATTCTCTTCAATATATACTGCATTGATGTTATATATATTAAAATTTAAGCTAATTTAAATTAGGAGTGTGAAACTAAATAAGCAAAGATCTTACATTGCAAATAAGGAAACATGTTTAATTTTAAATATACTTAGAAAGACTCTACAATAATCATTTTTACTCATTAAACTTAAATATAAGAAATGGAAACAATGCTTAACTTGGGAAGTAAAAATGACTCTTGTATAGTCTTTCTAAGTATTTAAATTTAAACATGTTTATTTATTTGCAATGTAAAATCTTTGTTTATTTAGTTTTATATCCCTTATTTAACTTAGCTTGAATTTTAATATATATAACTTCATTTCGGTATACATTGAAGAGGATTTTTTTTTTTTAATGGTCTGCAAAATTCAAGTTTTTCATTATTTAAAGGGGAAGTGCCGCTAAAGAATATAGCTATGGGGTGTTTCAAATATTTTATATAGATTTTAGCTAGCATATGCATTGTTTCTATATATATATATGTATATTGTAGTGCTGGAAATAGAAGCGTGAAAAGATGATCAGCCAGCATATATATAAGTTGGTATTGTAAGCATGTGTTGAGTTATAAAAATTATTTTCAATTTAATATTATTTTTTTTGAATGTGTGTGCATGGGTGAGTTATATAAAAGCATCTTATTTGGATTAAATAAATCAAGATATAAATAAAACTTATAACATTTATCAAATTATAAATAATAACGTAGCTTAAACCATGGCACATGCACTTTAAAGATGGATCGCTATTTATACTGAATACTCTCCCTTCTAAACACAAGATAAAGTCTTTATAAAAGATAGAATGGATCCACTCTATCCTTTTTCACCCAAGCTATTTGGATGGGCCAATCTGAAGCATTTGGAACTGAGAGCGTGAAGATTTTGATTAATCACTTTAAATTACTAATCATATAATTTTTAATAGCAATTTATCTTTAAAGCGCATGTGCCGTGGGTTAAGCTACGTTATTATTTATAATTTATATAAAAAACATCACTCTCTCTATATAAATATTTACAAATGTTTAAGTTTCCATCTAATAATGACATATCGTAAATTGTTAAAATTTCACAATCATCATTAATAAAAATCATATGATTAGTAATTTAAAATGATTAATTAAAATCTTCACGCTCTCAGTTCCAAATGCTTCAGATTGTCCCATACATATACCTTGGGTGAAAAAGATTGAATGGATCCATTCTATTTTTATAAAGGTTATCTTATATTTGGAAGGGGGAGTATTCAATATAAATAGTATAACGGTCGGATATGGATGGAGTCTTTTCGTATCTGCGCTACAGGGCGCCACTAGACTATTTGAACCTAGAAAATGTATAGAGTAGGCAGATACGTGCTGTTAAAGATCCAACTTTTATTTATTAAGACCGTCAGCCCATGCCACTAGCTCAGTGAGACACAGAGATTTATAAAATATAAATTCTTAAAATATCTTTTCAATATTAACAAAAATAAAAGAAGCCACTGCCAGTAATTAACACACAAACATTTATTAACGCATATATAAATAAAATTGAGGAACAAAATTTATTATTTTAGGTTGGTTATTAATTTTTAAATTTAAATTTTTATTTTAAATAATCAGCACAGATGAATTTGATAATGTTTTTAAGAGTGTCGAGTATGAATAAACTACATAGATTGCATTTGAAAAGAAAATATTCTATCCCTTATTTAACCTTAGGCCAAAAGTTCGCAGTCAAACCAATGTTAATCCATCTGATACATCGATGTATTCAATGCAGCATGAATACGACAGCACAAATACTATACTGCCATGAATGTGCATCCGGACAGCATGGTTATAGAAGACATTGACTCTCATCCAGTACAGGAATACTACATCTGTCTGGCAAGAAGAACAATAAAAAAAAACTCCATAGGAAAGGACTGCGTTTTCCGTCTTACTATCCCATTCCATAGGCAAAGGGTGATCCAAGGAGGAGGGAATACCGTCTGTCTCCGATGGTCAATAAGAAAGGCTTATTTCGCCCGAGTGCGGCGTATAAGATGATCCTGCACGTAGCGGACCTCATGCTACATTTACTAATTACACCAATATATCCAATCCATTGACCCAATTTAACTATGAAACAAATAACCTAAGATTTCCCCTCCCTTAATTAAACTAATATAACTTTACAAATCTATGCAGCCATTCATGCCCGACTTAAATTTAGCATTTATTAAGTTTAGTTTAACGAAAAAACAAAAATCATAATAAAACTTAAAGGGACAAAAAAAATAAATGGAAATGATTTTTAGCAAACTCAAATGTATAAAAATTAAACATTAATAATTGATTTGAAAAGCAGTTTATAGTTCATTTTAAAAAAAAAATTAGGTTTAGCTTGTCAAATCTTGAAAGTTCTTAATTACTTTTTTTTAAATTTTTCTGTTTATATCTTACAGTAGAAGAGCTCCCGGTTCCTGCTGCCAATTCCCGCGAAGACTTTCATGGAAGACCGGTCTGTTGTTCATACCGTAATTCTCAATCCGGAGCCTGCCTTATCTGGTTCTCTTCTAGCCTATCGCTATTAGTTTGATGGAGGTCCTTACATTGTTTTTCCACACTTTGCAGTCTTGTTTCGACCCCCAATATTATTTTTTTCCAGAAATCATCGAGCTTTTTAGCTATGTCTCGTACTACTTCGTCAGACCTCTCTTTTATTTCGTTTGACATTTCCTTTTTCATATCTTTTATCTCTCTTGACATCTGGTTGATAAACCTTTCCATCATTGTCACTAGGTTTTCTTTTTCCCTGCTGGGTTCCTCTTCGCTTAGTGGCTCCATTACTGCCTCTATTCCACTTTCAAGCTGGCTTTCTTCTGCCATTTCCCTGTTTATTTCATTGTGCTTCTACCTTTTGTCTTCTGGACTGTGATCTTGTCCACATATATAGTATTACTTTCAATTGTTTATATATTTGCTTTGTTATGCACTTAGATTATATATATTTATTATTGATATTATGGTTGAATGCTATTTTTATTCACTACCTTTTTGCTTATATGAATACTCAACGCACACCGTACCGCGCTCCCTTTATTCTGACCATCATTTATTTTTCCTTTTTGCGCCATGTTCTCATTCATTTATCGACTAAAAAATATATAAGAAATCTATTTTCCAAGATCGCTTTTCAAACACTAACACTATTAACTATAAAACCAAATAATCCAACATTAAACCGTACAAGTATTGGAACTGTTATAAGCCAAAAAAAAACAACATTATGAATAGCATTGCACTTATAAATATTACGTGCTGTCGAAAAATTTCTTATCGATACAATTTCAAAATTCTACCTTACTCTCTAATGATTTACTTTTTTTTTTTTTTTATTTAAAAAAAATTTTTTATTTCCGAAGTCTGCCATCTATTTATATTAAATACATAGTTAATACTTATATACTGCCGTTTATTTTTATTAAATGCATAGTCTATACCTATATACTGCCGTTTATTTTTATCAAATACATAGTGTATACCTATATACTGCTGTTTATTTCCCTCTCCAACAATTTATCCAACTTTTATTTTAAATATGTATATATGACAAAATAATCTTAAGCAGTATTACTGTAGTGACAAACATCACTTCAAAAACAAAACAAAATCTTATTTATAAAGATTCTCAATTGTAAACTTTTTTATTTTTATTTTAAATATGCACACACGGTAAAATAATTTAAATCGATATTATTGTATTTACAAACATCACTTTAAAAATGAAACAAAGTTTAAAATTCTTATTTATAAAGATTTCTACTCGTAAACTCTTTTTTATTTTCATAATCTTTTCTCCACTTAAAAAAACATTTTCTTTTAACACTTAGTTTTTGCGAGATACTTTTTTTTTTAAATTTTTAATTACGTTCAGCGGCCACACTTTTTTTCTATACTGGCCACGTTAGATAAGGCCCAACACATTCGGCGCCAAAAATATCCAGTCTATACCAGTTCATCCCTACCCTGATAAGGTGAGCATGCGCACATATCGAACATGAAACAAATGTGGTGGCACGCCAGGATAGGAAGTAATTTCAATTTTTTTTTATGATCGATTTGATACAGTCATCAGACGTTTATAAAGTATTGACTCTTACATACCTTTGAAAGATTTCTTTAATTTAAATCCTTCGTGCCACTCCCAGGAAGAAAAAGATTAATTCCTCCTCCTGAAAGGATATGTAAGGGCAATAATAACATGAAATAAAATGAATCAAACGAAATCTAATAGAAATAAACACCTGATGACCAAAGATTTAAATCCCGATAAGGGAGTATCCCATATGCTAGCTCATCGTTCTCTTTATCTCAGGTAAAGAAATGGGAAACTAAAACTCGCACAATTATCTAAGTGTCTTATTATGTTAGAGAAAGAAATACGAATAAATTATCAAAGCAGTAAAGTAGTTTTATAAATATTAAATAAATGTTTATTGAATCCCTTCACCAATTCCCAAGATAAATATAATAATAACAAACCCCAATGCATAATAAATAACAATAAAAAATATATATATGAGAGTACTACAGATATATTAACAAAGAAAGAGAATGTAAAATTATAAAGAATCAACTAGTTAGAAAGTGGTCTGAGGTTCATAACTCGCACACGAATACATTTTACAAATACTAATTATTACATTAAATAAGTGCGATATTTTACGCAAAGAGATATAAATGAAGGATATGTAACACACAATAATATATATGTAATTAATAAAATAGAGTGTACCATGTAAAGTCTTTTTTTGTACTTCTCTGGGCTCTGAGTAGGCTATTCATCTGTTCATCCAGGACGGCAGGGACTTCTCTTTAACACGGCATCATTCGGCTGCTTTCATTATCATTTGGTGGATGGATTTAGGAGACATTTCTGGTATTGTTCAACAGCTCTCACGATCGCTTGATGACTGGATTCAGGAGACCTTTCTGATATTGTTCCACAACTATCACGATCATTTGATGGCTGGATTCAGGAGACCTTGCTGATGGCAGGAGCGGAGTTGGGTGGGCGCGCTGACTGGAGGTTCCTACCCCATGATCATTTCACTGACGCAAGTACATTTGTGCTTGAGGTTTAATTATAAATTTCTTCTTTGGTTAGCGATTATCAACTAACAGTAGGGCTTTCTTTTTGTTTTCTACAGCACGGGTAATGATTCTTTTGCTTTGGGTTTCAAATACCAACAATTTCCCGCAAACACAGTTCTCTACCGCACTAATACGAATTGTCTAATTGGAAACCATCTTGAAGTTTACATTGGCATGATTTAAGAAAAAATAATTAGAACTGGGAATTCTTTAAGTTCAAACAAGCAAGTTCAGATAAATCTAAAAAGTTAGCATGAGTGAGTGAATGATTGACTTAATGACTGATTGACTGCTTGTGCCCGATTGAATGCCTGTGCCCAATTGAATTCCACTGAACTGGTGAACAGCATATAGCCCTCCTCATTATAATACCAATCTAGTTACCCCTCTGAAACACATTTAATTAATTAATTTTGACCTTTGTTAGTGGATTCATACAATGCACGAAGCATTTCTATGAAATCCACTAATTAATCTCAAGAATTTATTTTTAATTCAATTGATTATCTACTCTGATTCAACATACACTAACAAAAAAGTTTGATTATATAAGTTATTTTCCGATAATTAGATTCCATTTAAAATATATTTTTAATTAAATTAGATATCTTTCCCCACACACATTAACATAAATTTCAACGAACTCTTTTGTCAAGTTGAAATATTTGGTAATTAAAAAAGAAAAAGAAACAAAATTACTTATCTATTAAAATGTACTTGCCTTTAGGCTTTTCTTAAATTCAGAACAATGGGTTTGTAGAGAAAAATATCTAGTACAACTTTTGATTTAAAATTACCTATATGTTAGATTTTTAAATATTACCATTTCCCTTTCTTTTCACAAGTATTTAACAAACAAAAAAAAAATTATACATACAAATTACACGTACAAATCTTTGCGTTTATAAAAAAAAATGAACATAAAATAATAATAATAATAATAATAAATTGTAAGCATATAGCTAATATGCTAATACTTCACGTTATAAGCCTTAACTATTGGCTTTTCTTGTGTGTGCGAATATATGACATATCCACAGACATCTCTCACTTATTTTATAATTTGACTTGATTAAAATTTATATAGATGGTATACACACATGTTTAATGGCTTTGTTACGTATTTTAGGCCCATTTTATTTTGTAATACCATCTTATGCTTGGCCATACGAAGTGTGCCTGTCATAATAGCGATCCATCTTTAAAGTGCGTGTGCCGTGCTTAAGCTATGTTATTATTTATAATTTATATAAAAGCATCGTGCTATATATATAAAATATGTAAACATTTATCAAAATAAATTTTAATAGAGGAATTTAGTTTATATAAGAACATTTAAATTGGGAAAAAAAAATTGAAATAATTTTTTTAAAAAAAATAATAATTTGATTAGATTTTGTAGATAACAAAAAATGAATCTCCAAATCTGATTTGTAATGGTAATTAAAAGATAAGAAACAAAGTTTCCAATTTATTACACATTTTTACTAATTATTGTGTATTTTTAATTAAAAAAGGAAATTTTTACAAAAGGACTTGAGATGGAGGTGTCACATTCTTTTCTTTATTACTGGACTAGAGAGTTTTAAAAAAAATCAGTGTAACTCTAATGAGTGAAAAGAGCAGGAGAAACTTTTTCTTGTGCTGAAAAGCATACTGCTGTGTACCAGAAACAGAAACTTCTGATTTATGGATTATAATTATTTGTTAATACAGTCACAAAAAATGCATTGCTGATTAATTTAAGGTATGCCAGTCTGCCATAATTATGTAATAATCTTCTGAAAACAGGCTCAACTTTAATATCAAAATCCAGAATTAATGGAACATTTAAATTGAACAAATTGGAAGAAGAAACATCACAAGTTGTTGTTTTTTTTTTGTCCATGCTGATCACTAATGGAAGTTAGAAAATATATACCATGGTAAAACTGTTCCTTTTGAAACTTTAACCAAAGAAGATAGAAAAGGCCTTAATATGATAGTATAGTCCATTTACTGTATTTTAATTTATTTCTCTTATATTAGTTATTAAGTTTCTTTTATATAATTATTTTAACTTTGCATGTGTATGTATAAGAGTTAATGGTATCTGTATATAAATGGTTATTAGTTTATAAAATTCAAGTTGTCCGTGCCATTTTATATTATCGCTTTCATTTCAAATGTTATCAGTTCCATATTTACAAAAAAGATTAAATTAAACAATTCAAAACAAAACAACACTCTCCATATAGTAGTGCCATCTTGTGCTAACAAGAGCAATCAATGGATGCCAGAAGGCTTGTGCATAAAATCCCTATCTAGTGCCTACTCATCCAATATCCCCAGACTAGAGTAGGCACTAGATAGGGATTTTATGCACAAGCCTTCTGGCATCCATTGATTGCTCTTGTTAGCACAAGATGGCACTACTATATGGAGAGTGTTGTTTTGTTTTGAATTGTTTAATAACAATTATTGTGCTAGTATGAGATAGTGATCATGTAATGTTTAGTGGTTTAAAAGATTAAATTACAGAGAATGCTTACCCTTAATCACTGAGCAATTCTCAAATGTAAGTGGGAATTGGGGATTAATGAATTTGAAATTGATCCATTCAAGTTTTTTTTTTAATTTTTTCACAAATGAATATTGGTGCACTAGTAAAGGCCGAAAATGCATTTCTTTTTATTTAAAACAAATTACTTCTGAGTAGTAAACCTATTTTGAATCACTAGTGTTGATTTTGTAGAGATGATTGGGAAATATAACCTATTTTTAGGTTTAATTATCTCCATTCTTATTTACTTTATTTATATATGACTCTATGAAAGTTACACTAATTACTTATATTTAAA
Source organism: Epiperipatus broadwayi (assembly GCA_028023455.1). Taxonomy (NCBI): domain Eukaryota; kingdom Metazoa; phylum Onychophora; class Udeonychophora; order Euonychophora; family Peripatidae; genus Epiperipatus; species Epiperipatus broadwayi. The sequence continues at coordinate 7,768,059 of JAQFVV010012444.1, read as the reverse complement.
AATAATCCCAGCAGATGACTGTTACAAAAATAGTGACCCAAATGTGGCATGATTAAACCATTTTTATCTGAGAATTCGGGACAAGGATGACTTCTTATTGTGTGGCTTGATAATATATATATAAGAGTACACCCTGAGAAAATTAAATATAAAAAAAAACTAAATTTTATGGATATATAAATGTTTTTTTTTTTTTATCCATTAAAGTTTTATTAGGATATATTAATGATACTACAATATATAGATGCTTGAATAATATTAAGTTTATTAAAATAAGTATTATGAAATAGGAAAACATTGACATTTGGAATGGAAGATGAGATTGCTACTTAGTTAATTATAAGAATTAGTCAGTGAGCAATAATGTTAAATGGATATAGGAGTGAGAGGGTTAAATTAGTCTGAAGGGTTAAAATTGGCATGGGTGTGAGTTTAAGCAAGATCAAATGTTTATTAAGAGTTTGCATGTTTATGCTAAGGATTGGTAAACAAAACTATGTATCTGAATTTATATAATAGTAATAATATACTGTTTCTCTATTCTCTGCCTAAGCTAAATAAATAATAGTAGTAATTATATATAAATTAGATGATCACAAAATCAATAAAGAAAAAAATGGAAAAAGAGTCGATCATAGAGAAATCAGTGATGCAAGAGGCAGAACAGTCAACAGAATTGGAGCAGGAGCAAATAAAAGTTTAATCTGATGAAGCAATTTCACTCATAGTTGATATGAAAATGTAAGATTGTGAACAGGAAATGAATAAAATGCTCAATGAGTGGCGATAAAAAAATGATATAAAGTCTGAGAAAACTCAACAAAGGATTAGAGAAGTTTATGAAGAAATACGGAACAAAAATAAGATTATAATAGAAAGATTCTCTGAGAAATGTAAGGAGATATTTAGTCAATTGAAAGATATGCAAGAAGTGTATAATGAAAAGACAAAAGATAAATATATAAGTGGTAAAAAAATATGAAATCAATAAATAAGATACAAGAAAATATAAAAGGGGTAATTGCAAAGTTAAATGATGTAAAATTTGATTATGAAAAAGCAATATGTGAGAGCCAGCAAGTAGTCAGACTCCTAAATGCACTGAATACCAGTATGCAGAACAGTCAAATAGACAGGCTAAAAAACATGTGATCAAGTTTATGTCAATGTTTTGAAGTTAGAAAATAGATAAAAGTAAAATAAAAATAAATTATGGAAACCTCCAAAAAGACATTGGCCAAATGGAAATCAAAAGTAAAATAAAGATCTAATCCAAACTGGAAATGAAGACTATAATAAAAAAAAGTTATGATGCCTCAACCAAATGTGTTTTACCTACAGCTGGACATAGCTATGATCTTACTATTGAGATGGAAAAAGAGAATAAATTTTTCTGGTCATCTAAAATAGGATCATTAGCATTATTCAAGAAATATTGGGAAAAAGATAAAGATTAAATCTTAATTGAATATGGAAAATCTGATATGTTGAGAATTACAAACATATAGAAAATGATAAAACATTTGTTTTAAAAAAGTGCTATAATATTTGAAATTAATGATTTTGATAATATTACATGCAGTAATTTTTTTCCCCTCATATGATGATTTGTGTGATTCATGAGTGATTTGTTTTATTGGGCTGATGCCTGTGCTAGGTTGGAAAAGTATAGTTATTTGAGATGTATGGTGGATAGTTTCATAATGAAACAACACTTTTTGTTTTTAAGAGAAATGATCCCTTCATTTGTTACAAATGATTACCCAGTAGAAGTATTATGATTCTATCTGTATATCCCAGTCAGTGACTTGTTTTTTTTTATTTATTAGTAAATATATATAAGTTATAAGAATACTCTTGTGGTATAGTCCTAAGTGTGAAGGATGAGTGTAGCCTCTAACTTTTAGTATATTAATGATTAGGTATTACTTTTCTATATCTCAGCTTTGGTATCTGGCAGATGGCTCAAATGGACTTATTGTAAAGTGATTATGCATGTGGTCAACTAATATGGACAGTGGCTAGGCAATAGCAAAAATTCAGTGGTGTAGCATTTGTTGGTAAAATTTTCCATGTGTAGAGTTTACTTCTTTATAAGCAAATGAATGTGATATGAAAACTGTATCACAAAATAAAATATGGAAAGGATGGAATGAGAAATAAAATATTTGTTTTTATTGTCTCATTTTTTTAAATGAGGGGAGCGGGGAGGGTGTAGTATGTAGTGCTGGAAATAGTCTGAAAAGGTGATCAGCCGGCATATATAACTCAATATATTAATCATATTTTGAATTGTGAAAATTATTTAAGAACTCTTAGATTTAATACTATTCATTTTTTGAATGAGTATGCATGGGTGACATATATAAAAGCATCTTACTTGAATTAAATAAACAAATAAAGATATAAATAAAAACTTATAACATTTGTTAAATACATTGTACGGGCTTACACCTGCATTTATATATGTAATATATGTGGGATTCGAACTTAAGATTTTCCCATGACCCATAACTCTCAGCGCCATCTTACATTGCTGACCCACCTGATTACACACATGTTGAAAAGATAAACAATCATCAATACACGTATTTTGTGCTAAACCAGCACTCATCAGTTGGTCCAGATTACCATCTCCACACATATATACAATCAGTACTCAGTTTTATATTAAGATAGCCAATCTTCATACTTTAATGGACAGGCTTCAAACTATTTCAACCGACAATTCTTCAGTTTTCCATTTCATTGAAAATCTGATGATGGAATATTCAAAGCCCACGTTAGTGCCAAGGTTGTCATCCTACCCATGTTGACGTTTAGTTATTCTGACCCCTCATGTACAGGAGAATAATACTGTATATATGTGTGGAGATGGTAATCTGGATCAACTGATGGGTGCTGGTTTAGCACGAAATACTTATATTGGTGATTATTTATCTTTTGAACATGTGGGTGATTAGATGGTCAGCAATATAAGATGGCACTGAGCGTTGTGGGTCATGCGAACATTTGTTAAAATAAATTTTAATTGAAGAATTTACCCCACATTAGAGTGTTTAATTTGAAGCAAAAGAGCTTGAAATATTTTTTTTTATTTCATTAGATTTTATAAATAACAAAAAATGTATCACTAAACTGATTTGTAATTAAAAAGTAAAGGGAAAAAGTCTCCAATTTATTATGTATTTTTAATTACTAATCTATTGGGTATTTGTAATTAAAAAAGAAAATTCTTTAAAAAGGACTCAATAAAGAGATGGCATATTCTTTTCTTTAGTGCTGTACTAGAGGTTTAAAAAAAAAATTAGAGTAGCTCAAATTATTGAAAAGAGCAGGAGAAACTTTTTATATGTGAACATCTTGGCTGAAAAATATATTGCTGTATACCAGAAACAAACATTTGATTTATGGATTATAATTATTATTTGTTGATACAGCCACAAAAATGCATTGCTGATTAATTTAAAATGTAATAATCTTCAGAAAACTACCTGAATGAGACTGTAATCCATAAATTAATTACAACACTTATAAATGATGTATGCCCCTATCATTTTTTGAAAACAGAACATTTAAATCGAACAAATTGAAAGAAAAAATATCACGTTTTTCCCCCTAAGCTGATCGATAATGGAGGTTAGAAAATATATACCATAATAAGATTGCTCCTTTTGAAACTTTAACAAAAGAAAATAGAAAAAGCCTTAATAAGTCAGTATAATCCCTTTATTGTACTTAATTTATTTCTCTTATATTAGCTATTAAAATACTTTTTATTTCTTTTTGTATATGCTTACTCATTGCATTATTTATTCTAACACAATTATTTTAACCTTGTGTCTATGTGTATGAGTAATTTTTTTTGTAAATATATGGTTATTAATTTTATAAAATTCCAGTTATCAGCTTCATTTTATATCTGTGTTTATAAAACAAAAAAGTTTTAATTACTAAGCAAATAGTAAACGGGAATTTGGGTATTTGATCTACTCAGCTTTTTTTTTTTTTATCTTTGCACAAATGAAAATATTGGCACTCTAATAAAGGCCGAAAATGCATGACATTTTATTTAAGACAAATTACTACTGAGTGATAAACCTATTTCGAATCACCAGTGTTGATTTTGTACAGGTTATTGGGAAATATAACCAGTTTTTAAGGGTCAGTCTGTCTCCAATCATATCTACTTTGTATATGATTCTATGAAAGTTATACTGGTTACTATATTTGGAGGCAGTCCCTGAAGCTTTTCCATATAATATATAAACATTTTACCTGCACATAGATACATGTGTATACTAAAATAACACTATTTAATAGGAGGCTCATTCATTCCTTATAATTACTGTTTTTTTCTTTGTAACAATTTTTACTATCTCATTAAAAGATTATCACACTTTTTGATATACTCTGAATGATTATCTTTCGGGTCTTACATTCCCACCCCATTTAAAAAAACTACATATTTTATTTCTTATTATATATTTTCCATATATTATTTTATGGTAATGTCATTGCACATTCATATTTGTCTTACTGATTAAGAAAATAGTTTTTATAAAGGAACATTCTGATCAATAAATGCTATACCACTTAAACAAAGCAAATTACTCCTGCCCCTATCTCAATCAGTTGATCACATGCACAACCACACACTGATAGGTCCTGATGATCAATCTGCTGGACACCAAATCTGAGACACAGCAAAATCATACCTGATCATGTAAAAATTTAAAGCGTGAGGTTATATTCAACCACCATACTCTTGGATAGTTATGATAAAAATAATTCTATTTATTGACTAGTTGTAAACTTATAATACATGTACTGAGAAACCATTTGAAATAAAGGAAAATTTCTCCTAAAAAAATTATGTGGCTTTGTTATATGAAATGCCACCATATATGTCAAATAAACACATCCTCTTTCAACCTAGTACTGGCATCAATCCATCAAAATGCATTATCTGCCACTCATGAATTTTCCAAATGATCATAGAACAATTGTTTTGATTTCTATGATTGAATGTCTTCAATAATTGGGTGTTATATGTCATTTTCATACCACAATTAGTTGTAATTCAAAAAACATTATTGCACTGTTATCCAGCAAGATTGAAAAATTTTTTGTATGTAAATTTCTCAGAATTACTAATATCAGAGATTTTAATTAACATCTGCCCCCCACCTGAAATTGATGTATAGAGCTCTTTGTTTTTTACCTCTTTTCTTACCCAATTGTATTAATCTTTGACAGACTGTAACATCATGGGAAATTCTTTTTTAAAAAGTTTTGGACTTTATCTGCCTAAATGCAATTTATCAGGTGCAAAACTGATGAGTTGTTCATTATTCAATTTATTTAGTTAATCACTTGCTGTATCTTCTTCAATTAGCTTTGATGATTTAAATTTAGATAACTCCATGTGATATATTCATCAGGATTGGACTGATGGTTCTTAATATATGTTCACCCAGATTGGACTGAGAATTCCTAATAGAAATTAATATGTGTTTAATGTTTTGTTATATCATCCATTTGTTCCATTCCTCCAACACAGACCTGGAGTATCATGATCAGATATAATTATCTTAAGCTTTGTTATGATGCTAGATTATAAAACCTTGGTAGTATGTTGTGTAATTGTTTATGGCATATGATAAGTTGTATGAATTTTGAAAACAAATTATAAAACTTGATCAGATATTTTATTTATCTAAATGGTGGCAATGCTCTATAGAAATCAATGTATAATTTCTTTAAAAAAATTTTTTTAATATATATAATTGAACCAAGTAGATAATATTGGCTGGTTTAATCCACTAGCACATATAACAGTTCTTTAAAAATGAAAAGGTACTAGCATGCATATGTGACTAGTAAAACCAATTTTTGATTAATGCACTATAAACAGTAGATGTGCTGGATGAGAAGGTCACGCATATTAAATAGAATATTTGTCTCCCACTCCCCCTTTCCATTCTTATATTTTAAAACATTCTCTAACTTATATCATTGTTTATATTTAAATGACACACCATGGGTATTCTCTACTATCCTAATCATTTGTGTGAACCTTGCATCTTGCCTCTGTCTGCTAGCAAGTTGCTTTAAATCTTCTACTGATTTATTTATGATTAAGCCAACACTTACTATGAATGTATGCTCAACATGGAGGTGTTGCTGAATTGGATTGGGATGTCTGCTACTATGGTCTTGGATCCTTTACAGTATTTGATTGTGTAGTTGAATTCTTGTACAAACAGGTTCCAAAAAAAAAAAATTCCAGACTTTTGTGATCAATGACAACAATCACCTCAGATTTTAGTAAAAATTATCTGAAATTTTTGAAATACCAGTACTTAACTCCAATTTGGCTATTCTGAATTTGGGATAAAGTAACCCCCCAATTTGTAACCACTACTATTAGTTTGGGCAATAAAGAGTTTACAAAAATCAAGAAATTTAAATATTACTTGCTTTAAACATTCTGCTTTTATATGTTTAAAAGCATTATCATGTTTTGGAGTACACTTCCATGGCACATTCTTTCACAATAATTGTAGCAACAATCCCATGACTTATTATAAATCTATAGTAAAATTGTTTATAAATGTTACATAATTCTAAAATAACCTTCTTATTAGATTGGATCTTTTTCAGATGAGATTGAATACTTCGATTGCCAACAAAATGTCCTAAAAATGTGATTTCATTGATAGCTATAGTACTTTTCTTTAGATTATTACTATGCTTCCTGAAAAACTTCTTCAAGTGCTGTATATATTCATTCAAGTCATTGGATACCACCAATACATCATCGATATCCATTGTTATAATATTTGATCTCAGATAATAGGATTTGATTCAGATATCCTAATAAGTCAATACTACTGATAATAAAATCGAAAGGCTTTCAGTTGAATTGATATTGGTGATCCTCTGGATAAAGTTTAATCTAACAATAACTGTAAATTAAGTCAAAGATAGAAAAAAATTTCTTGCCTTTGAATCTCCTCAACAGTTCATGGATGGAAGGAAGAAGATTATGGTCGGTTGATGGGCATATAATGTAACCTCACTGATTCATCTTTTTCTTTAACTACCTCAATGGACTTATTATGTGAAGAACAGCATTTGATCATAATGCTCTTTCTATCATTTATTTGAATTGGTTTTTCTACTTCCAGATTCTATTGATACAATAGTTTATAAGATATAGCTTCATAAGATTGATTACATAGATTCAATGTTCAAACCCTTTTATTTCTCCTAGAACTTCTGAGAGATATCTCTTGAAATCATACTAATTGCAACTGGTCAATCATTTTATCTTTAATTAATTTTCATTTCTTAATTTTACTCACTATCATTATGTGAGGTACCAATCCATTCAAGCAGCATAGTTCCATAGAAGTGTACAAATTATTTGATTCAAAATGGAGAACTTCACAACCAGAATGTACATGGTCCCTTGCATAATCCAATATATAATCAGATTTATGTAGAAAGTCGAATCTTTGTATTACATCATGAATCAGTCCTCATGATGGATAACAAGTTTTTATTAAGCTTTAGCCATGCCCAAAATTATTGAGTAGCCACTTTGCTTTATGATTATTGACAAGCATTACTTCCACTACCTTCAAAGGTAATGATTTTAAGATTTATTAACACAGTTTTAGTGTACACTTCTTCAAGAATGACAGACATTTGATTGCTTATCATTTTGTTTAAGGTGAGTTGGAACAATTGCTAAATAAATGTTATTTTCTTAGTGTTGGAATTAGCATTGGAGATAGAAGAATTATTTGTATTAGATTAGGTGAAAGCAGTTGTAGATGAGCATAAAATGTTATCAACTAAATTTAAAGCAATCAAAGCAAATGTTGAGATGAAAAAATGTGATGTTTGGATAAGATGTTTTAGAGCAGATTAATTCCTGTAAAGATTTGAAAAATTGGATAACTGATGGTTAAAGTATTGATAAAGTACTTAAGAATGAAAGTTGTCATGATTAAATAAGTCTTTATGTGCGAGAGATTATTTTGTGTGTATGGAAGAAAAATTGCAAACTGTGCACATGGAGAAAAGATATGAATAACTATGAAAAAAGAGGATGTAAGTTTGAAAGCTTTAGAGATATGGATTTGAAATTAAAAGATAAGATTAGCAAATCATTAAGAGCAGAAGTGGATCGATGATTTTAAAGAGAGTAATAGCTAAAAGTATTAGAGAAGTAGAAAAGATTTTAAAAAGCTTTGAAGGAATGACCTATTTGGGATGGAAAATCTGTTTTTTGACAGATAATTAATGATTATGATGACATCATGGAAAAAAAACTTAATCATTACACACACCTATTAACTAATAACTTTATATATATATAAAATGAAGATTAAAGACAAGTATAATAATTTTTTTTTTGGGGGGGGGTAGTGTTTCCAATCGTGTCATGCTGCCGCATGAGGCGCTGTTTCTGTGTCAACACACAGAAGTATTCAGGGTACCGGCCAAAAGCAGCGATTCTTGTTTTCGGATGCTAGGTAACGCTGATTGCAATGCATAAGCACATTTAGCTTACGCCATCTGCTACCAGAAACTACCAATAATTCAGGTGGCGCTGATTGCCATGCATAAGCACATTTAGCTTATGTTGTCTGCTACCAGCAATTACCAAGAATATTGATGCCCGATTGGTGGTGTCTATGCACATACCTAACAGATCGATAATGCATAATGTGAAGGTATGATTAATCTAGAAGCCACAACTATTTAAATCTGCTTTGACAAGTAATACTATTACATTCTATTTCACCTTCTGATAAATCAATGTATTATTAAATTATTTCCTTTTAAAAATCGATCTTTTTTAAAAAATTATTTTTTATAAAAATGGGTTGTTGTTTTTTTAAAAAGGTAATTACTATTTATTATTCTCATTGTTGGTTTACAATATTAAAAACATTCTTAATATTTTTAAAGTGATGCCTTATAGATATTAATTTACTGATTATTTATATATTAGTTGAGAATCTTAAAAAATAAATTAGTTTATAATGATCCATATATATAAGTATTTATTATTGTTAAAAATTAAATTATTATTGAATTAAAATAACAATTTTGATCAATTTTCTAAGAGATCAATAAAGGAAATGTCATATAATCTTTCTCTCTCTTGCTGCAAATCATGGATTTGCTTTATTTTAATGTTATTAATGTTTTATTCTGATATTTATAGAGGCATTTTTAATGTCATATGTAGAAAGATAGAAAAGTGTATAGATAATAAATAATAACTAGAAAAAAGGACACCAGAAATAATAAAGTATATATTTTTTTAATATAGAAATCATTTAAATTCTGCTAAAATTAACCAATTTTAAATAAATTGAGTGTAGACTCCCAGAAACTTTTGATTAAAATGTTATTCGTAAAGTAAGTTTTTTTTATTGATGTTTGATTATGTAATAGCTCTTTGACTTAAGACAGATGTGCTCATAAAGATGAAATTTGATGTATGCAGTATGTCACAGTCAAAAGATGATTTGTGACTGGATTATGAGTTACAACAAAAAAATGTGATTGGTTTCTTACCTGCACTAACATTAAATTTGTTATAAATTGGGTATAACTGCTACTGAAATTATTGAAATGACTCAAATAGTGTATGGCAGTGAAGTTGTAAGTCAACAAAAAATGTTTTCAAGTGATTTTCAAGATTTTGTGATGGCAGGGATAACATTAAAAACAATTGATAAAGTTATAAAACACACTATAAACTTTCATATTATAATTCATTATTCAGAAGCATAAGTATTTTAAAAATTTTGTAACGAATAGATAAATTATCTCATTACATATGTCGATTTATAAAAGTAGTTGCATTTCCATTGGGGCACATTGTATGTATGACTGATGAAACCAAAAGTTGGCAAATTAATAATATTATTGTAAGAATTATTTTTAGATTATTAATTAATGTATGTTAATATAATGAGTTTATAACTAAATAATTTAAGCTATTTTAATAGTTTGTATTTAATTGGATATTTGAATATTTGCACTTTTTAATATTTCAGAGCAATTATAGTTCAAAACAAAGAGGTTATTCCAATGTCACAAGATTTTACTCCAGAGTCTGAGAGGCAAAGGTTGCAATTTTTAGTAAGAATTTTTGATGTTAAATGGGTATATGCTTATATGTATGTGTGAGACCACAGTGAAGCTATAATATGTATTTTCAATGTATTGTATTATAATTATATGCTATCTTAAAAAAAAAATGCAAATAATCAAAAAATAAAAACATTAACGTTTGTAAATTTAGTAAATTTTATAGTCTGCATCAGAAACCATATGGCTGCAGTCATTTTTTTTTTTTGTCTTACAGCACCCTCATTAAATCTAATGCAATTTGATTTTTTAATTGTTTTCTTTACGATAAATAAGTTGAAAGCGCAGACATTTTTCTTAGCTTTTTATGTTTCTAGAAGTTTGATATAGTACTCTATTTTATTTAGTAAAAGATATTTATAGTGTAATTTAAGAGAATTCATAAAGTATTTTTCCTAGTAAGCAATAAAAATAATTTCTAATAAAGTAAATTTTAAAATGAATGGATCATCTCTTAACAAATAACGAACAGAAAAAAGTATATTTGTGCTTCAGTTGTTTGCATTCCTGAAATGGCTTAAATTATAACCATGTTAAAGATATTCTTTTGGTAAGGCATTGAATTTATGGGTAGAAGATGTAAATTTCTTTAGACTTTATTATATTGCATCAAAAAGTTTATAATTCATGAGATGAGTCGGGCACATTGTTGTACACTTTATATAAATGTATATATATATATTATTATTATTCATAATAGAAGTAGACTACTATTATTATTATTATTATTATTATTATTATTTGAGTAAACAGAGTAAAATATATTTATATATAATATCCTTTGTTATCCTTTTCGTTGTTTTTTGTAATAACTTGGCTGAAATATTTTTAACATTAGAAATGTTTCAGCCAAGTTATTAAAACACATATAAGTAAAAGTGCCTTCTCAATAGTATTATTAATAACAAACAAAATTTTTTTTAAATTTTGTTTACATTATAACAATTTGTATATGCATACTGTATACTTAAAAAAATCTCTATGTTATAATTATATGTGCATGCTGAGAAATTGTGATGTACTTGATTTAATGTTACTTATGAGAAATAATCAAACACACCCAATTCAAGTAACTATTACTCTCTTGCATGAAATTAAGATATCTCACTTAACAGATACAAGATTTTATTAGTATAAAAATTAACAAGCATTTATAAACAGGATTATAAGTAGTTTACTAGCGTCTGTAAGGCTTACAAAAATAATAATAAAACAGGTATAGTCTGTATAATTACCCTAGGTCGGTCTTTAGTACTTTCAGACCCGAATATCTGGTTCTCCTCCCATCGTTGGTCCTGTTCTGAATTCGCGCTACACTTAAGTCTCTCAGAAAATCAGGACTGACGCTGACTTGTCTTTTTCCCGCTAGATTGTATCTACTTTTAGTTCTATTGTTTATTCCTTATCAATTTTAATCGCAAAGTATTCTGGGATTATTTCTGAACTAATTAATTAAATTGTTCTTTACATTTTTAATCCTTCATTTAATTAATTATTTATTCGGATCTTCCATCTTGTTTTACATCTTGCTTTTTATAAAATATATATATGAAAAACCATTTGTAATTTCTAATTTTCGTTTTTATTAAATCAACTCGTTTACTTTCACATGTAATTATTTAACACTTTTAACTTCTGGAGTACACACAGTTTCAAACGTATTTTTCTTAATATTAATCGTACTACAACATAACAATTCCTCCCCCACTCCAGAAGTTACGGTTTATCCGTCTTATAGATATTCTTTTAAGTACAAAGGTCTTCTTTTACATCGTATTGGTCTAGGTGATTTTCTCTTTTCAATCTGTATTTTATCCTCTTCTACCGCATCTTCTTGGATGTCGGTCAGTAGCATCTATTTATCTAAATTCTTTTCATTTGCATGTTGAAACTGCTGGAACATATCTAGTTGTATGTTATCTGACACTTTTACGAATATGATTTTTGTGATGCTTATATATAATTCCGTTTTCGTCTTTAATATCATAAATTTGCTTTGATCGCGCCCGTTCAATTTTTCCATTAACCCATTGTTTACGTAGTATATTTCTGAATATTACCGCATCTCCAATGTTAAAGTTTTTCACTGGGTCTTGATTATATTTATATATATGTGTATAGGTCGCAAAAATCTAAATTAGTTCGTATTTTCCGACCGAATAACATTTCAGCTGGCGATTTTCCAGTCATTGTTGATGGAGTTATATGTTGATACATCATGAATTCCTGTAAGACATTTTTCATATCCGTATTTTTGTTTTTTCTTAAATATTTCTTCACTTGCCCTACCGCGTTTTCCGCCAAACCATTTGATTCAGGGTAGTAAGGGGGTGTAAATACATGTTTGATGTCCCATTTCCCAAATTGTATTTTTAGTTCTTCACTCGCAAATCCAGATCCGTTATCAGAGACGATTACTTGTGGAAATCCATGTATATAAAATATGTCTGTTAAACATTTTATTGTTTCATTTGCACTCGTATTTTTAACCTCGTGACATTCTATCCATTTAGAGAAAGCATTGATTAAAATTAAATAATTTCTTCCCTCTATTGGACCCGCATGATAGGCCAAGAAGAATATTGTTTATTTGGCAGAGCTATTTCAGACTTACATTTATCAGATTTCTTAATATACTTTTCAATATCATTACTTATCTGCGGCCACCAAACATAACTCCGAGCTAGAGCTTTAGCTCACATGAAGCCTGGGTGCCCCTGATGCAAAAGTTCTAGAACTTTCATTCTCCCTATAGGAGGTATAACTACTCTGTCTCCCATATTAATACACCCTTTACAGACTGACAGTTGGTCTCTATTGACCCAAAACTCCATTGCTAAATTTTCAGGTTTTTTATTAGGCCAACCTTTGCTTATCCATTTCTTAAGCAACGCATACCCGTCATTTTCATTTGTCCATGTCTGAACTACTTTACTATTTATGACTTGTGATTTCATATTGTCAATATGATTAACTTCCACATCAGTTTCATGGTTATCATTATTTCCGGGCACTCTGGATAGAGCGTCCGCATGAGAAATTATCTTTCCTTTTTGATATTTTAGATTGAAATCATAAGCAGTAAGTGTATTAGCCCATCTGAGCATGCGTGGACTTAAATGCTCTGGCATCCGACGATCTTTTCCTATAATTCCTAACAAAGGTTTGTGATCTGTTACTAATTCAAATTTTCGTCCATAAATAAACTGGTGAAATTTTTCACAGCAAACATAACTGCCAAAGCTTCTTTGTCCAGCTGACTATAATTTTTTTCAGCTTTAGACAAAGTCTGGGAAGCGTAAGCTACAGGACGTTCATGACCGTCTATTTGATGCGCTAAAACTGCTCCGATTCCGTATTGTGATGCATCTGTAGTAATAGTGAGGTCTTTGTCGCTATCAAAATGCACTAATAATCTACTAGAGGTTAACAATTCCTTAACTGCTTTAAACACTTTTTCATGTTTGGTATTCCAAATCCATTTCTGATCTTTGCGTAGCAGTTCGTATAGGGGAGTTGTGACCATCGCTTTGTTCTTTAGAAACGGTTCGAAAAAATTAATCAAACCTAGAAAAGCTTGAAGTTGCTTGACATTTATTGGGCTTGGAACATCTTTGACTGCCCTAATTTTATCAGTTAATGGACTTTTTCCGAAATAAGATGGCCTAAAAACTTTAATTCTTCAGTTTCCCAAACGCATTTTTTAACATTTAATTTTACCCCTGCGTTATTTAGTTTCTCGCATACTTCCCAAATTTTACTTCTTAATTTCTCTGGTGACATCGCAGTAATCAAAATGTCATCATAATATGGCGTCACTCCTTCCAAGCCTTGTAATATTGAATTTATTTTTGCTTGAAATATGTTTGGAGCTGATGTAATTCCAAAAGGGAGACGATTACATTTGAATAATCCAAAAGGGGTCATAATTGCCAATAACCGAGCTGTATCATCCGTAACTTTTAGTTGGTGATATGCCGAATTTAAATCCAATTTCGACTGCGCCAAAATTGTGATGTACTTGATTTAATGTTACTTACGAGAAATAATCAGATACACCTAATTCAAGTAACTATTACTCTCTTGCATGAAATTAAGATATCTCACTTAACAGATACAAGATTTTATTAGTATAAAAATTAACAAGCATTTATAAACAGGATTATAAGTAGTTTACTAGCATCTGTAAGGCTTACAAAAATAATAATAAGACAGGTATAGTCTGTATAATTACCCTAGGTCGGTCTTTAGTACCTTCAGACCCGAATATCTGGTTCTCCTCCCATCGTTGGTCCTGTTCTGAATTCGCGCTACACTTAAGTCTCTCAGAAAATCAGGACTGACGCTGACTTGTCTTTTTCCCGCTAGATTGTATCTACTTTTAGTTCTATTGTTTATTCCTTATCAATTTTAATCGCAAAGTATTCTGGGATTATTTCTGAACTAATTAATTAAATTGTTCTTTACATTTTTAATCCTTCATTTAATTAATTATTTATTCGGATCTTCCATCTTGTTTTACATCTTGCTTTTTATAAAATATATATATGAAAAACCATTTGTAATTTCTAATTTTCGTTTTTATTAAATCAACTCGTTTACTTTCACATGTAATTATTTAACACTTTTAACTTCTGGAGTACACACAGTTTCAAACGTATTTTTCTTAATATTAATCGTACTACAACATAACAGAAATACTTATCACATTCAGTACAGTGAACAATATGTATTGAAATGAAAGCTTATAAATAAAATATGAGTTATTATCATAGGTAAATGTAATCTTTATCATCATTTGATTATACTGAGATTTATCATATCTCTTCTAATAAATGTTTATGTTTTATTTTCTTCTATTTGTTTTTTCCCTCAATATCTTATTTTAAATATCTATATGGTGTTGGTATCATTTCAGATATTTCCAGGAAGAAAGCTATCGTAAGTTATTCTGCATACTATGTTGAAAATTTGTGACTAGATGAAATGTTCTTTATGTGATGGCAAGAGTTGATATCAACTTTTATGAAAGCTAATAATAGAGGAAATTGAGAGTGGTAGAATAACGGAAGAAATTATAAGTTTTAAAAAGAGTTGTAGATGTGTTAATTTGAAGAAAAAGGTAAAGACTAGACCAGAAAGGGAGAAAATAGCTTGATAACGTATACCGTACCATTTTTTAAGAAGAGGGCATTTCATGATGATTCTTAGTTTTATTTATAATGAGTGTGATATAATCAAATAAAGTAATGTTAGTTTGCAGAGTTCTAAAGTTAAGAAAATTTGTCCTGTTTTAGTAGGAATTATCTTACTGAATTAATTGGACCACTCATGAAAAGGAAATTGAATTTTTGTGGTTTGTGCCTACATTATATAACTCTTGTTCAGTGGAAGATAGAAACTCTGCTGATTGATCATAGCTTTGAATCATAAATATATGTAAATCTCGATAATATATATTCTTTTCATACAATTATGTAATACTAACAAACTTGTAATGTACAAGTTCATCTGAACAGGTAAATTAATTAAAGTATAAGAAAGTCTCAAATGCATTGATCTAGCTTTTGGCAGAATACTTCCAGAATCTTAGTGTTGAATGAGAAATCCCAGTTAAAATATGCCTTTATACCAGCATGGTGCAATATGTAAATTAGATGTAATATGTAAATGAAATGATTAGATGTTCCATTTTCTTGATAATGAGAACAGAAATCTTTTTTACTGATAGATTGAGGATCCCTTGCAAAGCCCAAGTCTTTTTATATTTTCTTTTCTTATCATCTCTCATGGCACATATTGTTTTTATCTTAGAAGACAAAAAGGTATGACTCATAGTAAGCTCATAATTGAAAAAGATTGATCATGATTTTGTTTAGCTTTATTGTATAAATACATGTGCAGGGCAATTCTCTTCAATCTGTTGGCACAAAATTCACTGTAGTATATGGAACCACTGGATGGGGCAAGGCATGAAATTTTATATACAACTTGATGAGCATGTTCAACAGGTATTGTCTTTTGTATTGTTTAATAGGTTGTTAAGTGAGTAGGACAATCTGAAGCTAACTGTATATGTCTGCTTATATCTTTTGAAGGTTTTTGCAATCTGGGGTATGTATGACAGACTTATTCATGCTTTGGCCAGATTATTATTGTTAACAGCTTTATTTATTTTAGTATACTGTTTTTATGAGATAATTACAACTCGTCTACAGAGAACTTTGGATTTCCACCAACCAAGAGAACAAGCTGGATTTAAAAGTGGTTTTAGTACAATAGATCATATCCAAGTATTGAGAGAAGTCATAGAAAGGACAAATGAATATGAGTTGTCATTATGTTTTGGATTTGTAGATTATGAAAAGGCATTCGATTCTATACACATTTCTTCAGTGATTAAAGCATTGGATTATCAAGGTATAGATCCAGGATATTGTCATATTTTAAAGAATATTTATAAAAATGCAACAGCAACAATTAGATTACATAATGATACTGGGAAAGTCAACATTGAGAAAGGTGTAAGACAAGGTGACTCCATATCTCCAAAACTTTTTATAGCAGTGCTGCAAGAAGTATTTTGTGGATTAAAATGGGAAACTAAAGGAATGAAAGTAAATGGAGAGTATTTAAGTCATTTAGATTTTGCAGATGATGTAGTTGTTTTTGCAAATAATGCTTCAGAACTGCAGGAAATGTTGCAGGAGTTAGCAGATGAAAGTAGAAAAGTGGGACTAAAGATAAATGTTAAAAAGACTAAAGTAATGTTTAATCGATTTGCTCAAAATATGAAAATAAAGATTGATTATGAAGAATTAGAAGAAGTTAACAGTTACAAATACCTAGGTCAGATTATTAATACAGATGGAAACATAATGGAGGAAATTAATCATAGAATTAAACTTGGTTGGAGTGCTTTTGGTAGAAATAACTTGATACTAAAAGGAAATATGCCTATGTGTTTGAAAAGAATGGTTTTTAACAAATGTGTTTTACCAGTTCTTACTTATGGATCTGAGACTTGGACACTTAATAGAAGAGCATTACAGAGACTTCAGACCACTCAAAGGAGTATGGAGAGATGTATGTTGGGAGTAACAAGAAGAGATCGAAAACGCAATGTATGGGTAAGACAACAAACAGGTGTTACTGACCTTATTGAAAAAATTAAAAGATTGAAATGGAGTTGGGCTGGACATATTGCTAGAAGAAATGATAATAGATGGACAATTGAAATATTAAACTGGATTCCAAGAGATTGTAAAAGACCCAGAAAGAGACCACATGTGAGATGGATGGATGAAATAAGAAAATGTGCAGGGGTGTTGTGGAAAAGAGAAGCTAAAGATCGGAGAAGATGGATTAAACTTGGAGAGACCTTCATCCTGCAGTGGATTGATAATGGTTGATGATGATGATGATACGAGATCTGTTAAATCATTGATTTAAGACTCAGTGTTGTTTTTTCTGTCAGCCTCATAATTGCATAGATTTTTGTTTCTATGATGGGTCTTCAGACCTGAGATGAATAACTTCTCCTATTTGGATTAGTTTCACATTCATTTTAAAGTCCAGTTTGCTCTTGTTTCTTTGGAGATATATATATATTCAAAAAAATTTATCTCATATTTTTTTATCTTCATTTTCAATGATCCATTCTAGAGGTGATACTTGATCAAGGTCTAAAGGTATATTTTTAATCTGATCCTCAGAAGCACATATGAATTCATCATCTATATATCTCATATAGATGTTGTTTGCTGCAGGGACCAAATATTTTGGTACAAGGTTGTTCTCGAATTTTGAGAACATAATGCTGCAAACAGATAGCCTCTTAGGCTATCTACTCATCATTTTGTAAAATTTTCCATTGGCAACTGCTATGATTTCCTTATCAATGATTTTAGAACTTCGATTATAAACTCTTTTTTATATTAATTATAATTACTTTGCAGCAAAACATCTTGAATGATGCTGATAGAGAGGTCTCGAGGCCCCAAATCATGTAGTTCATTTATGTCTAACGAGGCTAGCTTGTGGTCTTTATTAATTTTAATTTTTTTTAATTATCTCCACACATTCAAAAGATGACAATAATATAGTTGCTGAATTCAATGTCTTCCATCAACCAGTTGGCTTTTTCAGCGCAGCCTTGTAATAATGTATGCCATTGAAATCTGTCATCAATCTAAATGGTTGACTTTCTTTATGCAACTTGATATTAGTGAACATACATGGTGGTATGGCTGCTGAAGGGTACATTGCCAAATATTTTGCTCTTGTGTATGCTTTGTTACATAATCTGAGAATTGTGTTTACAAATTTGTCTTTGCTATATTTTACATTGTACCTGCCTATATTTTTAAATTGCAACTTTGTGATTTGTGAGTTCATTTTCTGAATGTAATCATCAAAGTTTAATAAGATCATAACTCTTGTCTTGATCTTCTTTGACTCATTTGATATTGTTGTTTTTAAAGTATTGCTTTATTTTCATTTATTTTATGAATCCAATCATTATTCACTTTATCCGTGTTATATGTGTGAAGCAATTTAGCTGTTTTTTTTCTATAACTTTGTCTTTTGTCACTGAATTTTCAAATTTCACTTCAATATCAATGATGATTTCCATATTTGGGTATTTCCAGATTCCACCAATAAATATCAAACCAAGTTTTAATAAGTTATTGATTAGCTCATGGGGCATAATTATTGGTAAATTCACTCAAATTATCAACCATATTGTCAACCAGAACAATGCCTTGTTTTTTAGTACATAATGTATTTTACCAACTTCTAGCAATAAGTTTGTGTGTCTACATAATATATAGCAATTTTACTCAATATATGTAAATGAGCATTAAACTAAATAATGGTTACTGTAAGTTATCAGAACCTAATCTTTCAGAGAGACAATTCACTACTTCTCCCATCTGCTAACCAAATAAGCTATAACTCCCAGCAAGTCTAATTTATGAATTGTAACTTACTCATTTTTTTAATCAGCCAACAAAATATACTGCATTATTATTATTGTAATATTTAATAAATTTATATATTAACATTATCTAATGGTCTGCTAATTTAATACATACTATCATTTTATTAAATGCTTTTATTGAAGTTAGAAAATCGGTTTGTTGGTATATTAGTTTGTAAACTTTAGATCTTTTTTAAGTTAGATTGAAATTTTAAAATTGAGCTTTAATTGATTTAAATTCAATAGAATTGCTTGAAATTTGATATAACTAATTAATACCAGGCTAATCCATATGGGATACTAATCTTTTCGATAGGTCATCTAGTTTCTTGGATATCGAACAGAGCACAGGAAAATATTAAATATTTTTTGATATCAAATAAAAAAAATTTCTAAACTTTAATATGATTTAAATAAGGCTCATGAGAGAGTGATATATATATATATATTTGGTTTGGTAGTTTGTTTCAATTAAAGGATTTGATTGAAGTTAGAAAAAAAATTTTAAAATCGATATTTGATATATTTAAAGAAAATAGAATTGGTTCCATTTTGAGACAAATCTTTAAAAACAGCAGCCATGCTATTTGACAATAATATATTTAATTTAGGTTACTTACTTTCAGAAAAATATTGAGCAGTGTGCAGATAAAATTTTTAATATTTTGATATCAAATATAAAAGGCATTCAAAAATTTTCAATGTTTTAAGCAATATGCACACAAGGGTGGTATATATATATATGTAATAATATTATAATTCCGTGACTGTATTTCTTCAAAGCAATGTACGTAATTATATAATTAAATATTTATAAATACAATAATCAGATATATATAAAGTATAACTTTAAGAATTTTGTCCCCTTAGGAGCGCTTTCCACTATCTTTGTGGTCTACGGGGATAGTCGAAAGTGCTTTTAAGTGGATAAAATTTTTAAAGTTATACTTTACATATATCTGATTACTATATTTATAAATATTTAATTATATATATATGTATTTAGTTTTGTAGTTTGTATCAATTCAAGGATTTGATGGAAGCTAGAATTAAACTTTAAAATTGGCATTTGATATATGTAGAGAAAATAGAATTGGTTCAATTTTGAGACATGTCATTCCTGCAGATATCAACAAGACTGGAGGATTACCAAAGGAATTGGAAATGTGGTGCAAAAGTTATGGTATGATACAATATTGATGTTTTAAAAGATTGGTAAAAGGAAATATTGAATTTATTATTGAGATTGTGTAGCCCCAATTTCATCAAATATAGATGTATGAGTCAGACATACTGTATGTGTATGTGAATTTGGCAAACATGAAATATATATGATATTACCAAAAGAAATGTAACTCCTTGCTAAATTCAGCTATGGAACAGCTGAAAGAAGATTACTTCAATTGATTATCTCATTTTGCCATATATAAAATGTAATGTTGTACTGTAGACTTACTTGGGATGAAAGCTTTTTGAAAAAGACAAACATAAGTTGCATTGAATAGAACAATTAGAATGCTCAAAATTGACTGGAAAAAAAGCCATGCATTAAGAAAGCATTGGCAAAAATACATAGAATGAGAAATATATCAAGTGAAAACAACTTTCACATTTTTGGCATTCAAATTTTTTGGAATTTTCAAATATTGATATGAATAATTTTTCTAATAATAGTAAATAATTTTTTAAGAAGATTTTAGAATATTTTGTAGATCATTTTGTAAAATTTAATTAATATATGGGTGAATTTCTTATGAAAAAGGTGATTACAAAATTCTGAAGACTAAAAGTTAAAAATAACTGAGATAAAAAAATAATTTATATTAATTGCTTTTATTTATCATGCACTAAAAAAAAACAATAACTGCTTCTTCAACCACTAGTGGGAGATTTAACATGAAATACAAGCATGGATGGTCCAGAAATTAATTAAATCAATCTTTATTTTTTATGACAAGGGATTAACTTAATTAATTTCTGGATCCTCCAGTCTTTTATTTCAAATTAAATCTAAAAAACTCAATGGTGGTTTCAAAAACAGTTATTTTTTATCTTTTTAATGCATGCTAAATAAAAACATTTAATATAAAAAAAAATGTTTAGTTCTATTATTTCTTTTAATGTATTATTTTATGATTATCTTCTTTTTTTAAACAGATTCTCTATTGGATGCAGGTTATTAAGAAATACCATATAATAATCAATTGACGAAACACTTTATTAAGAAGTAGCTTTACTATAATCTATAAGTTATGATGGAAGCCATTTCTGAAAATTTTTAATATTGTCAATTTATTACATATAATTTAATAATCATTATGTGGTTACTAATTATCTTCACCTATTGGGAAATATTTACATTAAAAAAAAATTGAATATTGTATATGATTGATTGCTAAGCTACAAAATAAAATTTGTAATAAATAAAAAGGTGCTATCATTTCTGTGTAAATATTCATATATTTGCAATCTCGAACTCATCTGATGAACCTGTATTTCTGCTGAACTACATTTGTAGTAAGTGATTGGTTTTGAAGATTTTACAAATGAATGAATGAATCATAATTTTGGAAATATGATTTATTGCATATATAGTAAGTCATTGGTTTTGAAGATTTTACAAATGAATGAATCATAATTTTGGAAATGTGATTTATTGCAAATATAAATATTCTTATTTAAAACTAATAGAAGAGATATATAATATAAATAAAATGTCCTTTAATTTGAACAAAATTGTAATCATAATAAAAATATAATGGTAATAAACTATTATAAACAGTTTATTACTGTTATATATTATTATTATTTTTATTATGATTATATATATATATTAACAAAAGCTTTTTGTACATCCATTTAAAAATCCTCTACTTCTTCATCAACTTTTCGGACATCAATCTGAATTATCTGCATTTGATATGTGTTATTAAGTTGAATAATTAATCTTGCCACTCTGTCTGATATACCATTAACCTCTACAGTATTTACAATGAATTCTACTCCACTTGAATTTCCAATATTTGGCCTTTGTAGTATATATAATACATGTCCACTTTTTAAATCAATTCTTCATCTTTTCTTCTAACTTCACAAAGTCCAATAATGTTCCATTTAATATTATACAATTCTTGCTATTTTCCTTCAATTGAAAGTGATTTACAGTTATAAGTAACTAAGTAGAAGGCAAACCAAACAACATTTTAAAATTGACATGGGAAACTTTAATGCTAGAATTGGTAAGCAATTGAAAGATGAAGGGTCTATAGGTAAATTTGGTTATGGTGATAGAAATCAGCATCATCAACCATTATCAATCCACTGTAGGATGAAGGGCTCTCCAAGTTCAATCCATCTTCTCTGATCTTTAGCCTCTTTTCTCCACATCACCCCTGCACCCTTTCTTATTTTATCTGTCCATCTCGCGTGTGATCTCTTTCTGTGTCTTTTACAATCTCTTGGAATCCAGTTTAAGATTTCAATTGCCCATCTATTATCATCTCTTCTAGCAATATGTCCAGCTCAACTCTACTTCAGTCTTTTAATTTTCTCAATGAGGTCAGTAACACCTGTTTGTTCTCTTACCCATATATTGCGTTTTCAATCTCTTCTTGTTACTCCCAACATGCATCTCTCCATATTTCTTTGAGTGGTCGGAAGTCTCTGTATTGCTCTTCTATTAAGTGTCCAAGTCTCAGATCCATAAGTAAGAACTGGTAAAACACATTTATTAAAAACCTTCCTTTTCAAACACGTAGGCATATTTCCTTTTGGTATCAAGTTATTTCTACCAAGGGCACTCCAACCAAGTTTAATTCTATGATTAATTTCATCCATTATGTTTCCATCTGTATTAATGATCTGACCAAGATATTTGCAGCTGTTAACTTCTTCTAATTCATCATAAGCAATCTTTATTTTCTTATGTTGAGAAAATCCATTGAACATTACTTTAGTCTTTTTAACATTTACGTAGTCCTACTTTCATCTGATAACTCCTGCAACATTTCCTGCAGCTCTAAAGCATTATTTGCAAAAACAACTACATCATCTGCAAAATCTAAATGACTTAAATAATTTCCATTTACTTTTACTCCTTTAGATTTCCATTTTAATTCACAAAATACTTCTTGTAGCACTGCTGTAAAATTTTTTGGAGATATGGAGTCACCCTGTCTTACACCCTTTTCAATGTTAGCTTTCCTAGTATCATTATGTAAACTAATTGTTGCTGTTGCATTTTTAGAAATATTCTTTAAAATATGACAATATCCTGGATTTATTTATACCTTGATGATCCAGTGCTTTAATCACTGAAGAAATGTTTATAGAATCAAATGCCTTTTCATAATCTAAAAATCCAAAGCATAATGGCAACTCATATTCATTTGTCCTTTCTATAACTTCTCTCAATACCTGGATATGATCTACTGTACTAAAATCACTTTTAAATCCAGCTTGTTCTCTTGGTTGGTGGAAATCCAATGTTCTCTGTAGACAAGTTGTAATTATTTTGGTAAGAATTTTGTATAAAACTGATAAAAGGCTGATAGGTCTGTAATTTCTAATATCTTCTTTATCACCTTTTTTAAATATTAATATTAATACTGCATTCTTCCAATCATTTGGTACTTCTTTATCATTTAGACATTTGATATACAACTTTACTAAAAAAATTTCTTTCTTCACCTGCTTTTTTAATATATCAATTATAATTCCATCATTATTTGGAATCTTTCCTTTCTTCATACATTTAATTGCATGTCTCACTTTTTCATTTAAAATTCTGGGAAATTCAGAAGATGTAATAAATATAGGAGGTACTTGTTTTTTATTACTATATAATTCTTGATGGAAATAAGAGGGGATATATACTTGTGGAGTTTACAGAAAAAGACAAATTTTATATTATGAATTCTTTTTTAAGAAAAATGGGAATGGACATGTAAACATCCGAATGAAGATACAGCAGAATTGGATTATATTTTGACTAACAAGAAATATGTATTTCAAGAGTGCGATGTTCTTAATAAATTCAACACAGGAAGTGATCATCGATTACTGAGATGTAAGATACATATTACTGCAAAACTAGAAAAACAAAAATTATTCTGAAAAATAATATTCACAGTTGATATTCCTAATCTTTAGCAATATTCCAATAATTTCAAATTAGAACTTGCAAATCGTTTTCAAATATTAACAGATTTTGAACATGATTCAAATTTGAACGGAATCAATAGGAAGATAACTGATACACTTTTAAAAACTACAACAAAGATAATTGGACAAAAGAAGTAAAATTTCTATTGAGACAAGATAATTTATGAAGAAGAGAAAGAATATGAAAATATATAAAAAATGATGCATTAAGAAAGATTGAATATCTCAAATTTTGTAAAATAGTGCAGAAATGTGTTGATAATATAAGAAAATATAATTATGATCTAGCAAGGATAGTTGTAGAAGAAAATAAAAGTCTCAAGTGTGTAAAACAATATTTTGACATTGGTAGAAAACTTATTTTTGCAATAAGAAAAAAAGATGGATGACATCATGAAATGTGTAGAAGAATTCTATCAAGAATTATATAGAAATAAAGAACAAGGTAAAGTACCTCCTACAACTGCTATATCATTTGAATTGCCCAGGATTTTAAATGAAAATATAATCGATATCTTAAAAGAAGCAAGCGAAGAAATAGAAAAATTTTTGGCAAAGTTATATACTAAATGTGTAAATGATAAAAATGTACCAGATAATTGGAAGAAGGCAGTATTAATATTAATATTTAAAAAAAGTGATAATGCAGATATCAGAAATTACAGCCCTACAATCTTTTATCAGTTCTATACAAAATTTTTTTAGCAAAATAATTACAACTTGCTTAGTGCAAACTTTGGATTTTAACCAACCAAAAGAACAAGCTGGATTTAAAAGTAGTTTTAATATAATCGATCATGTTCAAGTATGGAAAGAAATTATAGAAAAAAGCCAATGAATATGAGTAGCCATTATGTTTGGATTTATAGATTATGAAAAGGCATTTCATTCTACAAGCATTTCTTCAATGATTAAAGTATTGGATCAACAAGGTGTAGACCCAAGATACTGTCATTCAATAACATCAATTAGATTAACATTGAGAAGGATTTATGACAGGGTAACTATATCTCCAAAACTTTACAGCAGTTTTGCATGAAGTATTTTTTGGGTTAAAATGGGAAGCTAAGAGAGCAAAAGTAAATGGAAATTATTTATTTAAGTCATTTAGATTTTGCAGATGATGTAGTTGTTTTTGCAAATAATGCTTTGGAGCTTCAGAAAATGTTGTATGAGTTATCAGATGAAAGTAAGAAAATAGGATTAAAGATGAATGTTAAAAAGACTAAAGTAATGTTCAATGGATTTTAAGAAGAAAATAAAAATTGATAATGATGAGTTAGAAGAAGTTAACAACTATAAATATCTTGTCCAGATTATTACTACAGATGGAAAGATAATGGATGAAATTAATCATAGAATTAAACTTGATTGGAGTGCTTTTCATAGAAATAAGTTAATATTAAAAGGAAATCTGCCTATATGTTTGACAAGAAAAGATTTTTAATAAATGTGTTTTACCAGTTTTTACTTATGGATCTGAGACTTTACACCACTCAAAGAAATATGAAGACATACATGTTTGTAGTAACAAAAAAAGATCAAAAACAAAATACATGGGTGAGAGAACAAACAGATGTTACTGACATAATTGACAGAATTAAGAAAGTGGAGTTGGGCTGGACATATTACTAAAAGAGATAATAATAGATGGAAAGATAAAATCTTAAACTGGATTTGAAGAGTTTGTAAAAGACCTAGAAAGAGACGGCATGTGCAATGGATGGATGAAATAAAGAGGTTGCTAATGTGATTGGAGAATAGAAGCTAGAAATTGGAGAAGAATTTAACTTGGAAAAACCTTCATCCTACAGTGGTGTTTGAAAATGATGGTGATGATGATATATTACAAGAATAGACATAACAATTTGTGTGAATTTAAATCTGAATTATTAACTTGTAAGAAAGCTAAGTGTTTTTAATATTTGAAATTTCTAAGTATAAACAATGATTTTATATTGCACGTATTCTGACAAAGAGATAATGATATTAATAGCATGTGAAAAAGGAAATCCTTTCTGTTATCTTTAATTTGAAAATGATGTATTTATTAACAATGCCATAATATGTTTATATCTTGGAGTATTAAACTTCATGTTCTTTACATATAAAAGTATATTAATTTATAATTTACATCAAACAGGATTGATATTGAATTGATATTGAATTGGATAACTTAGACACATAATTTGTTTTGAAATTTTTTTATTTATCATATCTATATTAGGACAGATAAAACTTAGCATCAGATTTTAAATGTCACTTGATATTGTTGTATTAAAAAAAAATTTTTAAAAAGATATGCTACAAAATGCTGTTTTAATGATTCTGATTTCAAATAGAATTATTTAAATAGATATAATTAATTTAGCTTGGTGAAAATGAAATTATAGCCAAAAAAATAATTTTTATTTGACTTCTAAACCTAACACCTACTAGGTTCCTTTCCTCTCAGGATGTCAATTAGATTATCTTTAGAAAAATAATTAATAATAAAGTATAAACAAAAAAGATTGCTATATTAGTAAAACTATTTATTTCATTCCAGCTCTCCCATCTGTTGTAAAGTTAAAGAATCATTGGATGTTAGATGTAATGCTTATTAAATTTTTATTCAACATTATCCTCTCTGTATCTGCATTCAGACTAGTAGTACAATTGAATTTTTTGATTCTAAAAAATCCAGATGCCCTAGGTCCAAGTTCAAAACTTCTCATTGGTAAAGATCCTTAAGCCAGTACTAATCTGAAAATAAGTATAGAACATCACTGAATATGGATTTAATAAATACTACATCTAGAATGTGATGAATCTTTAAGCTACAGTAGATGGTAAAGGTGGAGTGAAATAAATGACTTTTAAAAATCATTGTATAATATAATAAAAGTTAACATTTATAAAGTGTTAACAACATTATATTCTCTTTGTTTGCACTGATAATTTAAATGATTGCTTTTTTTGATAATTAAGGATTATTGAGAAATCCAATAGACTTTTGAATCAAATTTTAATGTTGAGGTAATTCTATATATCTCTTTTTAAAAAAAATTGGTGAAAAATGTGAAAAAGACAAATAATTTCATCAGCCTATTCATATCGTCATATAGTCAATCTCTTAGTCATGTTCTAACTTTTTCTATATTGCTGACCGGAAAGCCATCCAATAATGTTTATTAAATGATTCTATTTTCTGGTAATTAATCAGATTGATGGATGTCACTATCCTAACTACATAATTTGCAGTATGCAACTTTCACTACTATTGAAGAAAGTAAGATAGCAACACATGCTGAACTTATAATTGAGTTTACTTTTACCTTTTTTTTTTTAATTATAAAAATCGCAAATACCTTTTATATGCTTTCTTTATATAAACTGAGCACACTAAATGTATATATGTGCGGGAGATGATAGTCCGGATCAACTGATGAGTGCTGGTTCAGCAGGAAATACTTATATTGAGAATGATTTATTTTTTTCATTTGTGGGTGGTCATATATGTCGATTGAATAAGATAGAGTGGATAGCTGAAGGAAGCTTGAAAGTTCAAATCCCCTACAATTATAGCTTAATTAATATTGTAAAAGTGTTCAAGGTTTTTGATATAGTTTTAAATATTGGAATACTAGAAAAAAAAATTTTTCGGCTACCAAGCAAATCATGGCCAACTGCCATTCGCGATGATTATTTTATTACCACATAGTCAAAATATATATTCTTATTAATACTTAAGTGTTGTTATTTTTAATATAATTGTAAAAGATATGGAAGTGTTAAAGGACATGGGAATGAATCTTGATATATATATTGATGTACGTGTATTTTAAAACGAAAATAGAAAAATGAAATCACAATTTATCAGTACATTGAAAAATATCTTTAAAACGCTATTGTTAAAAATTCAATTTTCTTTGTTTCGTAATTTTCTAAAATATTCATTCTAATTTGGAGTTAAAATAAAATATTTAATTAGGCTCACCGTAGAAAGCCTTGTTAATGAGAATGTCTCATTAGAATGTAATTAATTAATGATTATAAAATTAGTTTATTAAGCTGGGAAAGATTGCATTCTTTATACTTTTTTCGTTTTCTATTAAAATGTAAATTAGTAATTATTTTTTAAAGTTGTTTTTTTTTTTTTAAATTACGTTTAAGTATACTAAGGTTGTAATTCCCCCCCCCCCCCATTAGCTTTCTAAAAAAAAAAAAAAGATATGATGGAAGGGGATAGAGATAAAATTTGAAATAAAAATATCCTAGATAAACTGAATTATTGAATATTAAGATTGAATTAATTGATGTAAAAAAATAACGATATTTAGTAGATAGATATTTTGCTTTTTTTTGTCCTACATGTGTTGGTGGGTGAGTGGCAAACCGTGAACTTCAAGGTTTATAGATCATAGTTCAGCTATGTCACTTCCGGAGATACAAAAGTTTTTATGAACTCTCAAGCAGTGTAATTTGGTACTGGTACATTAATAATAGTCATTTGTCCACTTCAATAAATTCAATTTGAAACTATGACTTTCTATATAACAAAATTTGTTATATAAATAAAACTTAGGGTTTTTTTAAATTTCACAATACTTTGTACTAAATGTGATATTGTGATTTTTTTTTTTTTAGTGCTGTTACCTAATTTATGATAAATGTGATTGCCCTTGCTTAGTCCAGTTGTTCAGAAGGAATTGATACCTAAAGTTATTCATTTTTTGAGTTAACTGGTTCTCCAAATAAAAATTTCCAAATCTTTTGATTTTTTAGTTTATGCAAACATGATAAAACAAAAACAGATCTCTACTGTAGTGAATCAATTGTAAGCTTAAGAAATTTGCTACAAAAATTTTAAAAGGCTTAAATAAATAGCACCACTGATCCTAGAGATTTTTTTTCTTTTGTGAAGAGATTCAAATGGTATAATAAGAAAGAAAAATTTTCACCATATCTAATATCCTTCATGATTCAGGGCAATGGTAAAATGTCATATTCTGAAGCATAAGATTCTCAGTTCAAGTTTTAATACTTCCAGAACTCAAACTTCTTGTTAATTCCTAAGTAATAAACTATTTGATTATTTGTGAATATTAAACCATTAAACATCAGGGTGGCACTACTGTGTAGTGAGAGTTTTGCCTTGTTTATTTATGAATATATTGTTTATGAAATCAAATATAGACCGTAAGTATTTAGATGGCTTAGGATATATTTAATAACAAATATAAATGATTATAAAACAACAAATGGAGTTGTCTTGGAGAACCAACATGGGTATAATTCTTAATTATTAGTTGATATAAATATTCAATGATTATTATTAACCTTAGTGGTTGTAATAGTAATTAGGAAGAAGACAATGTTAGCCAAAGTATTAAATCTAATTTCTTTATTAGGATTGTATGTTGAATGCTTTCTTCATTCTGAATTCATTGTTGGAAAGCCTCTTTGATTAGTTTCTTCATTGGTTTCCAGATCATTTTTCCAGCTTATCATACATGTTGATTAAATATCTTTCACTTTGATTTCTGGTCAGTATGAAGTATAAAAATCTTAACTCAATAATGTTTTATCTTTCACTTATTTATATTCACTGTACATTAATATAGTGTTTTTCAATTTTATTAATTTTTTTAATTTATTTTTTTAAAATTACTATTTGAAAACATGCCGATACTCGAAATCACATATTTCAATGTTTAAGTTTATGTTAATTTGATAAATAGTTCATAATTGCCCTGCATAATTTAGTGCAGGAATAGATTGGCAGACTGTCTAGTGCTCTAATTTATTAATAAACCATTCATTTATTTAGTTGATTATTTGTTCAAAGATTAACATTATTTGATAATATAAAAAAAATGTATAAGTTAGTTGCTTTTCAACGTTTAGTTTTCTGCAAAATTTGGCAATCTGGATGATTACTCTTCATTTTCATGCTGATGAGGACAGATAAGTTAATCCTTTAAAAAATTATTTTCAATTGTTGTTGCAAAGTTGGAAATGGTTTTTAAAAAACGAATTGTTTCAGCTTTTAAAATGGTAAACCTTGTAAAAAAAAAAAAAAAGAGTAAAAATTAATTTTTTTTTTTTTTTTTATCATTTGATTCTTAATGCTAATATGATTCACACTTTTGGTTTTATTTTTAAAAACACATATATATTTTTCCTAGAGTCTAATAATATTTTATTTGATCTGGTTTTTAGCACCTTAGATAAAATAATAACTTGAAAAATCTAAAAATTTTGCTTTTTAAAAAATATATATATATAATACATTTATCCACAGTAATTGCAATTTAGCTTTCACTTGGAAAACTTGTAATCTTAAAAAGAAAAAAAAAATATGTTGATTTTTAAGAAAATCATTGTTTTGTTCTTAATTCCAAAATTATTTTTAAAGGATTATATTAGAGAAAGATCCTTACTTATATGATTGTTTATTTAATAAGATAATAAAATGTATAGGAAAGCAAAACTAATAAATGTAATCTTCATTTCAATAAACAATAATTCTATATAAATTAAATGCATATTTTTATTGAATTTTTAATAGTGTGTGTTTTTTACGTATACATACACATGGTGTTCCAATAAAAAAATGGTTGGTGATGGATTCTCTGACCAAACTACCTGCAGCGCCATCTCTGAACAATACATTTGTTATGTAGCAGCATAGTTAGCTATTTATTACATAAAGATTAAAGTACTAGCATGTCTTTACATTATGAAATGTGATGTATTACGTTCCTCAACAGTGATAGAATAATGTGCTATTTAAACATTTGAGGTGATTTGAAAGTGTATAAGGCAATGAAGTTATGAATGGCAAGAATATTTTTTGATGACAGAGTTTGTTGAAAATAATTTGCAAAAGTACAAAACAACACTCACAGTTCATTTCATAACTCCAGATCCAAACATACTGGCACCTTAAAATTTTTGTGGCAATAGCTGAACTATGTTGTTATATAACACATTCATTAATTTAAATAGCACTACATGCAGTTTGATTAGAAAACCAGTCAACTTTTCACTGGGACAAACTGTGTAGGTGCACACATGAAGAAATAGGCTCTCAGAGATCAAAATAAATAAATAATCAAATGGTTAATTACTCAGAAAATCAGGACATTCAAATATCATGAGTGAAGATTGAATTTTGATCCATCTCACCTCTCTTCACTCTGTCACAAGTATACTGAATCGTGCAAGGTGTCAATAGTGCAATATTTCATTAACATTGTCCGTAAAAAAATCAGTAGCCACACTCACAAATGAATATGGCTATTTTAACTCCAAGAGGGAAAAAAAGATAAAATAAAAATAATATATTAGATATAACTTTCATCATGATTATAAATAATTTTGGAATCACAAATTCAATCACATATAGAACATTCTGATTCATGTTTCTGTTTATTTGATATTATGTGATGTTGTTTTTTTAACTTCTTTTGCAGCAAACTTTTTTTTCTAAATACTTCACCATAGTATCTAATCTTTCAGTGTACTCTATTCTCTGCCATATTTTCCTAATGAAAACATTTCTCTTTGAAATACTTCAGCATAGTGTCTAATTATAAGTCTCCAATGTATTCTATTCTCTGTCATAACTTCTCAATGAAAACAGTCAACATTATACTTTTTTAAGTTTGTCTTGAAATATTTATAATGTAAATAGGGTCTGTTCCTACAAAAATCATGATCAAATTCATTTTGTCATTCTTTTAGGAAGTTTTATATTGTTTAGTTGTCTCTCATTTCCAATCCAATAAAAATGTGATTTTGCAATAGTGGACTATATAGTATTGCACCCAACAAATTGAAGAACATAGTGATTGAAATTATGATTTGCTATTAATTTTTTTTAAATTTATGAATCATTCTTAATTGAAATTTTTCTAATGCCTTTATGTTACATTGATAGCGTATTAGTTATTAAAATAACAGCTTTGTATATAGCTTATTTAGTTTATTGTGATAAAGTACCCTTTTAAATTATTAAAAGCAGCACATTGGAGTCTGCATTGCACTTTAACCTTCATGGTGTTTAAATTGCCTTGCCTTCTCAAATTGTTTTTTTTCCATCTCTGGTTGATAAAGAATGTAGTGAGTTGTTTCTTAAATGCTTTGCCCGAAAAAAAGTTGAGGAAGACTAAATGATAATTTGAATTATCATCAGTGGAAGTTTTCTATTACTCTCTATTCCCTTAATACAATTTTTTTAAAAGTAAATCATGGACTCATGCATTGGTAATGTCTGAATTATATTATAATATTTTTTAGGGATCAGAATTTCAACCAATCCAGAGTAATCTAAAACCTTCATGGACTCATGCATTGGTAATGTCTGAATTATATTATAATATTTTTTAGGGATCAGAATTTCAACCAATCCAGAGTAATCTAAAACCTTCATTCTTCAGCTAAAAATAGCTAGATACCGTTGAATTTATAGTAATGTCTTTTCAGCTCTGAAAAAGATTGGACAACTACAAGAAGATTAAGTAAAATATTGCATTGTTTTGTGAGTGTAAAGAATGTGTGTTAATATTTTTTTTATTAATAATTGGATTGTTAACTGGATTGGTTAAAGCCTAGTTATCTATTTAAAAAAAAAATCATAAGATTGCTTACAAATTCTTGACTACTGGGAAAAAAAAATTAGAAATTCCAGTAAACTCATAACCCCAGGTCATGTATGTGCCGATGTGTACATTACTTTCTAAGCTATAGTGCATAATTTATTTTAGGATCTCACTATTTAAAGCTACATTTTAAACTTTAATAAGCTCTTTATATTATCAAGAAATACATGGGTCATCGTATTATATTAAGTTTTGTAGAAATCTTTTTGTCATCCAATCTTATTATTCTTGATCTACTAAGAGTGTGCTATATTTGTTGTCACATATTTTATGGTGCAAATAAGTTATGGTTAAAGTGTTACTTTCAGCAATTGCTGACTTTCCCATTCTTCTAAATATTTTATCAATTTATATTTGGTCATTCACATTTTAAGTATATTTTGTGAATCTCAATTTATTAATTGTTCCACTGCTTTAGTTTTCCCATCTCACTGAAGAAGTGTTCAAACATAATATTTGAGTGATCTAAGTCTAATATATAAATTCAGACTTCTATTACAAAAGAATGATTTTTAGTCTTTAAAATGGTTGCCATTTTTTTATTTCGAAAAATAAGTTTCTTGTGGAGCTATAGCTCTTAATAATCATAAACTTGATCTCACCTATATTGATTTTCAGTACTTTTTATTAATTAAATCAAGAAAGGATTAATATCTGGCAAGAATATTTTCAAATAATGTTTTTATCATTTGGGTAGAAATAGTGATACCACATTTTTCTTTCACATGTTGTAGATTATAATTTCTGAATGAATATATCTATTTGATACTTTAAGAAATCTTTTATTCCAGTTCTGCCATCTAATGTATCTGTAATTAATAAATGGCATCTATTAATTGCTCTAGCTTTTGTTAGGTGGCGAACTGGAATGGGAGAGATAGATTTGTTATTTAAAAATAATGCATAAGCAGAGAGTTTTGCTGGTTTTAATATTCTCATTATTATGGCATCTCAAAGTGATTTTTAATTATTCTGATATGTTTTACTAAAATTTCTGGATTCATAAAATTTATTTACAGTACAGTATTTAGAATTTTGGCTACAGCTAAATTCTAAACATTGAGTTTTACCAAATGTGAAATCACTAAAAACTTTTTTCACTTAGGTCACTGTACTTCTGTTATTATAATATGTTATGTAATAAAAATATAATGTAAGTCATAGGCAAAATTGATTTTAATAATATATTTTATTTAACGCAATATTTCTAAGGTATTATCATTTCACTTGGAATGAATAAAAAATTAAATTAAATATTATTTTACATTTTTTTAACTTGATGGTGCCTAGCTAGTTTTGGAATCCATTTCTATTTTAGTAACCATATTTCAATGTATGTAACTGATTTCCTTTGTAGTTTTACTTTATGCATTTAAATACATTATTCTTATGGAGTCATGTTGGTGTATATAGTGTGAGATTACTGTGTTTTTTTATTTTGATGAGTATATTCTGGGTGCAATGGATACAAAAAGATTGATAAGGATGGCAGAGATGGTTTTATGATGATATGGGAAAATTTGAAGTTCTAAATTTGTCAAAAGTCACTGTTTGAATGATTGTTGAACCATATTAGATTACAAATATTATGCATTGAAACTGGGAAAGTAGTAAAATATAGTTGTAAATCATCATTAATTTAAAGACATTCAGATGTTAAATATTATAAAACTATTCACCACTATTTTCTAAGAAAGAATCCATGATTTTTATCTGACTGGCAAAGGTGTCTATGGAACAAAAAAAAAAGGTTTAAGAACTCTTGGTTTAATTTTATTCTATTAGTAGTTTCATAATGTGTGAAGAATGAATAATTGAACAAAAACAAATAATTAGAATGTCTATGCCCCTGAGAATGTTTTTTTTACCAAAAGCAAAAAATAAGTTATATTGTTTGTTCACTGAATTATATAATATTATAAACCACCAATGTATGCTTGCTTAATCGAATGTATATTATAGCTGATAATACAGAAGAATTCAATATATATATCAAGGTCAAAAAAATAATAATTTTAAACTTTAAGAGTAATTATTAGTTATTATCATAAAGCTACAATAATGCTATTATCCAAATATATAAATTGTATAAAAATATTAGTAATTTAAATTGATATAAAATCCTTTAGATAGTTAAAAACAAGTGCTATAATGTTGTAAGAAATGAAAACAATCTAGGCCATTGTAATGAGTTTGCTTCAATCAAAATGCATTGCAACAATTGCTTACATTTTTCAGATATCTAGGCTATATGTCTGAAACAAATAATATTTGATATGTAAGATCTAATTTATATATATTGTACCTATATCTTACCTGTACATATAATAATTGTTGTCTAAAAATTATTGAAATAAACAAGCTCATAAATAACGTAAAATTTAAAATTGATAATGAATAATAAAATCAATTTGTTGTCTATAAATAATTGAATTGGAGGCAAAGAAAAATATTTAGTTTGAGATAAATATATTTGTAAAAGTCTAAAGAGTTTTATTATTATTAATGTAAAACAAAATCCAGTTCGTTAAAAGGAAATAGTTTATAAAGGTTTAAAGAGTTATGCATATAAGTTAAAAGTTTAATAAAAGAAGTTTAAAGAGTTTTTTAAAAACAGTTTGCTAAAAAATCAATTAAATCATAGTTTTACATATTAAGGAATAATTGGAAGGGGGAGAAAGAAGTTAACTTGGAAAAATTAAAAGTATATCAGTTTAAGATATAAATCTTTTAAATAAAAAAAAATATATCTCTTTGCATTTAATTTAAAGAAAAAAAGTATTTGCCTGTAATTTAAAGAAATGCAAATATATATGTGTGTTGATCACGAATGATTGTAAATATAAGGAATAGTAAAATAAATGTGTGCGTGTTAAATATTAAAAAATAAACACAGAATTTGCAATGGCTACGAATTAAAAATCCACAAAACAACAAATTTGCAATGGCTACCAAATGAAAACACGTACTCAAAAGCTTATCTAAGGAATGTATTCAAAAACAGTGGAGGAACTTCAACAACAAATATAGCTGGCGGACATAAAAACCAATTACCAAAATGACAATAGGTCATCCTAATAAATAGTCTGGATTTTCATCTGTCTAGCAGTTGAGATCCAATCGGATTAAATCATTTCTCAGTCAGTCTTCTCATGTATTTGTTAATAAAGAACATGCAGTGTTAATAATCGTTGGAATCATATGACTTTACTCCAGCCTGAGTCCGATCAAACAGCCAACCTGCCCAGGAAAAAATTACCTGCCTAACAACTTGAAAAATTGCCAGGAATGTTTAACTGTCTGAAAGAATAATGCCACAGAATACTAAGCATTAATCCTCCACAAGAAAAAACCTCAAATCCAGCTGGTTTGGAAATATTTTCACGTGAAGTAACAACCAGCAAGAAGTCCATGTTCAAATATAAGGTAATAAATAACATTTTCTTATTTCCATTTCTAATTAAAGTAGTCATTGCAATAATTTGAAGCCTCCCAGAGTCAGTTAACAAATGAACTCTATAGCATGCATAGAGAACTACTGATGTGCGTGTTTTGAAATGTCGTGTTTATGAATGCTTTAGCATATTTTATATTGATTTCATGTATTTCAAGTGTCTTGTATTATTTAATACTCTTTGTTATATTATATTGTATATCTTACTATAATATGTGTGTGCCTGAGGTGGTGATAAGTCATTGTTTCATTTAATTGAGTTTCTATAAAAGTAGTTAAAATTAGAACAATAAATGTTTAGTTAAAATAAATTATCTTTAAGCTTAATTTTGTTGGTCATTTCTTTACCACTAATTAAAGCAATAATTTGTTATTGTATTACTTTTGATTGAGCTAGTCATGGGATATTTTGGGCACTGGATTATGAATCTACTATCCAAACACGTTAGTTCTTGTAACTAGCTGGCGCCTAAGGTTTACCTCAAAACAAATAAAGTGCTTGGATAATAGGGGTTTGAATCTAGCAGTCGAGGTGGGCCACGGTCTGGAAATATGATCGTGTTATGCGTGGCATAGCTTGGGCTGACTGTGGGTATCGTTGATAGTTCTGCTATCGATGGTATTTTCCCCTCTGCTCGAAGGGCCAGTCCATTCACATAATATTTATAATATAAAATTATAAATTTATGATAAATAAGGCTTAAACCCAGTTAAACCGAACAAATAGAGTAGGCTGGATCATCTTACGAACGCACCCAGTACAATATATCATGATATTCTCTATTGAAAGAGTTATTTACATTTACTATATAATAGAGTTTATTAAAATATATAATTTTGAACTGGTTTCAGTATATATTTAGATCAGTTTGGATTACATTTATGAATAACAATGATTGGATTGTAAAGTTTTATTGGAAGTAGTATCAAGCAAACTAAATCCATAAAATTCATATCTATGATAAGCTTAAGATGTAATTTGGTTTGGTATTTAATATTACATTTAAAATATTACAATTGCAATAATTTTTTGTAATTTTATTTTTTTTAAAAAAAGAATAGTTGTGCCAGTGTAAAAAAAATTGATTCTCCCTCTCCAAGCTGTCTTCAGCAGTATCTCTGTATCATGTGTGTTACATTCGGTTTAGCTATTCACCAGAAATAGCATAGTGTGTTTTACTTATCATGAATGCTTTTTCTGCCATCACAAAATCTTGCAAATATTCTTGTGATGTATGACTTCACTACCATTCACAGTTCAAATTCATTTCAATAGCAATTTTTTCCAATTTAAAACAAAATTTAATCTTAACATATTCCATAAAGAGTTAAGATATGAAACATTCTATAACATTTTCTGTTTAACTTATAATCTAAGCATGCTATTGATGAATAGCTAATCTTTGTTTTTCATAGCTTATACATTGATTAAAAGGTAGTGCTGCAGGCAGTTTGGAGAGAAAGTTACTTTTCATTGGAATATATTGTGTGTATATATATATATACACACACACAATGAATAAAACAAACAGTTTATCATAACAATTCAACCTTAAATGCAACAATAGTTCTTTTTATTGAAAAAGCATTTTTTTTTTGTATTGTCTGGAATATTTTATACTGATTTTTTTTTTTTACAAATATTATTTGTTTGATAGATTTTGTATTTCATCCATGTGATTATATTTTATTTTTATTTACAGGGATATTTACATCCAGAACTTTTAGGTCCAAATTTTAATCATTTAGAATTTTCCAGAAGACCAACAAAGAAAGATATTGGTGGCAAAATATTATTTCGAAATGCATTTATGACAGGCTGGTAAAAGTTTAAAAAATTTTTTTAATTATAAACATTAAATTTTTATATTCTTAAATATATATGTACAAACTCTTAATTTGGATGAATAGATGCTACATAGAGATTTTATGTATAAACCTTCTTGCATTTATTGATTGCTAAGGCTTTAACTGTATAGCATACTACTAAATGAAAAGTTATTATTGTTAAATTCTGTATTTACCAACAGCTATAATATCAATGTTCAAAATATCTGAGTTGCTTAATATTTCCAGATCAATACTCTTGTGTGATAAATGTTGATGTTGAAGCATTAAATTATTCAGAAATTTTGGATACTGATTTCTAAATTCAGATAAGTCTGAATTTTTTTGCAAGCTTATGAAACTTATGTCAATTTCTATCAATTGTAGTGTAACTATCTTCTTAGAGATTTATCTTTAAAAAGAAAAATGCATTACATTTATATGTAAATCAAATATGTACCAAAAGATGTTAGAAAATGTTGGCATAAAGGTAACAATATGAAAGAGAGGGTCCCATATGCATAAAAACTTGATTGTATATGACTTGAAGCATGTACTCTGATTAGACAAATTTCCAGCCACTAGAAGACTTGATTTTGAAAATCATGACAATATAATTCATGATTTGGGCAGCTCTTTATAGTGTTCTTTTGATCCAATTATTGTTTTGCATAGAGCTTTCATATCTCTTAGTGAAAATATTGATTCCAGACATTGTTGTCATTTTTCCATATATAATAATAGTGTTCCAATTTATTTAGCGTTCACAGCCAAATGTTATTTTGAATAACATAACAATATCCTTGTCAGTCTGATTTAAATATTATGACCTCAGTGAATCATTTTTAATAATAAATAACAGATTAATAATAAAAGAGTTGAACTTCTTCTATAAAGAATGGTTTAAATATTCTAGACACTTCAAATATTAAATAATTTCATCATATTTAAAATCATCATCATTCAACTATTATCATTTAATTGCAGAATGAAAGTCTCTCCAAGATTAATTTATTTATTCTGATCCCTTACTTCTCTATAACTCATTAGTAAACTTTTTTATCTTATCTATCTATCTTATATGTGGTCTCCTTCTAGGTTTTTTTTTACAATCTCTTGGGATCCAATTTAAAACTTCAATTATTTGTCTGTTATCATTTGTTCTAGAAAAATGTCTTTATTTTAATTTCTTAATTTTTTTCAGTCATGTCAGTGATTTCCTCATCTATGTATTTTTATTTTTTCTTGTTACTATTAAAATACATCTTTCCATATCTCATTGAGTGGTCTGAAGTCTCTGTTTTGCTCTTCTTTTAAGTTTTGAAATTTTAGATTCATAATTAGAATCTAGTAAAACACATCTATTAAAAATCTTTTTTTTTTCAAACATAGGCATATTTCCTTAAAATTATTTTTGGCAAAAAGTACTCCATCCAAGTTTAATTCTATGATTAATTTAATCCATTATGTTTTCATCTATGTTTATGCTTTTTTTAATTTATTTTCAATCTTTATTTTTTTCTTTTTAGAAAATCCATTGAACATTACTTTAGTCTTTTTAGCATTTATCTTTAGTCTTACTTTTATTTATTTATAAAAACAACCAATGACTTAAATAATCCCTATTTACCTTTACTCCTTAGCTTCCAATTTTAATCCACAAAATACTTATTAATATTTAAATACAATTATAGTACATATACTTAAGCTTGATGTAAGGGATTTGAACCCAGACTTTCAAGCTCTTTTTAGTCATCCACTCTATTTTATACAACCAATAGACATTACCACATATATGTGAAAATGATAAATAATCTCCAGTATACGTATTTCATGCTGAACCAGCTCTTATCAGTTGGTCCGAATCATCATCTCCCACACATTTTCACAATTAGTGCTCGGTTTATATTAAGATAGCAAATCTTCCAACTTTAATAAACAGACTTCAATTTCCTTCACACCAACTTTTCAGCCATCCATATTATTGAAAATCTAATGATGGCATTTTCAAAGCCCTTGTTTGCCAATTTTGTTGTCATACCCATGTTGTCCATAAGTCATTCTGACCCCTCATCTTGTAAAAGTATTGTAAAAAGATTTGGAGATACATAATCATTCTCAATGTTAATCTGTCTGTTTCTAATCTCTGTTATTGCACTTTGATAGATATTCATTAGAATATAATAAAATTCTGAGTCTATATCTTAATAATTTAATGCTTTACTTATTGTGGAAATGCTTATAGAAACAAATAAATCCAAGGTATAGTTGACAGCTCACATTCATTGGATCTTTTATAACTTGTCTCAAACTTGATTTGATCCATGGTAATAAAATGACTTATTAATCTAATTTTGTCTTTTGGTTGGTAAGAAACTCAAGTTCACTATATATGACTTATAATTATTTTGGTAAAACTTTTGTATAGAACTGATAGGAGACTGATAGATCTATAAGTCCTAACATTCTCTTTATCAAACCTTTCTTAAGAAACGATATTAATATTGCATTTTTCTAATCATTTGATACATATTTGTCATTTAGACATTTGGTATATAAGTTTTCCAACAATTTTTGTATTTCTTCATCTGTTTCTTTTAAGATATCAAATAATTCTATCATTGTCTGGAGCTTTTTATAAATTTAATTGCATATTTCACTATTAATTTAAAATGCTGGCTAATTTAGAAGATAAACATCACATGATCATCATTTAATGAGCTTGGATTGAAAATATTAAAGTGTTTTCAATTTAAGACTCATAGTTTTGTAGTTAAGTGGAGATAAAAGGTGACTGCTAGAGGGTTGCATTAGATCCTAAGATCTAGGTGCAGTGCTCTTAGATCCAAGACTCCTCACTGACGAAAGCCACAAGCCAGAAACTAGTCTGGTGATATTGGATGAGTAGGCACTAGATAGGGATTTTATGCACAAGCTTTCTGGCATCCATTGATTACTCTAGCTTGCTGTGTGTGGCAATTGTTTTAATTTAGAAAATATAATAACTATAGGGGATTTTTTTTTATTATTATTATTATTATTATATAATTCTTTGTGAACTTTTCCATACATGTCTTAATCTTTTTTTTTTTTTAGTAATAATTTCATTCTTATATTGCAGAAGTAATTTTCTTTCTAATACCAAGATGTACACATTTAAAATTTATTTTTTTCTATAGTTTATTTTGGCAATTCTGATTTATATTTTTTATATCATTTTTAATTCTTTTTGATATCATTGTACAAAACTTTAGATTTTTCAATTCTTATTAACTGAAGCATTTTTAAAATTTTTCATACTCCTTCTTTTCTTTATAAATTATCATGTCAGTAGAAAATTTATTGGTAAATTACTGTTTTTTGTATCTTTTTTTTTTTTTTGCAATTTTTAATAAAATATCAGTTTTCTTTTTATTGATTTTAGTCAAGAGAACGATAGTCCAATATTTTAAAATGATTTGTAAGTTCTAATTTAAATTCATGGAATGTTTCCGAAGGTTAGGAATATTAATTGTTCATACTGATTTCTTAATAGTTTTCACTTCAAGTTTTGCATTAACATTCTTATATCCAACTAATTCCCATATTTAATCTATTAAGAACTTTACAATCTTAAAGTACATATTTTATGTTAGTCAAAGTATAATCTATTTCTGTTGTAATTTCATTAGGATACTTCCATGTCTATTTCCATTTTGCATTTTTCTCAAAAAAAAAAATTCATAATATACGGGGGGGGGGGGGTTTCCTGCAACCAAAAATTAAATTAGACAATATAATAAAATGAATACATCAAAGAACAATTAAGTCATGAACCAAAATTAAACTATAAATCCACCATTGATGACTTTTTTTATCAAAACAGACTTGTCAAACGCAAGGTAATACTTCACAAAACAAATTTATACTATCCTATTTTACCATAATTCCAACTCACATTCCAATGCCCTTTAATAACAGAATAACTTAAATAAGTTAATAGTATTAAAATCATAAATCTTTATTAAAAGAGATTCTTTTAAATATTCTTTTGATTTTTTCAAAAAAGATATTCTTAGTCTGCTCAACCATAATGTTATGGCCTATATTTTCTTCATGAAAATATAATCTTAGTTCTGCATTATATGAAAGAAATATAAGCTATAAGATTATATTTGAATAAGCTAAAGTAATTTTATTTGAAAAGAATAAAAAGAAGAGAAAATTTTTAAAATCTTTTTCTGGAAAGATTTATGATTCTAAAGCTATTAACGTGCTTAAGAGTTCTTATGATGTTAAAGGTATTTGGAATATGAAATTAATTATGGGAAAGGAGGGTAATATGTATTTATTCTGTGCTGTGTTACTTTACATTTGAAAACTCTGCCTTGGAGGAAAATTATTGATAGTGGATTTAGAATTTTATTTTGTCTAGTAATTTATTTAACTATTGGTATACTTAGTTTAATATATACTGTACCCTCACCATCAAGTGAAATAAACATAAATAAAATAAAATAAATGCTCCAGCTAAAACTTTCAATCTTAATATAATAGAATCAAGTACAAATAATATCTTACAATAATTTTGACCACTAGACTAGCTCAAATTGATAATAATAAAAATATGGTTCGATTTAAATAAATAATAATAATCATGAGACATATGGTGAAAAGTAAAGTAGTAAGATTACATTGAGCATATATCCCAAATGATACAGTCTCAATTGCATAAGAACATTATCCTCCCCTTATATTTCAAGTAATAGTATAAAACCATAGCATTCTTAAGACTTTAAAATAGTATAAATAATCAAATATAGTATTAATAAATAAATTCTAGAAATTTCTATTATTAAAATATAATTATCTCAGGTTCTTTAAATAAAATCTCTAATTTATAATCTTCTGTAGCCAAGTATGGATAAAGGATTTTGTATCATTCCTAACTACACCTAAACAATAATAATAATAATAAATACTCCTATACTTAATCTAACTAACATTTGGTACAATATTTACTACTCAATAATCTGGTCACTAATAATAATAATATTCCTATTCTCTCATTTA
This sequence comes from Epiperipatus broadwayi, assembly GCA_028023455.1. Lineage (NCBI taxonomy): Eukaryota > Metazoa > Onychophora > Udeonychophora > Euonychophora > Peripatidae > Epiperipatus > Epiperipatus broadwayi. Next base: position 7,724,750 of record JAQFVV010012444.1, on the reverse strand, counting down.
TCATGTCTCCTTTCTCATGTGGCATATGATAAATATAGTATAATCTGAACAATATGTGGCAATAAGAAATATATAATTTATCCAAACCACTTTGATTTTGGTAATATTTAATAAGAAATATCCTTGATTATATATCATCAATTTGTTATTAGCCCGGAGTTTGGGTTCTTTCTAAAGAATTCAGAATATTCGGAAATTGTAAATGCAGTAATGAACCAATCATTACTGCTGCGGTCAACATTAATGGAGAGGCCACATAAGCCATAGAAGTGTCTGACAGGGCTTCGTGCCCTAAGCCTTCAGTCATCAACTACCTCACTGAATCAGGACCTGGAATCAATGCTGAGGTTATGAAGTAAAAGCTGCTGCATACCTTCTCTCATTATTCAACATAAACCCGGAAGGAAATCATGAAGCCATTGATGGAGGGACAAAAGATTAACTGGATGGAAAACAAAACCATTGGTCAATATGCACAAAATAAAACTTGGGTAAATATACCTTTAAATAGATGTGTACACACTTAATTTTAAATGAAATGAACTTTAATTAACAGACTATTATAACTATAGCCTAAAGTAATCATTTAAAAAATTTTTACGTAAAAATTTATTGTTATTTTATATTGTATTAAATATATGGGTGTGTAAATAATTAAATATTAATGTTTGCTTTAATTGTTATTTTGTCTATTTTCTCTTAACACTGCATCACTAGTAATTTAATGTAGAGTTATGTGTTAAGTAAATATACTGGATCCTGAGACAGAGTGTGAGCTAGTCATGGGATATTTCAAGTACTGGATTGTAGGTCTGTCATCCAAAGCATGCTTATGATTGGCTGGTGTCTGAGGTTGATCCTCAAAACAAATAAAATGCTTTGGATGTCAAAGGTTTGTATCTAGCAGCTGAGGTGGTCCATGATCTGGAAATATGATCGTGTTACACTTTACATAGCTCGATCTGACCATGGATATTGTTGATGGCTCTGCTATTGATGGTATTCTCCTCTCTGCTTGAAGGGCTGGTTCAAATGCTGTGCAATATGGGGGCCGAAGTGCCAATTGACCCAAAATAAGCAAGGTTAAAAAAAATTAAAATCGTAATTAAAGTTTTTTGTTTTTTTTTTAAAAAAAGAATCCGAAACTAAAATTCAAAGTAAATGCTAAATTGCATAGTAATAAAAAGTTGAAATCGGTGAGCAGTGTGAGAAGAGAAATAGACCGAAAGAAATATTAAGAATTAAAATAATTAATAATAGTTAAATATATAATGTAATTAAAAAGGGGAGAGAAAAAAGTGGTCAGAAATAATAAATAATTTATTACTGGGGGGTTGGAGTTGGGCAAACACTTTATTCGATTTAAAATACAACACTTCATTCGATTTAAAAATAAGTAAAAGTTTTTTTTTAGAGTTGATATTAGTTAAATGAAAATATAATGAGAATTTTATTTTTTAAAGTAAAATAATAGTTTTGGAGTAAATATACAATAATAAAGTAAAAGTTTTTATTTTGTATACAATCAAAATATGGTAGTAAAATAATAAATAAATCTAAAAAGAATAAATAAAGCATATAATAAATAAAACGAAATCTATAATAAAATAAAATGTAATAAAATAAAATTTTTCAAGTGGGTATAGATTGTATGTGGGTTATTAGAGTTATGGAGGAAGTGTATAGATAAAGTGAGGAAGGTATAGTAACTGTAGGCTGTGTGAAAATAGTACCCGTAATGGACTAAACATGGGAATAGTTCTCAGGATGAGGTTCCAGAAGAGAAATTCCTGGGCCTATCCAAAATTTGCTGGATGAAATAATCCCAATTCTTAATGAAAATGTGTGCACTGGGAACAACTAGAATAAGCTGCAAATCAGTTTTTTGGGGAAGAATACCCACATCTCTTAAGTATTGTCAATAGCGTAAGTGAATAGATCATTCGAGGAATCCTACCATTCGCAGCGACCTTTTTTTCCACTTTCTAGGATGCAAACCCATTGGATTAAGTTGTGGGCTCATCCAAACATCTGGTAGAAAACCCAGCATAGAAAGTTTTGTATATATATACATGTAAGTCGAAATTAGTCAGGCAAACCCTGCTTTTGTCTCGGTCAAAATTTTTTTTCACATCAGAAAGGTGAATTTTGTCCTCATGGTCGGCACATTGCACTTGATTGTTGGAATCAACATCGCAGTCTGGAAAGAAGAGTAGCTTAAGAAAGGTCACCCTCTGTTCTATATTGATCTGTAGAAATTCTAAAACTTATTTGATAGAAAAATATTACATAAATAAAAGTGAACAAATTGATGGTAAAGCTAAAATATAACAATAAATAAAATGGGTCAAAAGATGCATTTTGCTCTCAAATGGAGGGCGGTGTATTATACCGCTAATGAATAATATTACATGTCTTATTTTATTAAAAAATTAAGATAAAAATAAATTAAACAAAAATTTAAAAAAATAAAACTACTGCATCATATTTTTCTTATAGAATAAAACTTCTTAGCAGGAGGGGTGTGTGTGTGTGTATAATAGAATTTAAAAAAAGTTGAATATCTATCTCTCTCTATCTCTCTCTCTCTCTCTCTCTCTCTCTGTGTGTGTGTGTGTGTGTGTGTGTGTTTATAATGTATAAATAAGTAAATGTGAAATCGGACTAAAATTTAGTCTGTAAAAATAAAATGTAATTAATTAGTTTATAAGATTACTGATTATATTGTATTAAATTTTAAAAAAAAAAACTAAACTATCTTATCAAGATCGTTTAGGTGAATCTCAATGGATTAAGATTAAGGCAAATGTAAATATCAATTAATTAAAGAAATGTAAAATTAATTAAAAGACTGATTTCAAGTTAAGATCAGAATTAAAATAATGATAAAAAATTAAAACAATAGAAGAGAAAAAAGTATATAAGGTTGCTCTCTGTATTATTTCTCAGTCTGGTTTGTGATATACAATCTGGTCTGCATTTTGTGATCAAATTATTCCAGTCATCAATTTGTTATTAGTCCTGAGTTCGGGTTCTTTCTAAAGAATTCAGAATATTCGGAAATTGTAAATGCAGTAGTAAGCCAATCATTACTGCTGCGGTCAACATTAATTGAGAGACTGCATACCCTAAGCCCTCAGCCATCAACTATCCTGGTGAATCAGGAACTGGAATCAATGCCGGGGTTATGAAGTAAAAGCTGCTGCATACCCTCTCTCATTATTCGACATAAACCTGGAAGGAAATCATGAAGCCATCGATGGAGGAACAAAAGACCAACAGGTTGGAAAGCAAAACCATTGGACAATATGCACAAAATAAAGCCTGGGTAAATATACCTTTAAATAGCTGTATACACACTTAATTTTAAATAAAATGAACTTTAATTAATAGACTATTATAACTATAGTCTAAAGTAATCATTTAAAATTTTCATACGTAAAAATATATTATTTTATATTGTATTAAATAAATGTGTGTTTAAATAATTAAATATAAATGTTTGCTTTAATTGTTATTTTGTCTATTTTCTCTTAACACTGCATCACCAGAGCTACAATATTCAAGTATATAATTATATAATTAATATACTTATATTCATATACATAATTAAATACACAACATAAACAAACATAAATATACATTTAATCTGACCATTATAAATAATCATTTCCCATTTTATTACTTTACTCTTAAAACAATTCTATTAATATTTATTTTATATCGCTTTATTTTATTTTTTTTAATATTATTTATTATACCATTTATTCTATTTAATATATATTATTGTCATTTTACTTATATAATAAATCAATTCTAATCTTTTCTTTTTTTTTCTTCTTATTATTATCATCATCATTATTAATAATAATTTATTTATTTATAAAGTGATATAAAATAAATATTGATAGAATTAAGAGTAAAGTAATAAAATGGGAATTGATTATTTATAATGGTCAGATTAAAATGTTTATTTATTTTTATTTATATTGTGTATTTAATTATGTATATGAGTGTATTAATTATATAATTATATATTTGAATATTGTAGCTCTGATGATGACTGCAGAACAGTCGAAACTGCTAGTTTGATATAATAAAGAGTATTGATAAAGTGTTTAAGAAAGATGTAAATTGTATGATATGTTAAAGTAGAAATCAATACATAGGAAAAGGAAGAAGAAAATTATATTCATATTAAGTAATAAATATTATGAAAGTATCCTAAGAGTTTGTGATTAAACACAACAATTGATGCAGTCATGACAGGAAATTGACAGCTATTATTATTAACACGTCAATAAAAACATAAAAAATCAAATGTAAGTAGTTATTCATTAACTATGCAAAAAAATCTCAAAAAGAAAAAAATTTTTTTTTCTCTTTTTTATAGCAGACAGGAGGAAAAAAAAAAAGGAATGGCTAAAATTGGCTCATTAGAGAATTTGATCCAGTCTGTCCTGAAAATTGGCCATTCTACATGGATCAAGTGCTTTTCTATATGCAGGCCAATCAAATTAAAAAGCCTAAATTAAAATTTGTCACACTTGTGTCTATATATCGGGATCTCAGTTCTAAGAGATATTACTTGCACAGGCTGTTGGCTGAGCTTGATTTTGATAATGCTTTTTCTGCCCAAAACCTTTCACGAATGCAGAGATCAATCTTTGTACACGAAGGGAAGGGAAGAAAGTGAGAGATTTTGTTATTAAACTCAGAAAGCTAGCATTTAACTGCAACTTTAAAAACTTTCTCAATGAAGCCTTAAAATATTATTTCATTTGTGGAATGAAAGACTACAATCTTAGGGTCAAGCTATTGATAGACCTTGATATCACATTTGATTCAGCTGTTTCTCAGCCAACTCTAGCTGAGCCCACAGTTAATCAGACCCTTCCTTTAAATAGAAGTAGTCCCAGCATTAAAACTGTGGATCAGAAAGTCAAATCATAGAATGAGCTTATGGGATATGCTATTGGTAATAATATTGTTAAATTTTGTTATAGATATGACAAAGCAAAACAATTACACACCAGATATACAGTGTGTGGATATTGCAAGTATATTGATCACATAGAAGCTGCTTGTTTTAAAAGGAAAAAAACAAGAAGCTCAAAAGAGAATGGAAGAATCCATTCCAAAAAGCTGGAAGGGCAATTTAAAAATAAAATAAAATCCAACAATGCCTGCAGAAATAATATGAGAGGTATTGATTCAGCTTTCAAACACAGAATTATTTTTAATAATATGCCAGTAATAATGGAATTGGATACCAGATCTGCAGAGTGCATTGTGTCAAAAAAGATGTGATTTACCATTAATAGGAAAAATAAACACCAGCTGGAACCTAGCAGCTAAACAATCACTGACTATTAGCATCATCAAATATCACTCTTGGTTAAACAAAAATTAAAAGTACTATGCCTAGCAAAGCAATTTATGTACCTCTTGGATCTGTTAGCAGGCATAACAATTTATTTCTTCATGCACAGAAATACATTCAAAAAGGGCCTACTCGGTAGCAATTGGTAATAAGCCAGGTTTGAAAACTAAGACAATTTGTGAAAATAAAAATGCGGATAGGTCTTCAAGTCCTATGCTATATGTTTAAAGGAATCACCAAATGAGTTCCAGCAGTCGTAATCAAATTAAAAGGATTACAAACAATGATTATTCAAACAGCTGATAGACAGCAATGCCATAGGCACAGAAACCAGTTATGGTTGAATTGTACTATACCAATCAACAGGAAGCATCATCAACTAACAGTGAAGAGTCACATCAACAATGATGAGTCTATGAAGTTCAAAGTCACCAGGTTTACAGTTGAAGAACAGCAAACCAACAGGTAAAGTCACTGAATAAGATGAAGCCAGAAAGCAACAAATATATTCCCAAAGCATCTGAATGACTATGTTCTCCGAGGCTAATTTTAGTCAGAGGAGGAAATATTATATTTCAATTTACTTCAACTACTGGACTAGTCCATATTCCATCAATCCAATTGAGCATTCAATGCATCAAACCAACATATATAAATAGATAACACATAGTCAATGGCAGTAGTAAACCAATGGGTTATGATGATCTGAGAATCTGATTGTTTCCATTATGGAAAGGGGATCTGGCTATAAAGAGTCAGTCCACATGGAGAATATATGAACAATATCCATAATAAGTTTAAAGCAGTAAGGCAAATTCACATTAGAACAGGAAAATTCTATGATCTAATTTAGACATGAATCAAAGTGTCACAGAACATCTGGAAGTCTACCTACTCATAAGGCAAGCTGTCAGTATAGCTAGGTGATAAGTAAACCTAGAAGGGTCTTCAAATTCTTTATATTAATAATTGCATGACATCTAAATGTTGTGCCAAATCAACAGTATCAAGCTGAAAGTATAACATTCCGATCCTTTTAATATTTAAATTTGACATTATTTATGGAATTCAATTCCCTATTGTCTTCACTATGCTATGATTATGATATCTGGTTGTAGCAAAAGTACTTTATCATTAATAAATCTTTCTTATCATAAATTTAACCTGTGTTGTCATTAAATGTCATACCATTTACTTTCATTAAATATATATTTGTTTTAATTAATAAATGTTATAAATATATTTTGTATTTATTATAATAATCATGCATCAAACACAACAGAAATCCATTGTGTATTGTGCTAATCAAATTATAATCTTTTCCTTTAATAGAAAGAACATTGAATTCTCTTCATAAAATTATTATGTTTTTAGAAAGCATTCAACAGATATTAATTGAACTAGGAAGACCCTTATAGTGCCATATTAGCACATCCATCTGTAGTATCCATAACAAGTGTTGGGGGAAGCTTGAAATTTTTTTAGGTCACATTAGTTTTTTTTTATTTTGGGTGGATGGCATGGCCCATAGCTTTTCACAAATAAGTAGTTAATGGGTATTAAACCACTAAACATCACATGATCACTATCTCATACTAGTACAATAATTGTTATTAAACAATTCAAAACAAAGCAAAACTCTCCATATAGTAGTGCCATCTTGTGCTAACAAGAGCAATCAATGGATGCCAGAAGGCTTGTGCATAAAATCCCCTATCTAGTGCCTACTCACCCAATATCCCCAGACTAGTTTCTGGCTTGTGGCCTTCATCAAGCACTGCACCTAGCACAAGATGGCACTACTATATGGAGAGTTTTGCTTTGTTTTGAATTGTTTAATAACAATTATTGTGCTAGTATGAGATAGTGATCAAGTGATGTTTAGCGGTTTAACACCAATCCTGCCTAATAGGATAGTGGTGGCTATGGTTGTTAAAGAGCCAAAGACACCAAAATGTATGGGTACTGAATTGAGTTCAGACCCATATGACTATATAAGTTATTGAGCTTGGATTGAAAATATTAATAGTGTTTTCAATTTCATTCTCATAGTTTTGTAGTTAAATAGAGTTAAAAGGTGGGTGCTGGAGGGTTGCATTAGATCCTAAGATCTAGGTGTAGTGCTCTCAGATCCAAGGCTCCTCACTGATGAAGGCCACAAGCCAGAAACTAGTCTGGGGATATTGGGTGAATAGGCACTAGATAGGGATTTTATGCACAAGCCTTCTGGCATCCATTGATTGCTCTTGTTAGCACAAGATGGCACTACTATATGGAGAGTTTTGCTTTGTTTTGAATTGTTTAATAACAATTATTGTGCTAGTATGAGATAGTGATCATGTGATGTTTAGTGGTTTAACACCAATCCTGACTAATAGGATAGTTGTGGCTATGGTTGTTAAACAGCCAAAGACACCAAAATGTATGGGTACTGAATTGAGTTCAGACCCATATGACTATATAAGCTATTGAGCTTGGATTGAAAATATTAATAGTGTTTTCAATTTCATTCTCATAGTTTTGTAGTTAAATAGAGTTAAAAGGTGGGTGCTGAAGGGTTGCATTAGATCCTAATATCTAGGTGCAGTGCTCTCAGATCCAAGGCTCCTCACTGATGAAGGCCACAAGCCAGAAACTAGTCTGGGGATATTGGGTGAGTAGGCACCAGATAGGGAATTTATGCACAAGCCTTCTGGCATCCATTGATTGCTCTTGTTAGCACAAGATGGCACTACTATATGGAGAGTTTTGCTTTGTTTTGAATTGTTTAATAGTTAATGGGTATCTAACCATTTTTAAGTAGAGGATATAGATCCCAAGTTAATAGTTGTTCAGATGAGTGGGATTGCTCTGACTATTAAAATAAAAAATATTGTTGTAATATTATATTATACAGGTGCAGAAGAGTTTTACTTTTGTAAGCATTTAACCTATGATTATTTTTTTATATGTAAATGAAATAATAAAAAGTGTTTAATTAATCAAAGGTTCTGGAATAACCAAAGTTAATTAACAAAGAATTTATAAAGGAAATGGATACATTAATGAAAAAAGAAATAAAGTTATAGAAAATGAATGGTTAAAAAAGTTCTATAAAAATAAAAAAGGTATGAAATATGAAAGGATATATGACAACATTAGAAGCCATTTGTTATTGTTAAGATCAAGGATAGATGTTTTGGAGACTAAGGACAGAAGGAAACAATGAATAATAATTTGGAATGTTCATGTAGCTTATTAAGAGATAGAAGGGAGAATATAAAACTTTTATTATGGGAATTAAGTATATTTGAAAGAAGAATACCCGTAAATTGCAAGAAGAGCAAAAGAAATATAAAGGTGTGAGGAGTAAAAGATATAGAATTATATATACATATTGTAACGATCCGGATTTAAGCCTTAACGTAATCTGCACTACAAGGGCGCCATCTAGGCATTTGAACCTAGAAAATTTATATATTAGGCAGATACGTAAGTCGAAAAAAAAAATATTTTTTTTATATATATACTTTGATTCCGGTCGTTAGCCCATTGTCACTAGCTCAGTGGAATAGCAGAGATTTACATTTTATAATAAATTCTTATCTAAGAATATATAAAAAAGAATAAAATAAGCCACTGCCAGTAATTATACACACAAACATTTATTTACGCACATATATAAATAAAATTTAACATTATTATTTTAGTATGTTTACTTTAACATTTAACATTATTTTTAGATTTTAATTTTTATACTATTATAAGTTCATACAGATGGATTTATAAAAGTTTGTTTTATAATGTTGAGTATAGATCGGTTACATAGATTGCACAGTCAAAAACATTTCAAAATAAACATAAACGATCAAAATACAAAATCATTGATACCGTCAATTGCATAGGGAATACAAGAAACCCATTGGTATTCATCATAAGATACCGCAGTGACACCAATAACTTAAAAGACATCCGAATAAATACATTTTAGATACTCACCGTAAGGTATCATTATTTACTGAATGTCTATATATTTTGATCAAATATGAAAACCAAAAACATAATTAACCGATAACAAATCCATGCAACTTCCATACCCAACTTAAATTTAATGCATTTTTATTTAGAGTGTCGAGTATGAATAGACTACATAGATTTGCATTTGAAAGAAAATATTCTATCCTTATTTAACCTTAGGCCAAAAGTTCGCAGTCAAACTAACGTCAATTCATCTGATATATCGATGCATTCAATGTAATACGAAACACGGCAGCACAAAAGGTTAAGAGAAGAAATTGCCTCTCATCAGATAGGAATACTACATCTATCTGACAAGAAGAGCAAAAAAAAAAACTCCATAGGAAAGGACTGCGGTCATTTTGCCGACTTACGAATTGCATTCCATAGGCCAAAAAGGAAGTGTGCGGCGTATAAAGTGATTCTGCCCATAGCAAACCTCATACTACATCTACTAATTACACCAATATATCCGATCCATTGACCCAATTCAACTACGAAACAAATAACCTAAGATTACCCTCCCCTAATATAACTTTACAAATCTATATAGTCATTCACGCCCGACTTAAGTTTAACATTTATATAATTTAATTTATCGCAAAACAAAAATCATAAATAAAACTTAAAGAACAAAAAAAAATTAAATGGAAATGATTTTACAAAAAAGAAATACATCAAATAAAATTATAACTAATTAATAAATAATTTAGTTTGGTCAGATAGGAATCTATTTCTGTTTTTTTAAATATGGAGAAAGTTTATATTTTAAGGTTCTTAATGTTTGCAAATGTTCATTAACTATATATTTCTTACTGTTTTGAAAAATGTCCGTAGTCTCTGATTTTTTTGTAATGGAAGGTGTTAATTCCCACGAAGTCATAAGGAGATCGGTGTGCAGTTAACTGTTAGTCCTTTATGGTTGATGGTATTCTTCCGGGCCTTGATGTCCTGTGGTCTGCAATATTGGAAAACGATGTTTCATTTTTTTTTGAACAACTGAAGGAATTGAAAGTGCGTCTTCCAATTCCTTCTCTTCCAACCCTCTCCAACTTAACACATATCTGTAATCTTGTAATAACTAACTAATAATTTCCAAACTTTTCCTTTTATATTAATTTTAAGGATTCAATTGACATTACATCATCGATGTGATGGTCCTTTTGCTGAGGTCCGATTCCATTGTTTTTCTCTTCTATCTGACCGTTGCTTATACATTTAAATGCCCAAGGCTAGTTTACATTTAACTAATTAAAACAATTATTTCCATTTCTGATTAATTAATGTGTTTTCCAAAATTAAAGATATATTTTTATCTCTAAATCTTTTTAAGTTTTTGCTTTTAAAATATTTTTTTCTATTTTTAATAAAGTTTTATTTTAATAATTTTTTTCATCTGTGCGATTTTATATATATACGAGTTTAAGATAGATTTTTTTAATTTTTAATTCTTAAAAAAGAAGTTTTTATTTGCGAACTTTTATTCTTTTCATGTTTACTAATAAAAAAACAATGTAACATACATATGTGCCCGTTACAATATATATATATTTAGATCTTTACCATGAGAATGGGGAATATGACAGGTATTGAAACGAGCTTTACCAAAATACAATAGAAGAAGAAAAGGAATAAAAGAAGTGGATGGGAAGGACTAAATGGATTTACAGCAGTGTAAAAGGATTTTATAGGGAAGGAAAAATTAATTTCACTTACATCCGGAACTTCTCACTCTAGTGAGAAGTCATTTTACATTGAATCTCATCTTTAAATAAATGAGCAGTGTCCGTTATGATTCTGTCTTCGTCAATATTTTCCAAGTTGTCAGCAGTGTCATTTCTGAATCAATGTATTTGTTACAAAGTGACATAGTTCTTGAGGCATTAGCATGTGTAGATTATGAGTTACGATGCAAAATATGACTGTTTTTGTACCTTCATATTTTATTTTCAAGGCTTTCCCTGCTACTAAAAATCTTACAAGCCAATTAAAAACATTCTTATTAGTCATAATTTCCAGTTTGAATCATTTCAAATATTTCAACAGCAGTTTTCCCCAATTTAAAATAAAATTTAGCATATTGTTCTATCACAAGTTAATATACAAACACATGTTTCATATTGCCACTTGCGATCGAGATATGTTAGTGCCTTATAATTTTTGTGATGAATAACTTATGTTGCTACATAATGTGTTATTTCAGAGATGGTGTTGCAGGCAGCTTAGGGAGAGTCAGTCATCTTCTCACCAGGATATAAAAACAGATAGATTGATAGGTGTATAATTGCTTTATTTAGTCATATCATTAATTCATCTTATTTACATTGCTTTTTCACACACTCACATACATACATTGAAATTGTGTATTTTTTTTCAAATGGTTATATTTTATTTTTAAGTTTCAAATCCTTTTAATTATTTTTACAATTGTAGCATTTTTTTTTTTTTTTTTTTGGTAATTTTCTATAATTTTGCTATCTTATGCTTTTAAATAATCAAGAACTTAATTGCAAATATTAGGCAATGAATTCTTTAGATGTACAGCGCATGATAAATATCATAATACTTATTTTTACATATGAATTATTAACTCTTGCTATATAAATTACTTTTTTTTTATTAGTTTATGTTATATATTTTGAACTCTTAATTTTATTTTTTTCAGGTCTTTTAAAACAATTACTGAAGATGATTTAAAATTTCCTCTTATTTATGGTATAGGTAAACAGGTAAAAAATAGTTTGGATGTATTTTAATATTTTTAGATGTTATAAATAGTGAGTAGCTACTGAAATTCAGCCTATTTTGTTGAGTTACTTTATGAACTATATAACAATTGTAATCAGAATGGAATTACACCCTATTCACATTAGGAACAGATTGGAAGCCTTTGAGATGTGGACATGGAGAATAATTGGAAAAAATTAGTTGGATGAATAAAATAACAAATGAAGTTTTGAAAAAGATTGACTGAGGAAATAAGAAAAAGAGAAACTGGATTGGACATATATTAAGAAGAAAGTATAGTTTAATGAAAGATGTTTTGGAGGGAATAGTGAGTAGAAGCAAAAAGAAAAGATGGAAAATATTAACATTGTTGGATGATCCAAGAGATGGAGAAGAATTACGTTGAATTGAAGAGCTAGGCAATGAAGAGAATGGAGTGGAAACAATGGATGAATTGAATGTGACTACTGTCTGAACCTATCCATGGAACAGAAATACTATTGATTGACACATGCGCTGTTATGTTATTTTCATACCTCAATGATGTTTTGCTGAGTTATACTCTCAAACTAAAGTACAAGAAAGAGACTTTGAAAAGATAAGAGCAGTCGTTTTATCTACCAAAATTCATTTATATAGGCCATTTTAAAGCATCTTGGAATGAGAATGTAAGGACTTCCTTTGATCACTTTACATCATCCTTTATTAAAACAATGTTATAGCACATGTGTATAGAGTAATTCCTTTCTGATTAAAATTACATACAAAGACTGCACAAGTAAATTAAACAGATTCTAATATTTCATAATATTAACAGGCAGTAAATTGTAATATTTCATGATTGTTAATAGATAGAATAAAGTTAATGAAAGAAGACCTTCACGCTCTCATTCCAAGATACTCTATATTGGCTTATATAAGTGAATTTAGGTATAAAGATAAGATGGCCGCTCATATCTTTTTGAAGTCTCTATCTTGTGCTTTGGTTTGATAGTATCCTTCATACTCAACAAAAGATGGTTGCAGTATTAAAACATTACTGCTCATGTATATAGGGTATAATTTCCTTCCTATTAAAATTACATATGAAGACTGTGCTAGTAAATTGAAGAGAATTACATAGATTGTAATATTTTATAATGTAAACAGGCAGTAAATTGGAAGATTTTATGATTGTTAATAGATAGAATAAAGTTAATGGATGTAAAGTGATTAAAGGAAGACCTTCAAACTCTCATTCCAAAACTCTTTTGATTAATCTATATAAGTGAATTTAGGTACAAAGATAAGATGGCAGGCAGCTTTTATCTTTTCAAAGTCTCTATCTTCTGCTTTAATTTAAGTGTATTCTTTGTACTCATCAAAACATCACTAAGGTATCGAAACAACATTACAGCGCATGTGTATAGGATGTAATTCCTGTCCGATTAAAATTAAATACAAAGACTGCTAGTAAATTAAATAGAGAGTTACATAGAACTATATAATAAATAAAATAGGTTATTGTTAGACATATGAACAAATTATTCATTAAATAATTTTTTTAACTATTCAATAATACCCTCTAAAGGCTAATTCATGTTCAGATGGAAAAATAAATTGCTTTTCATTTGCATCTAACCTCTTAAATAGATCATAAATCAAGTGATGATAACCAACAGAGTGAATTTTAAATCATTTGAGATATTATTTTTCCACTCTTAATCTATTTATAAAAATTTTACAAGGTAGTGGTAATTTCTAGTTGCTTAAAAAAAAATTGATTTAAATGCCAGTCTAGTAATAATGAAGTTATCACCTGACTCTATCACATATATTTAGCTTACATATTGCTGTTATAGCAGCATAATTTTTACCATTATTGTAAGCTTTAGTAAGTAATAATAGATGCAAGATGGTAGGGCTCATTAAACCCCTATTTTGTGCTATTATATCCAATATCCCAGAGTATATTTATGGATTTCATCAGTGAGTGGATCTTGGACCATGTGTCAAAGATCCTTAGAATCCAGTGCATCCTCCTTCCAGCATCTATCATTTACCTCTCTGTTATACTATCGAGCTATCAACCCAAACTAAAAAAAACCTAACAATCTAAGCCAAGGTTACAGTAAGTAGCATAAAGCTAGTGAAAAATTATGCTACTTCAATAGAGTATTTGATTTACTAATATTTACAATATTATTAAAGTGAGTAAAAATTATCTCCACATTGTATAAGTTTAATATAAATTGATTAAGTGGAGTTATTAACATTTCAGCTGGTTTTAAATTCATTCTGTTAATTATCTGATTTATGGTCTGTTTAAGAGCCTATATGCAGATGGATTCATTTTTCTATCTGAATATAATTAGCCTTGGTATTAAATCAGTGTAGCTGGATAATTTTAAAGAAATTGTTTGATGAGATATTTGCTTAAGTTAATTTATGATTGTTATGTGACTTATAGGGTAACTTATCTCAATAAACTTATTAATTTCTAAATCATCTTAATAAATGGTTAATTATTTTTTAATTATTGAAAGTTTTTTTGTGAGAATCCTTTGAAGGTCATAAATAGAAGAATGAAAAATTATTAGTATCAAGCTTAAAATGATTAATTGTGATTATGTCTAATGTCCATTGATCTATTTACTGCTTATATTTTGGTTATCTTTCTAATATAATTGTGGTTTGACATTTGCAAATGTCTTATTCAAAATGATTATTTCTATAAGCTTTTATTGTATGGAAACCATTTTGAGATTATTAATTATAAGAATAACTATTTTGGAAGGTAGTTTAATAATGGCAACTTGCATAGTATTTATATTTGAATAATTTCAACATAAAATCTATTTTTTGATATAGAATGAAACCAAAGTGAAAATAAGTTTTCTATTAATATTAAAACTGATAATATAAATTATGTAATTACATAGATGGCTTTAGATTCATCATCATTATCATTTTTAATATTATCTATCCATTGCAGGATGAAATTCTCTCCAAGTTTAATCCAGTTTTTCCAATTCCTAGCCTCACTTCTCCCATCAAACCAGCAAACTTTCTTATTACATCCATCTGTTTCACGTGTAATCTCTTTCTAGGTCTTTTGCAATTTCTCCAGCTAACTCTTTATCAAGCTTTAATTCTTTCAGTAATGTCATTTATATTCATTTGTTTTTTCTCACTCATATACTTCTTTCTCTTTTTTTTATTTGTTAACCTTGATTAGATTAGAGTGATGTAAAATGAATTACTTCTATCAATAACATTTAAAGTGCAAGCTAGAAAGTCATGTAGTGCTTTGTTTAATATATATATCATCCTTTCCAAAAGTTCAAAAATGCTTGCAATTAGTATGTCACTGGTATTTAATAACTGGCTTACTTTCATTCTATATATCTTGAGCAGGTTGACTTAAGTTCAAAATAGTAGAGTGTTTAAGCTTTCAAGTTATTAGCTTGAATATAATAACAAAAATAGTTAAAGATAGTTGCTGGATGGGATATGCAATGCTCTTTTAAATACGTATGTGTGCATACATACACACTCACATATATATACATACAAGTAATATATTGTAACAGGAACTGGGTTCAAACCCTGTTACAAAAGGAACGAGAATGTAGTTGTATATAATTTTTATTTATTTATTAGTATTAGATAATTATTTATAAAAGTCGCACATACCAAGCACACGTGTATTTGCTGGAACGAGGGGTGTGGGTATATATTATGAGTGGCATACGTATATGTAGGTAGATATTATTGTTGAGAACAGGAAAATAGAAATTTAGAAGACTTTAAAGCAGGTAAAAGAAAAGTTTTTTTTGTGAGTATAAATTTCCTGAATGAATTGGCAAAATGGATCGCATTGTTCAATAAAAAGAAAGAAAAATAAAGAAAGCAAAATCCAACTGCTTGAATGGATATATATTTTTTTTGTGTGTGTTTGTTTTAATTAAATGGATTTTTCAGAAATAATTTTGATTAAGAAAAATGAACATGGAATGCCATTAGTTATTGAACTATTTTTCGATCTCTTTTGTTTGGTTAAAGTTGGCAAAAGGATTTGTAATTAAAAGTTCAGGAATTTAAAAGAAAAAAAGAGAGATAAGTAAAAGTCAAGATCGCTAAGTGGTTTTCCTTTTGTTTAACATTTTTATAAGAAAATCTATTTTTGAAACAAAGGAATACCAGCGATCAGGAGGGAGGCAACTGGGATTGATTAATTAATTTAAAAAAAACGGACAGTTGGGCTCTGCTAGTCTTACGTGCAAGATATTCTAAATTTTATTTGAAGAAAATTTATTAGCTGAAAAGAAGAAAGTTGGAGAAGCAAATTGTGAGAACTAAACTACATACATGAGTGACCTCATGGATCGCATGGGGTAGAATCACCATCGTGCTTGGTCGGTGTTCGGACTCCAACCATTTTAATATGCCACGTCAATATATTCTACAATCAACATTATCAACTGCCCTACATAACTGAAGCTGTTTGAATCCAGTGTAGATCGTATGCCATTCCGGAATTAAGCCAAAAGAATAAAGAACAGAAGATTGAATATGCCACTTTAGAGGGACCAAAGGAATGAAATGTTAAGTGGAAGCAATGGACGCCATATTTGCCTAGGTATGACTCCCGGAATCTTTTTGCGAGTGCACTCGGAAACACATAAGCCAGTTATTCAAATTATACTATACCGGTAAATATACACTTATTATGCCATTTTAAAATTAATCCAACCTAATTGCAAGAATATTTCATATTATACCTGTATTATTAAATTTTTTTTTTTTATTGTCTTCTCCGGAATAATATTTCATTAAAATATTTATTATATGTATATGTGTGCCATTTATTGAGTGTGTTTTTTAAATAAGTAATAGTAGATCTGTAGCTAAATTATTGATTTAGTGCGATACACGTTATAGAATTTATAAGTTCCAAAATCTTATACACGTGCGTGTTGGTGCGAATTTAACGATAATTTATAGCGAGACAGATTAGATAGCAAAGTATATGAGGATTGTAAAAGATTTAGTTTAAACTTTAATGGGATAATAGAAATAGAAAGATATAGAACGAATTGATTTGAAATTGCATTCCCTTTCGTTTCTTCTCCGGTGCACGGCGCTACCACACCCTGAGCATTAAGACGGGCAACTAATTAAAAGGCTGAATCAAATAAATATTTAATGGATCCTACGATTCTTGTTGAATAACGAGTTTGGCGCTTGGCAATGAACAAAAAAATATATATATATTCCTTGTCCATAAACGTAGAGGTTTAGTTAAAGTTAAGTTAAAGCTGTGAGGGTTCGATTTCATTACCTGATGTGTATGTGTTTTGCTGTCGGTTGCTTCACTTACCCCTTTGAATGACCCACACTTCGGGAAAACTTCGCGTAAGGGGTGAATGACTCGATTTGTTTTCGGGAAAACTTCGTATGGGAAGGGCCGTTAGTTATATATATGCGTCACTGTAAAAATTCACCCTCGGAAAGAATAACTGTAGAAAATTGGTTTGATAAAAGTAAAGGCTTGAATTCAGTTAAATTATAATTTTAAAAACGTAAACAGTACTCAAAATAGGGATAGATTGTTTCAATATACAAGTAGAGGTATTTGAACTTAGGATTTTTCAGTCTATATTCTTCCTCCACTCCATCTCAAGCATCCAATACACATGACCACACACATGCAAAAAAGATTGATGATCCACAATATACATATTTCATGCAGATCCAGCACTCATCAGTTGGATAGATCATAATTTCCCACACCTATATACAATCAGTGCTCAGTTATATTAATATAGCAATTCTTTAAATTTTACTGGACAGACTTCAATATTCTCACCCTTCCAATTATTCAACCATCCATTTCATTGAAAATCCAACGATGAAATGCCCAAAGCCTTTATTGGATTTGATATTGTAGTCATACACATGTAGAAACCTTAAGTATAAGCAAATTATATACATGAAAACAGTTAACACTAAAACAATAACATTAACAATTCACAACTAAATAACTAAAATCAAATTACAAATCCATTGCCAATGATTTCCCTGCTAAGGCAGATTTCTCAAGTGTAAAAGAATACAAACTTTACCCTTGAGAATGAGCATGCGCATAAACCGAACATGAGGGAAAATATGGCGACGTGCCGAAGTAAGAAGAGATTCAAACTCTACCGTAACAGTGTTACAGATACAGAAGATACTTATGGAAAGGTTGACTCTTACATATCTTTGGGTGATGACTCTAAATCAACCCCTCGTGCCACTCCCAGAAGGAAATTTAACTCTCCTCCTGAAAGGATATGCAAGTTCAAATGATATTAGGGCATGTGTGCCGATAAATAATTATTCATAAAAAAATAATAAATAACTATCTTCGTGCTAAATAGAGATTTAAAACCCGGTAAGATGATTTCCCATTTGCTAGCTCAGCGTACTCTTTTCTCAGTTAAAGAATGGGGATCGGAAAACTCGCATAATTAACTAATATGGGGTTAGAGAAAGTAAATGACAAAGAGAATAAAGAAAAATTATGGCAGTAGTCGCTTTAGAATTATAATATAAATATTTTATTAACCCATTACCCATACCATTTATAATATGAATACATTCCCAGATCGATTAGATATACGAAACAAATGTTACACTACATAAATCCTATTAATACAACAAAATCATAATCATAAAGAAATACTTAATAAAGCAATAATTAAATTAAATAAAGGACAATTTCTTTCCTAATAAGAAAATAAATCAAATAATTATACGTGAGAGAGTGATCTCTGGATCATAAATAAACTCACACATGCATTACGCAGATAAAGAAAAATTTAACGAGTTATATACAGGTGAGTTTATATACGTATGTACATGAAATATATATTTATGAAATGGATATTAAATTTAAATTAAAATAAACACAAAAAAAATAGTGTACCCGATAAAGTCTATGAGCATTCTTGTATGGGTTTTGAGTGGGCTATACGTTCATCTACTGTGGCAAGGGCTGGACTTGACTGCGTTATAAGTTCATAGAATTGATCATCATCACCTTGGTGATTGAATCTCGGGGTTTACATTCTGTTGGGACGGCAGGAGCGGAGCTGGACAGACGCACTGAAGTCGGCTTCTATTCCATGGTCATTTTATCTGCAAGCGAATGCTTGATTTGCATCTTTCCCTAAGTTGGAGAACGGATATTCAACAGGATATTAAACGATATCAATTGTCCTTTATTGGTTTAAGGATCCTAGGTTAACTGCAGGCTTCAATGGCGTGTTGTAGTTATGCTTCCATCAGAATCAACTGACTGGTTATAAACTGCTAGGTTATTTCAATGATGGCAAGGTATTAGAAAACAGTTGCATGACTTCGCGTGTTTCCAAATAGCATTAGCTTCCCAATAAGATTTGCAAACGTGAATTGCTACTCTTTGACAAGAAAAAGTTAGACTGCCTTCTTTGAAAAGCAAAGGTGACCTGCCCCCTTTGAAAATCAAAAGTCAACTGCCCCTTGCAATTTCAGAACAGATATCCCACTTCCAATCTCAATTCAGGTATACCCTCCCTGACACAAAAATTAATCAAATCTCATTGAATTGGTTTTACTAATTGTTTGAAGAATTTTATTTCCAATTAGTTTTTTGTTATTTTTTTTTTTTATATCTCCATTCAGATCACAATGAAATGATAACATCTTTTTACTCTTGATTAATTTCATTATCAGAATCAAAGTTTTTTCTGCTTTAATTAAAAGATTGTTTCATATAACTTGAACATTCCTCTCTCCACGCATTATCGCAAGTCTAATTAAACTCTTTTCCTGTTAAAATTATTTTAGCGCGGACAGGAAGTCACAATGCCTTTAGGCTTTTCTTAAATTTAAGACAATGACTTACTCAAATGCGACTGAAGAGAAAATGACCATTAAAACCTCGATTTTGAAATTATTCTTAAATATTTTTGATCAACATTAATATTTAAAATTTTCCTTTTTACATTTTTGTAAACCTCAAAAAATATAAATAGAGAATAACAATTTGTTAAATAAACGCTGTTTCTTCATCAAACAAAAATATTTAAAATTATAAATACACTTTGGAATTATCTTTTTCTTTTTTAAAAAAATAAAAAACACAAAAATCAAAATTGCAAATACATATCTCTAAGCCTTTAAACATTGGCTTTAAACATGTGTGTGTGTGAGTTTATGCTATAGCCACAGTTCTCTCTTAATTTATAACAAATTTTAATTATATAAATAGTATACCCACCCCCCATTTAATGGCTTTTTACGTATTTTCGACCATTAATTTAGCTGACCTTATCTTGTGCTTGGCCACATCAAACGTGCCTGGCACAATACCCCCCTCTGACATGAGACATTTAAATGGAGTTTATCATTTTAATGTCTTTATTATTAATCGTATTTTACAAAAACTTAAAATTTTATAACATATATCTTTGGTGAACAGTAGGCATGATGTCCAGAACCCAGAGGTATGGAACCCCATCTCCCAAGCATTTATGCGCAAAAGCCAACTCTGCATCGATCTTCCCAGGCCAGAAACACACAATCACAGCATAAAGATCTGTCATATCTAGAGCTCTGCGACAGCCAAGCAAAGTAAAATGTGTGAGTTCAATGACTACATCTTAAAGAACTCGTCCCAGAGGAATTTTCATCTCTGCCATCCACTGCACTCATGCTGGTTCCTTATTGAGGCTTACAGAGTCTTTTGCAGTGAAATAAAACCCAGAGGAATTTTCATCTCTGCCTACTCTGCCACAACGTCACAGAACTTCCAGACCACGCCAAGACCTCCAACCATTCTTCTGCACTCCTACCATCTCTAACCCCAGAACACAGAAAGCAGACTGACCTACACACACAACACTCGGGAAATCGAAGTCCATGCATCTGACCCTCAAACGATATGACCATTTATTATAAAAGCCTACCTTCTGTTTTTACTATACCCAGGCTGAGGCGAAGGTGATCTAGCCTGCTTTCCTTTATATACTAGTTCGTCGATTTTCTTTTCCACAGTATCATTGTCTGTCATTCGCTTAAGATTTCTGGAATACTTATCATTATACCAAAGTTTGCTTTCAGCTGCATATTTGTTTTCCCCCAGCCCATGGTGTTGAGGCCAACGTTTTCACAGGTTCTATCTGGTGGATGGCCCTGTTGGCTCATATCCACTGCACTCAGTAGTTCAGCCACTGACTATTGAATTTGTATTGGCAGTGAGAAGCATTTGCTCAATTCTAAAGGGTAGGTTGTGGCGTATAATCCTTATGATCTGGCCTTCTGATGCGCGGCATGCACTGAGCTTCCTTAGCTTAGCCACTTGTCTTCAGAAAAATTTTAGATAGCTCTCCCCCCCATTAGCCCTATACTTCTCTTGCATAATCTGGTATAAGATGGTCTCCTGGCGCTCTTCGCTCCAAAAATTTCTTACTAGCGCTTCTTTATAACCCTCAAAGGTTAGTGGTTGGTAGAACAAAGATTCCCACCACGACTGAGCGTCACCCTGTAGATGGTTACTCACAATGGTTAGTTTATCTTTCTCTACCATTCTGTTAGCACTGAAATACTTTTCTAAGCTATTTATATGCTCCAATGGAGCTTCTCCAGCTAGCCCCTCAAAAATTCTAATCTTTAAAAACTGGTTGATGTTATATTGATATAACTGACATCCCTCTACTATCTTAGCCTCTCCAAGTTCTTGCTGCATAGGTCTTACTTTTCCATCCCCACTATGCAGTTCCTGATTTACTTTTGCTAACTCATTACTATCCTCATACCCTTCAACTATTTTCATCCTTGTTATATTATCCCCTGTCATTCTTTTCTTTCTAACTACATTTATATCCTCCACCCTTTGTTCCATTATCATTTTCCGTTCTTTTATCATATTGATATCTTGTTTTTCTATCAACTGTTTTTCGATTTGAGCCACTGTCTGGCACAGATTCTCTATTCGCTCATCATTCTCAGTTACGCGCATTTCTAGCTTCACTACCATTACTATAATCTTTCACTGTTTCTTCAGCCCTTTCGTCTATTTCTTGTATTCTCTTGCAATCTGCTTCCATTACTTGCTGCCTTGTTTGGATTTCTTCCAACCTATCACTATTAATCTGATGGAGGCCCCTACATTTTTCTTCTACACCTTGAAACCTTGTTTCAATCCCTAAGGATATTTCTTCCCTAAAGCCATCAAACTTTTTAGCTATCTCCTTTGACATCTGACTGATTTCTAGCCTTATAGTATTTACAAATATCTCCATCATTTTCATTAAGTTTTCATTTTCCCCCATGGGTTTTCTTTCACTTTGAGGCTCCATTGCTTCCTCTATTCCGCTTTCAGATCTTTGAGGCTGGCTTTCTTCTGCCATTTCGTTGTGCTTTTCACTCATATCTATCTTTTTTTTCTTTCTGGACTGTGATCTTGTCCACATATATAGTATTATTTTCAATTGATTATAAATTTGCTTTGTTATACGGCTTTAACTATATTTTATTTGATTAACTCTTAAGACTATCGTTTAACGCTACTTTGATTAACTTAATTCTCTTTATTTATTACTTTCCATAAAATAATTCAGCGCGCGCCGTACCGAGCTTCCGTTATCCCTACCGTCATTTATTTTTCCCTTCCGAGTTATATTTCTCTCATTCATTTATTAACTATAAATAATAAAATTATTCCGAGATCGCCCTTCAAACACCAATAAAAACATATCCAAACCAAGCTAACGTTAAATTGTGCACGTATTGGGATTGTTTTCGAAACGAAAAGAAATTGATCGCAAATAGTATTACAATTCTGAACTGTTTCGTGCCGTCAAAAACTAAATTCCCTATCATGCAACTTCACAATTCTACTTTATTTAATATAGATCTACTTTCCCTTTTCTCTTTTTACAAAAAAAAAATCTTTATTTTCGCAGTCCGCCGCTTGTTTTTATACAATACATAGTTTACGCTTGTATACTATCATTTATTTTTACTATAACCACTTATTACATTCGAATATTGGCCTTTCAAGCCAATTGTGCAAACGCTTTGCGAGTGTTAAATAATAAATGAATACCCTCTGACCAATACAAGATATAGAATTTATGCAGGAATACCCTCTGACCAATACAAGATATAGAACTTATGCGGGAATAAAAAGAATCCCTGCATAAATTCTATATCTTGTATTGGTCAGAGGGTATTCATTTATTATTTAACACTCGCAAAACGTTTGCACAATTGGCTTGAAAGGCCGATATTCGAATGTAATTACAATTGTATACAGACGCTATAAAAATAAATGCTTATTTATATAACCACTTATATATAGCTAAAACAATCTAAATCACTATTACTGTAGCGATGAAAGGTCGCTTCAAAAACCAAATATAGTTTTTAAAGTTATCATTTATTAAGATTCACCACCTGTTTTTATACAGTTTAAATCTTATATATTAATATTTGATTATGCCTATATACTGCTGTTTATTTTTATTAATTGCGCAGTTTATACTTTTATACTGCCTTTTATTTTTATTAAATATGTATATACGACAAAATAATCAGTATTATCGTAGTGACAAACGTCACTTCAAAAAAACAAAACAAAATTTAGAATTCTTATTTATAAAGATTCTCAATCGTAGACTTTTTTAAACATGCACTCACGGTAATAATCTAAATGAGTACTACTGTAGTGACAATCGTCACTTCAAAAACAAAACAAAGTTTAGAATTTTATTTATTAAGTCTCTTTTTTTTTAAATCTTGTCTCTAACAAAAAATTCATTCCCAATATTTTTGAGATTTTGCGAGAGTTTCCCTTTTCTTTAGTTACGTTTAGCGGCCGTGTCTTTCCTATACTGGTCACGTTAAGTAAAGCTTACATGTTAGGCGCCAAAAATTTCTTTTCTATACCGGTTAACTTTTACTCCATTGATATGAGCATGCGCATAAACCGAACATGAGAGAAAATATGGCGACATGCCAAAATAAGAAGAGATTCAAACTCTATCGTAACAGTGTTACGGATACAGAAGATACTTATGGAAAGGTTGACTCCTACATACCTTTGGGGTATGACTAAATCAACCCCTCGCGCCACTCCCAGAAGGAAATTTAACTTTCCTCCTGAAAGGATATGCAAGTTCAAATGATATTAGGCCATGTGTGCCGATAAATAATTATTCATAAAAAAATAATAAATAAGTATCCTCATGCTAAATAGAGATTTAAAACCCGGTAAGATGATTTCCCATTTGCTAGCTCAGCATACTCTTTTCTCAGTTAAAGAATGGGGATCGGAAAACTCGCATAATTAACTAATATGGGGTTAGAGAAAGTAAATGACAAAGAGAATAAAGAAAAATTATGGCAGTAGTCGCTTTAGAATTATAATATAAATATTTTATTAACCCATTACCCAGACCATTTATAATATGAATACATTCCCAGATCGATTAGATATACGAAACAAATGTTATACTACATAAATCCTATTAATACAACAAAATCATAATCATAAAGAAATACTTAATAAAGCAATAATTAAATTAAATAAAGGACAATTTCTTTCCTAATAAGAAAATAAATCAAATAATTATACGTGAGAGAGTGATCTGTGGATCATAAATAAACTCACACATATGCATTACGCAGATAAAGAAAAATTAACAAGTTATATACAGGTGAGTTTATATACGTATGTACATGAAATATATATTTATGAAATGGATATTAAATTTAAAATAAAATAAACACAAAAAAAATAGTGTACCCGATAAAGTTTATGAGCATTCTTGTATGGGTTTTGAGTGGGCTATACGTTCATCTACTCCGGCAAGGGCTGGACTTGACTGCATTATAAGTTCATAGAATTGATCATCATCACCTTGGTGCTTGAATCTCAGGGTTTACATTCTGTTGGGACGGCAGGAGCGGAGCTGGACAGACGCACTGAAGTCGGCTTCTATTCCATGGTCATTTTATCTGCAAGCGAATGCTTGATATGCATCTTTCCCTAAGTTGGAGAACGGATATTCAACAGGATATTAAATGATATCAATTGTCCTTTATTGGTTTAAGGATCCTAGGTTAACTGCAGGCTTCGATGGCGTGTTGTAGTTATGCTCCATCAGAATCAACTGACTGGTTAACTGCTAGGTTATTTCAATGATGGCAAGGTATTGGAAAACAGGTGCATGACTTCGCGTGTTTCCAAATAGCATTAGCTTCCCAATAAGATTTGCAAACATGAATTGCTCTCTTTGACAAGAAAAACTTAGACTGCCTTCTTTGAAAAGTAAAGGTGACCTGCCTTCTTTGAAAGTCAAAAGTCAACTGCCCCTTGCAATTTCAGAACAGATATCCCACTTCCAATCTCAATTCAGGTATACCCTCCCTGACACAAAAATTAATCAAATCTCATTGAATTGGTTTTACTAATTATTTTAAGAATTTTATTTCCAATTAGTTTTTTTTTATTTATTTTTTTATATCTCCATTCAGGTCACAATGAAATGATAACATCTTTTTACTCTTGATTAATTTCATTATCAGAATCGAAGTTTTTTCTGTTTTAATTAAAAGATTGTTTCATATAACTTGAACATTCCTCTCTCCACGCATTATCGCAAGTCTAATTAAACTCTTTTGTCCTGTTAAAATTATTTTAGCACGGACAGGAAGTCACAATGCCTTTAGGCTTTTCTTAAATTTAAGACAATGACTTGCTCAAATGCAACTGAAGAGAAAATGACCATTAAAACCTCGATTTTGAAATTATTCTTAAATATTTTTGATCAACATTAATATTTAAAATTTTCTTTTTTACATTTTTGTAAACCCTCAAAAAATATAAATAGAGAATAACAATTTGTTAAATAAATGCTGTTTCTTCATCAAACAAAAATATTTAAAATTAGAAATATACTTTGGAATTATCTTTTTCTTTTTTAAAAAAAAATAAAAAACACAAAAATCAAAATTGCAAATACATATCTCTAAGCCTTTAAACATTGGCTTTAAACATGTGTGTGTGTGAGTTTATGCTATAGCCACAGTTCTCTCTTAATTTATAACAAATTTTAATTATATAAATAGTATCCCACCCCCATTTAATGGCTTTTTACGTATTTTCAACCATTAATTTAGCTGACCTTATCGTGTGCTTGGCCACATCAAACGTGCCTGGCACAATATACTCTGATATATTTTAAAATTCTGTGATTTTATTTTATTTTTCTTCAATAGATTTTATTTTAGTTTAAAATAAAAAAAATTTTTGACACTTGTGTTTTTTTTAAATCTATTTGTCAAAATGTTCTAATTTTGAGAAAACTTTTAGTTTTAAAAAAAAAATTAATTGCATTCTTGTTCTTTTATTTTAATTATAATCTATTTTAATTTATTTTGAAATGATCAGAGATTTAATTTTGTATTAATTAATTTTTAAGAACCCTGGTCAGAATTTTTAATTAAGATTGAGCATAAGATAGGGATTTGCCCTGGACAAAACTTCTAATTAAAAAAAAGTAAAGAAAGATGATGTGGGAGATAGGTGAGCATATAAATGGGCTAAAAGTTTTGAACTTATTATTCTTGGCTTGACCTAGATTTCTGCTTGAGAAGAGTATTGATTTAACTTCTTGTTATTCTGCTGTTTATTATTATTCACTTATATTAGTCTGCTGAGATTACTATTCGGTTCGCAATACTGCCATATTTTCAAAAGATTGCTGTCCATGTTGATGATAAAATATTTTGCTATCTATCGATAAGACATACGGATCTTTTATTATTGCCTATGTTTGCTTAATAGCGTTCGTTTTCACAAGATGATAAAATTACCTACCATGAGTGTTCAAATCTACAAGATGCAGTGCTAAACCAGTCCAAAGACAGACCCCTGATCCCGAGCTGTTTCTTCCAGATCATGCCTTAAAAGCCTAAACTAGAACTGATTCCAAAGTATGCCTCTACACTTGCTGCCATGAAGAGATAAAACCACATGAAGATTTAACTTTGAAATATTCTCATGTAACCGTTGAAGGTCTCACTGGACTTTGCTTTACCATAAGGTAAAATATTTCATATTCTTCCCAGGGCATAAATCTCTTATTAAACTCTCTGCTTAATCTAAAAGTAAACCTGTTATCTAACTTTTCATAATTGATTAATATTATCATTATTCTATGTATTCATTTATTTTATTGCATGTAATATAGTCTTAGTTTTGAGATTACAGATTTGTGATTTAAAAATTTTTTTTTTATTATTTATTGGAGGGTATATCGAGAATTCCTTGTCTTATATATTTAGATTTGTATATTACCAATTCTTGATAAATACTTGGGCAGATATTATTAGTTTTATTCACCTGTTCCCTTTTGTTATACGGTAATTAATTTAAATAAGTTTAGTTTGCGTTTCCTGCAGACTGCAAATCTTTTGGCTGGCAGTTTATCGAGCATATTGTTTTGTTTTTCTTATATTGGAGATTTAGTTTTCTGCTATTTAGATTACATAAATTGTGATCTTCGTTTGCTCTGTTTCTTTTGTCTTGAATTTAACCTTGAATTGCCTTAAAAGTGGTATATCATGAGCTGCCCTGCAGATGTATGACGTCCTTAACTTCATTGTTTCTGTCCTGGATTAAGAAATGCTTGCCTGCACTGTTTTGCTGAATTCCCTGCAAGACTACTTTGTTTGAAATCTTTGAATGGGAAACTGGAATTGATTTTCGTAAGCCACTAGCAGGAAGAATTATAATCCCCTTTTAAAAATGAAGTGAGAAAATGAACTTATCTGCCATGGCATTCAATGTTTCTTATCCTTATACACTCTCTGATAAATTCTCTTGAAATCTAAGTTAAAATGTTATACTTATTACCTGGAATTTATTAGTTTAAATTTTAATAAACATAAAATTATTTTAAACTATTTTAGCTAGCGTTTATCCTTGCGTTCTTTTCTCAATTGTCTGAACAGTCTTAAAGATCTCTTTCTCTCCATGAGTCTAGCTGGTATACCGCATTCCTCATCATCATTAACTCTTGATCACCGTAAATTAAATTTTCTAGGTCATTAGGGACTAATGGCTCACTCGGTGATCAATAGAAGTATAGAAGTGACCGGTTCACATGCTGCTGACAGTGATGAACATATTGTAAGTTGTCTACAGTTTAATAAATAGTTGCTATTATGTTTTCATTAAAGTTTCATTAATTATGATAACAATATATAATTTCCCTGTTCATTTATTGGTATAAATTTATGCAAATTGTTAAATAAATAACTCTTAGCTAATATTAAATAATGAATCAATCAGACTAAATCAAATTATATATGTTTATATTAAGTTAAAACAGTACTTAATTTCAATTGAAGTATAATAATATTTACATATAAAGCATTAATAGATTTAATATCTGTTGATGTAATTAATTAAACCTCAGATTTATAAAATTATATAAAAGATATGTAACCTATACTTTTCATTTCTGTGGAATTTTTTTTTTTTTTTGCACCTTCAGCAAGAATTAACTGGGGTCATTGTTTTAGTTCACCAGAAGATTATTGTTGCTCCTTTTAGAGTATTCTAAATTATTTTTGATTGAAAACTTGATCTATCTTTTTTTTTTTCTTACAACTTGTTTGACTTATCTTTTGTTGAATACTTAAATATTAATGAATAGGAAATAATAATTTTTGCAGCTTATTTTCTAATTTATTCTCGGTTTTAAAATAAATATTAGTTTGTTTGTTTTTTACTATAGGCTCGAGTTTTGGCTACAATTGGGGTTACCCGAGGATTTGGGGATCATGATTTGAGAGCACAAAGTGGAGATGTGTATGTAAAACCTTTTCTAAGTCCCCATCCTGAGGTAGGTAGGATTTTAAAATAATGGAATAATTTTAAAGAAAAGTTTTATTAAGGCACAAATAACTTATATGCAGTTACCATCTTGAAAAATACAGAAATATTTTGGTCTTAAAACCACCAAAAAAGGCAAAGTAACAAATAAATTAATTACATTAGAAATAAATTACTTAAGAATGTAGCTGTTCAAGTATGTCTAAAAATGATTGATGGCATAAATAGGATATAAAAGTGAAAATTATCAGAAAGGTTTGAGAATATAAATTATTTGGAGAACTACTTATACAATCATAATACTGACATTTTGAGTTATTAAAAAAACTGTTAGATCAGTTAACAGCATTAATTTTTAAATATTAACAAATTTAAGCCAATATTAATAAAAGAAAAAAATTTATTTAATTATCACTTCAAGAAAAAAAAAAGAAATCATTGGCTTTAAAAGAAAGTCGATTCTTTATTTTGAAGAATTGTAAGAAAGAAAGCTCCGAAAATATTTTCTTAAATGGCAAACAAACACTTTTTTTCTTGTTGATAATAATAATCACTATAAGTTATTTCAAGTTTTTTTTTTTTTTTTTTTTGGCAAAAAAGACAATTTTAATTCTTTTTATATTTAGCATGTAGATTAAAATAATAATATTTTAACATCTGTAGCATTTTTAATGTTCTTGAAGATTTTCAGAAAAACATTAGCAATACTGAAACATAAAATTATAAATAAGAATGAAAATATCAATCTTTAGGAAAATGTAGTTGTTCAGAAATATAAAGGAAAATAACTATTGGAACTAAAATATTAACCAAATAATTGAAAATTTTGTTACAAATCTGGATATAAATAACAAACCTGTTCTCATTATTAATTACGATAAAATTTCTCCCTTTCAAATAATATATAACATTTTTATGGAGCTAATAAGAGGAAATTCCTTTAACTTCACTAAGATTCAAGTGATAGTAATGTTTTTATTTAATTAACTTTGAAGTTTCTGATACAATTTTTTTTTTACTTATCTTTCTTAGAGTATTTGGCTGCATTAGAAAGTAGATTTCATTGCAACATGTATGAAATATATGTATTTTAATAAGTTATGAGATTAATTTACAGAGAGAAAATAAATAAATAAAATAGATAAATAATAGATAGCCAGAATAAGATTAATTGAATTGCTGTAATATAAAATATTTAATCAAAATGTATTGTGCAACTGTAATTATTCTCAGAAGTAAAAAATATTAGATAATGGAGGAAATTTAATTAGTACGAGTTTAAGAGGCAAGATTAAACTGATAATACACCCACCACCCAGATTTTCCCCAATGAGCTTAATTACTCTAGAAAAAAAGGTCTAAAAAATATAAAAACTGGGAACAAAGAAACATGGCCTCTTTTTCATTGTCTTTGAAGAACTGTGAAGCAGCAAAAGAAACCAGCAGGGGACATCTTATTCCCAGGATCTTGGCTCCTGAAAGTCAATAAGTCGACTAGGGTCATAACAGATCACTCTGATCTTATTATTATTTTAAAAGCCTTTTAGGGTTGTCAGACTTAAAGGACACTGATGATAGTAAAGATAAATGTACTGCTTTTAGTATTTTATTATTAGTGAATAGACTTAGTAACTGAAAGGACTTATTCCTAATTAACTGTGATCGGGTTATATTAAATTAGAATGGCATTTGATTCATGTGTCTATATATTGTAACGAGCACAGACGACGTTACATTGTGTTTTTATTATTAAACATGAAATTAAAATAAAAAGTTCGCATTTAAAAATTTTCTTTAAGAATTAAAAATTGAAATTAAATATCATCTTAAACTCGTATATATAAATCGCACAGAAAAAAAAAAAAAATTATTAAACGAAAACTTTATTAAAGAAAAAGTGTTTTAAAACTAAATTTTCAGTAGAGATTTAAAGATAAAAATATATCTTTAAGTTTGAAAACACATTAATTAATCAGAAATGGAAATGATTGTTTTAATTAGTTAAATGTAAACTAGCCTTGGGCATTTAAATGTAAAAACATCGGTCAGATAGGAAAATAGAAACAAATAGCCAATGAATGAAAAACAATGGAATCGGACCTCAGCGAAAGGACCATATCATCATCATCATGACGTAACATCCATTGGATCCTTCAAATTAATATAAAAGGACAAGTTTGAAAATTATTAATTATTATTGAGAGATGTGACAGATATGTGTTAGTGCGGAAGTGAAGGAAAAGGGATTGAAAAGACGCACTCTTCAATCCCTTCAGTTTTGCTAAGAAAGAAAGAGAAATGAACTATCATTTTTCTACATTGAGGACCAGTTAAAGCATAAACCTCCGGATGGATAAATAAATCGGCCAACAGAATACCAATCTTAGGACGCGTGGGAATTCACATTCATGACAAGCAACGGATAAAGATGAACTGTTTTAAACCGTAAGAACTTTATAAATAATGAACATTAAATTAAAACTTTCCATATTTAAATGATTGCAATATTATCCTATCTGACCAACTTAATTTATTAATAATGTTATTTGAAGTATTTCTTTTTTTATATATATTTAAAATCATTTCCATTTATTTATTTATTTTTTGTTCTTTAAGTTTTATCATGATTTTTGTTTTTCGTTAAATTAATTATATAAATGTTAAACTTAAGTCGGGCGTGAATGGCTGTATAGATTTGTAAAGTTATATTAGGGGAGGGTAATCTTAGGTTATTTGTGTCGTAGTTGAAGTGGGTCAGTGGATGGGATATATTGGTGTGATTAGTAGATGTAATATCAGATTCACTACGGGCAGAATCGTTTCATACGCCGCACTCACCCATTTGCCAATGGAAGGAATTATAAGACGGAGAACGCAGTTCCTTTCTATGGAGTTTTTTTTAATTGCTCTTCTTGTCAGATAGATGTAATATTCCTATCTGACAAGAAGCGGTTTCTTCTCTTAACCTAATTGTGCTGCCATATTTGTATTACATTGAACACATCGATATATCAGATGGATTGAAGTTTGGTTGACTGCGAACCTTTGGCCTAAGGTTAAACAAGGATTGAATATTTTCTTTTCAAATGCAAATCTATGTAGTCTATTCATACTCGACACTAAATAAAATGCATTAAATTTAAGTTGTTTATAGACGCTTGCATGGATTGGTTATCGGTTAAGTATGTTTTGGGTTTTCATATTTGATCAAAATATATAGACATTCGATAAATAATGATACCTTACGATGAGTATCTAAAATGTATTTATTCGGATGTCTTTTAAGTTATTGGTGACAATGCAAGTATCTTATGGTGAATACTATTGGGTTACTTATAAATTTCCCTCTGCAATTGTCAGTATCAATGATTTTATATTTTGATCGTTTATGTTTATTTTGAAATGTTTTTAACCGTTGTAATCTATGTAACCGATCTATACTCAACATTATTAAAACAAATTTTTATAATTCCATCTGTGCGAACTTAATTAAAATGTAAACTTATAATATAATAGAAATTAAAATGCAAATTAAAATCTAAAGTAAAGTTAAAAATAATGTTAAATGTTAAAATGTAAACTGATACTAAACAATTTTCAATCTTATATATATGTGCATAAATAAATGTTTGTATGCTAATTACTGGCAGTGGCTTATTTTATTTATTTTTAATATTGAAATATAATTAAATATTATATTATTAAATCTCTACTACTCCCTGAGCTAGTGACTTGGGCTAACGACCGGAACCAAAATAAAAAAAAAAAAAAACTTTTTTTTTTACTTACATATCTGCTTACTTTATAAATTTTTCTAGGTTCAAATGCCTAGATGGCGCCCTGTAGTGCAGATACGTTAAGTGCCTTTCTCTGTATCATTACAATATATTATACTTGTGTATATTAAATTGTATAAATTGTAGTCCTCAAAAAAGTATATTCTATATTCTAAATTGTTATTCTTACTCCCAGGATTAGTGAGCTAAGACGTAGCAAAACTTGGCATAGTCTTATTGTTCAAATCTGGTTTAAAGAGAGAATTGACATTTGAAATGTCAAACTAGTTTCGAAGGAATTAAAAAATATCATCATTTGGACAAACTTGGATTGCAAGTCAGCACTCTTATATTTTTTTGGTAAGAATGTTATTGAAACAATCAATAAGTTTTATAATCCATAACAAATGAAATATCTTATGAGGGATTAATAAAAAAATTAATGGAATATTTTAACCCTCAACCATCTTGCCATATAACTCGTTTATATTTAAGGAATAGAAAACAGTTTAAGGATGAAACAATAAAGGAGTACAATTGAGCTCTGAGAGAGCTAGAGAAAGATTGTGAGTATTGGGACTTTGTCCAGAAAATACTTATGGATTAATTATTCTGTGGAACTCACAACAGGTTCAGACAACAGCTTGCTATCAAGAAAGGAATAACTCATGAGCTAATTTTAGAGCAGGTTCATAATTTTAAATCTAAACCTGAAGATAATATTATAGCACAAATTCTTTAAGTCAGATAAAACGTTTTAAATGTGGAAGTAAGGGGATTTTGCATGCATATATAGGAAATTTGGTATGGGAGAGCCAAGAGAAAATTCAGGTGCAGAAAAATAGGGAAGGTAAATCTTTTAATACTCATGTTGTAAAAAACATGGAAGTTCAGAGATTTCAGCAATTTATGATGAAATTGCAAATTTGTGGAAAAGAGATTATAATAGGGATAGGTAGTGGTCCAGGATATTGATAATTTCCAAGGTAGATTGGAGTACACTATCAGTTGCTGATGCTAATATTTAAATACAAAAAATAGACATTAAGGCTCAAGATATGAACGGAAACATGCTGAAATTATTGGGACCAGTAAAAACGGCAATTAGATACCACAAGAAAATAAATAAATTGCCGCTGTATATTATAAAAGAGAAAATTTGCTCTATAATAGGAAGGGAATGGTTGCACATGAAGAAATTTAAAATAACTATCCAGATTTATTCAATGAAGAATTGGGTATAATATCAACAGACCCAGTAGAAATCGAGTTACTAGAAAATGCACATCCAGTTGTGTGCAAACCAGGAAGAATAGCATTCACGCAGAAAACAAAAGTCCAGGAGAAAATTCAGGGAGTGATCAATAAGGGCATATATATGATGTCAGCTGAAATGTCAGATTGGGCCATGCCTATAGTAATAATAACAAAACCCAATGATCAAATACAAATATGTGGAGATTGTAGGGTAACGATAAATAAGTATTTAAATGAAAGGGCATATGCAGTATCCAATGTAAGAGAGGTATTGACTATTTTGCAAAATACATTGCATTTCATAAAACTGGATCTAAATTGTTCTTTTTACCAAATGCTAGTAGTGGAAAAATCAGTTGAAATTTTAACTCTAACAACTTCTGTGGCATTATTTTGTATTTCAACAATGCTGAATATATTTCAAGCAAAAGTTAATGCTTTATTACAGGGATTAGATGATGTAATATCTTACTTTGATGACATATTTCTAACAGCATGCTTGGAAGTGGTATTTAAGATATGTGAGAAATTTCAGAAAATTCAGAGTCAAGTTAAATGCTCAGAAAAGTGTATGGAACACAAATGAATTAATATTCCTAGGATGTATAATCTCGGGACAAGGGTAAGCGACCATTGCCTAAGAAAGTAAGAGCCATGGAAAATGCAGCTAAACCAAGAAATGTTAAAGAGCTTCAGGCCTTTCTGGGTTTGATAAAGTATTTCAAATCCTTTTTACAGAGTAAGGCTAAAGTAGCAGAACCTGAATTATTAAAGAAAAATCAAAAATGACAGTGGTAAAAAATATATGAGGAAGCTTTTATACGAATTAAGCCCTGCTCTCCTTGGACAAATTACTGGTTCATTTTAATAATAATCTCAAAGTGTGCTTAAAAATTGATGCTTCAGAATGGGGCGCAGATGTAGTTTTATGTCATCAATGTTACAAATGGCACACAACCCAGAGCTTATGTATCATGGCCCCTTTCTAAAGCTGAGAGAAACTATAGCCAAATTGACAAAAAAAACCTTGGTTATTTTGTTCAGCTTAAAAAAATTTCATCAATATATATATTCAGTAGGCCTTTTCACATTATAACCAATCACAAGCCGCTATTTAAGAATATTAGCGAGCATTAAGCTAGCACCTGACCATTTGAGTCAGTGTATAATGCAGTGGAGAAATAT
Source organism: Epiperipatus broadwayi (assembly GCA_028023455.1). Classification (NCBI taxonomy): domain Eukaryota; kingdom Metazoa; phylum Onychophora; class Udeonychophora; order Euonychophora; family Peripatidae; genus Epiperipatus; species Epiperipatus broadwayi. The sequence continues at coordinate 7,689,511 of JAQFVV010012444.1, read as the reverse complement.
ATTGTCATCATATGATTACTAGCTGTTATATAAGAAAGGGAAAAAAGTTTCCACGTGCCAATACTTTGTCTAGAAATTCATTCAAAGATGAACCACAGAGAAGATAGAAATTAATTAGATAGACATCTTAAATAGCAATATAGTAGCAAAATGGGCAAAAGCCATTAAAGAGTATCAGATTCTGATAGGCTGGATTAGAACTGACTGGCCATCTAAGAAACCACAATGCCTTGCATCTGCTTTTTGGACAAATCATGACTAGTTATCAGACAGTAAAAATTGTGTGTTAATGATTGATAGAATATTAATACCAAAAGAGAGCAAAGCAAAAGATTTAAGACTTGACGAAGACCATCCAGGAGTTGTACATGCCAAAGCATTAACGCGTAGCTATGTCTGATAGGCAAATATTAGGTATTATATAAAAAATAATATCTATATTACTTGCTGTCTTCTCTAATTCATAATTGTCTGATTAATATATAATAATTTTTTGTAAATCTTTTTCCATTTCCACCTTAAACTATAAAAACATTCTCTAAATTTCTTTGACTTACACAATTTTAATACCTAAAAAATCTTAAAAATGATTTCTGTTATTTGAGTCAATGCAAAAATATAATTCTTAATTCTTCACATATTTTTCATAATATTTTGTGTTTGTTTGTTCAGATCATAAGTTTTTTTTTTTATATTAACAAATGAGAAAAACTTGCATATAATTGGTATCATTGTTACTATTATCGAAACATCTATCATCTTTTCATTTCTCTTTGAAAATTCACTTTATTCTTGTAATAATCCAAGCTTCGGAAATGTCTTTTGTATGTTTGAAATATTGTTAATCAAATCAATAATGCAGTTAAAGATTTTTGCCCAAATTATGAACTCATTTTATCTGGTGGTAACCCCTTTCCCACCTGATTTAGTAGGGGAATATGTCATTCCATCTATTGTTTTAAATTATCAATAAATAATAGTTCTTTTAATCTTTCTCTTAATTGTAATTTTAATATTTTGACTATATTAAACAACTATTACTTAAATTTCTGATTAAATTAAACTATTTTGGAGATAATAAAATGTTTTTTGTGTTTTTTAAGTATATATTTTTTGGAAAAAACAGACAAAACTTTCATCATATGATGTTTAGTAGTTATTTATTCTTTGATTATAAAAAAATGAACTAACTAGTTTATATTTTTAATTGTTTTTTTATAGATTAATAATTTAAATGTTTTAACATTGGACAGTTTTTTGTTAGTTTGTTTTTTAATGGAATCTGAGAGTGAAGTAAAGTTTTTTTTCATTAGCAAGGAAGTTATTAATTTCATCTTAAATTTCATTGTCAGTTTTGTATATTATCAGTAATGTGATATAAAAATGGCTTCTTTGTAAACCAAGTCAGAAGTTTCTGTGCATAGCATATATGCCCAAAAATTCTGTTAGCCAAGTTAAATTCCCTGTAAAACGTTTATATATCATATTAAACTTACTCCTTATATCCAATTATTATTCAAGCTCCAGTTCATTTTTTTTCCCCCCATTTTATTCTTTTTTAATAAAATCTCTTTCATTAATTCCAAAATCTAAATAGAAAATCCTAAAATCTCTACCTCTTTCATTCCCTTTACCTTTAAATTTCTTCCCCTCTCCATGTCATTTATTTTAATTCTCTTTTAACATTCTACATTCAAAAATACATGTATATATATATAAATAAATCAGACTACTTAATCAAATTCAAGTGCAATTTATTCTAGTTTCTAATACCCTAATTAACTATTTACACTTATCAGTATATATAATATCTGTACAAACATATTAACCGATATAATATTTATAACCATAAATTAATTTACCTCTATGGCTTAAACAAAATCATAAGAAATTAGTGCAATCTGTAATTCCACTTCTACTTTCCCATGACATCATCTAATATTTCTTTATTAGATATAATGGCAGACACTAAAGAAGTCACTCAAAATTGCCTTTAGAAGAAGCAGCAGAATTACGCTGGAGAATAAAAAGAACTCTTGAGAAGCAACAAAAACTGAAGTCAGACATATCCTATGATGATAGGAAAGCAATTAAATTTTTCAAAGTAGATAAATCTATAATCATTCAACCTGCTGATAAAGACAATGCAACAGTTGTAATGAATGCAACTGATTATGACAACAAAATACCAAGAACTCTTCACAGCAAATAAATTCAGAAAAGTGGCAAAAAATCCGATACCAAGTACAGAAATGAAGTTATAAGCATTACTCAGAAAGCATCACAGGTACTTCAGTGATTCAGAAAAAAGTAAACTAACAATATTTCGGCAAAATCCTTCGTCTTTATGGTCTATCTAAAATCCATAAGGATCGTGTTCCATTGAGACCTATTGTTAGTTCTAGAAATTCACCTTGCCAAAATTTATCAAGATTCCTTCTTAAGTCCTTTGGCATACAAGACCCAATCTTTTGTCAGGAATTCTAGACACTTTGTAGAATTAATCAAGAACATGAAAATTGAAAGAACTGACATACTAGTAAACTTTGATGTGTGAAATTTATTCACAAATGTACTATGCGAAGAAGCATTGTCTATTGAAAGAAAAATATTAACTGGTAATAATAGATTATAAACCAGAAGAACTCTTCCTATTGATTGTATAATGGATCTATTAACATTTTGCATAAAAACAAGAGCTGTCTAAATATACTGATGGATTAATAATAATTTTTGTGCCTCTAGTATGTCTTAATTATCTAAGTTTTCTCTATCCAGATTTATAACTTTTAATGATATATTTCCTTAAGACAAACCTTATTTCTTCATTTCAAAATTTAATATCTACTTTAAGGACACTTAATTAAGATTATTGAATCTCTTTTCAAAGTCAAAATTCTGCCTAACATGTTTTATGCTAATTTCCCAATTACACTTTACAAAGAAAACCTCCTCAAACTTTGTGGCTAGTGTCTTTTTCAAAATAGTTATTGGTTAAATTAGGCTGGAAAAATCCTGCACCCAGTGTAATTCATCTAATCATCTTGACAGTATAAAATTCACTTTCAGTTTTCAATTCCCTGAAAATCTTCCCAAAATTATAAAATCTCTACCCTCCATGTACTTGCTGGCTAATTTTCAACAGAGCAATACACATGCCTTAAATAATAAAATATCACTCATTTTTTATCTCCATAATTGAATTCTACAAGAATCTGCCTTAAAACTCATTGCTTTTCATTATCTTAATCAACTCATTCCTTTAGGAAATTAAACAACCCTCCCTCGCCCTGGCATTTTTTTTTCTTGAAGTTAACAAAAACAATTAACCATAGCTCAAATATAAATAATTTAATGATTTCCTATCATCAAAGAAATATCTACCACAATTATATATCATCCTTAATCCACAAAACAATACTCCATTTTCAAGGCCTCCATATGTTCTTGGCTTTTTCATCTTTCTCTCATGAGGTATATTTCAAAATAACTTAATAAGCTGTTTTGAAAACACTTTTAATCATTGTCAGAGATCTTTTTTTCCATCCATACAGCAGTTGTTCTATCAATATCCATATCCCAAAACCTCTTACTATGTGCCCATCATTAAATTCACCACTTCATTTACTAAAAAAAATCTGGTTCCCTTTGTATGAAGTTTATCTGGAAGAAAAAACAATTGCTATCAACATTAAAAACATTCAAAGTTTCATGGATTATCATTTCATTGCATTTAAAAGATTTAGAAAGAGACTACATGAGAAATGTATAGATGAAATAAGAAAGTCTGTTGGTATGATATAAAGAAGAGACATAATAGATCTGAGAAATTGAATTACATTTGGAGAGATCTTCATTCTGTACAGGATCGGTAATGGTTGAAGTAATAGTGATGCATTGCAGATTTTAACCTAGAAAGAGCAATCAGTATTAAATTGCCTAATGTCTATTCTGAAATACAATCATCATAACTATCACACCCACTGACACTCCACAATCAATTAATTTTATCTCATTACTTCCATAAAAACAAGACTTTTCTCAGAAAATTACACATTGGGAAGCTTAGGAATTTGTAAATGGGTCTAATATAACTAGGAATATAAGACTCAGTTACATTTCATAATAAGCAAATCATTAAAAAATCAACTATTTGTATTTGGAGCCCAGGTGTCTTGATTTCTTAATCAGAATTAATTTAGAAACTACCCAATAATGCTTTCATTCCTTGGGAATAACCTTTACCAGTGTAGAAGCATAATGACAATAAAACTATATGCTTTATTTTAATATGTTTCTGAGATGCCACTTTACTTTTAATTTATCATAGAAATGATTTTTCTAATTCGTAAATTATGTTCTAACTTCCTTAAGGAAGGTCAAACATGTTTTGTCACTCATCTACTTGATTAACTGAGGAAAGTTTGATTTTGTTATTATAGATATTAGACAGAAAAGAAGGAAAAGAATTTTTGTTGTTTTGTTGGGGGGAGGGGGTTCTTTTTTGTGTTCCAGTTTTTAAATAATTAATAAAATTTCTTGTAGTTTTTGGTTTTTAAATATGTTAAGAACCCTATTTGTATAAAGTATAAACAAAACAAATATGTTTTTATTTTATTTTTTTTTTGAAACAATATTTTTGATATATTTCAATTTTTATTCAGTAAATTTTACTTTAAATAAAAATTTAATGAAAGCATTTGTGTTTTTTTTTAAAAAAGATAGTATTATTATTATTATCAAGTGTTGCTCAATGAACTACACACCTCGTTTCTTTATAATGATCTTTTATTTCTTTGTTTTTCAGGCTGCTCAAAAACAATTATTGGGTTAAAGGAGTTCATTTGTCTTCTGAATTTGCTTTTCATAACTGTTAATAAAAAAAATTTTTAATCACGTGGAATCTGAGTACTCTGCATGGTTTGGTACAGTACCTATAATGGGAGACTTTGGAACTCAAAGTTCTAGGATTGCAGATCAGTTTCTGGCATTGGAATTTCTTATGAACTCCTGAACAATAAACTCTTTGATTATTTATATATTAATGAAAGAGTAATTCTGTCAAATAGGGAGTGGGGGTATCAAAAAAAAAGATAGTAAAATTTGTTTTCTCTTTTGTAATCTAAGATAAGAACACTCATAATTTATAATTCATTGGATGACATGACAGTAAGTTAACTTATTATTTTTAAAAGTAATGAGTTGATCAAGATATTTAAACTTTTTGTTTAAAATATTTATATAACTTATCAAAGCCATTATCGTTCAGAAAAATAATTAACATAAATTATAGCAAAAATATCAGTTTTAGCTTCAAACTTCTCCTGCATAATTTGATATGTATTAATGAAAATGCAAACAGACTTATTTCTGCATGGTAATTATTAAATAATTAAATAATGTAATGGCTTTATTGCTCGAGAATTTATAAGAAGTTTGAGCATTGGAAGTGATTGAGATGTTTACAATTAAGGAAAAACTTCAATTCCAGAATCTGTATTCTCTCACTGTACCAAAGCATGCAGAATGTTATGAATAATAATTCAGAAGTTTTTTCAAATCATTAGGATAATTGGTCTGTGCTATGTTTGGGCTTGAAATATAATTAATACAGTCATGACTATAACTAAGAATTTAAATCAAATAACATTATAAATGAAAGAAAAGACTTTTAGAGCACAGTAATATTTAATTACTAATTATTCTAAAATCTTGAAGATCAATATCTTACAGTGTATATAATATATATATTTACTTTTAACATTAAACATAAATCCTTAGATGTACTAAAAAAATAATAAAGACCGAGAATGGCCTCTAAGTTGATCTAGATTCCTCTTCAGCATCTTCAATGGGGATTAAACTGGATATGAAGGCCAGTACGGGTCCTTTTACTTCTTTCTCTGCATTGCGAGCATCTCTGTCTTTTTTAATAGTTTTCCTATATTGTTCTTTGCAATCCTTTACTGTTTCTATTTTTAGTTAATACTTTTTATCAATACATTTTACTAATAATTTTTCTGTAATCTAATTGCAGTTTACGGATTAATTAAAATATTTTTAGTTTTACTGTTAGTGTGGATTGATTAATTAAATTATTTTTAATTTTTCTATTTGTGCAGATTAATTAAAATACTTATAGTTTTCATGTTCGTAAACATTTGTGTGTGTGTGCATTATTGCTATGCTGCAATCTTTCAAAATAATTACTATTCTGTACACAGTACTACTCCCTCCTATTCCTGAGAACCACATGCTTTTCTCAAGTCATGCACATAATCATTTAGATAAGCAAATGGTCGTTGATTTCGTCGTCGTCTATTTTCTTGGAAGTCGGAAGTATTCATTTGGGGCTGCTGTATCACTGGTTCATCTGAAACTTCAATTTTTTCAGCAGATTTATTTATGTATCTCTGTGCAATTTTCATATGCTACAGTCTTGGTTCTAGATAATATCCTATCAGGAATTTAATATTGTCATTGTTTACCCCCTTCAAGTTTTTGCAGATGTGATTTATATGTCAACAGCAACATGTTCCTAATGTTGTTTATATTTCAACTATTCAGTCTGAAATAATAGGTTATTTTTGCTTCTGTCTATGTCTTCCATAGATTGTTATGCATTGATATATTTTCTCCAGCAGCATAGATGTTCTTATAGTTTGTTGTTGATTTTCCTTTGTCTGGCACAAGAATGATCAGCTTATCACATAACTTCCTGCCCTTCAGTATTTCTGTTAGTGTTTCCCAATAGTCATGGAAGGTGTAACATATTAGTATAGCATCAACATATTTATACTCTGTTCACTTGCATCCAGCATCTACTAAAACCAAAAAAAAATTACCATTTACTGGGCCTGCATGGTTTATATGCACATGGCTTTATAGTCTGTTCTTTGGCCATGATGTAAACTTTTTTCGAGACGCATTCTCTGTTTATTGACACAGTTTGCAATTTTTAATATATTCCTATATCTGCACCATACTGGGTCAGTGTACATAACTACGGACTAGTTTTTTTTGTTCTAACCACACCCATATGCTCCACATGAAGTATTACTAGTGTTTAGGTAACCTATGGGTAGGATTAATACCTTATCATTCATTACAATGCAATCCTTCATTGTTGATAACTGTAGCCACATACTCCATAAAGATAAATTATGCTTTTTGGAACACATTACCTGTACATTGTAAGCTAATTTACTGTTATTATCAAAAAAGGCATATTATTAAAAAGAAAACACCCCCTCCCCTTTCTGTAAAAAATAAAAAGCCAAAAAAAAAGTAGCTTTTTTTAAAACATGTAATCTAATTACAAAAAAAAGCCGCCATGTAAGATAATTAAAAAAATAATTACCAAAAAAACACCGCTTTTTAAAAAAAAATTTTTTTAAATATCAGAATAATGGTACTTTTTAAAGAAAAATAAAGGCGTATTATTTCAAAAATACCGCTTTTTTTTTTATAAAAAGAAAAAAAAGGCACTTTTTTAACAAAAACCAAAAAAAAAAATAATGTACATTTTTAAGAAAAAAAAGCCGTATTCAAAAATAACGTAAATTGTTTAAGAATCTACAAGCCCAGGAATGTTATATCACTATGTTTTTGCACAGAAACAGCGCCATCAAGCGATGTACAGTGGCTATTTAACAACTATCGATTTATTTAAGTAAAGGGGTCATTTACTGGATCATTCCTGTAACCCAGCTTATGAGCAACTGGTATCCTGATGTTTCTTTGGTCCACCTGGCAACAGTTTTACGATTTATTTTTTCAGACTTCCATTGGTATAAATAATTTATTTACACTTCATTATACATTTTTTGTCAATTTTTATATGTGAGATAGTGTGTTCGCATGTTTTACTTGATTACCTTTCTGATATTATTATTTATAATCATATGCCAATATTAAATTGTACCAGTGAATCATACATGAACTTAAATGGTCTGGAGTGGCTTTTTTATTGATCAGTATTCTCAATAATGAGTAATGGTCTGTTATTATCTTGAAATGATCAACCATAGATATGTTGATGGAATTTCTGAATCGCCGTTATTATATCCAAAACCTTTTTACTAGCTGGCTGGAGATTTTTCAGTCCTTAATAATGTCATAGACATAAAAGCTACCGGATGTTCCCCATTCTATAATGGATGAGTATCGCTCCAATTTCATAATCAGATGCATCGGTTGTTAATGTTATATTAAGATTATTGTTATAATGTATCAATAGGCGGTGTGAGGTGATCAAGGTGCTCTCTGAAAAGAGCTCTCTTGCGGCTCTTTCTAATTCCATTGCTGGTTTTTCCAAAGTAGTTCATACACGGAATGGCTTTGTGGACTTTTTTTAAAAAAAATTTTTCCAAAAAAATTAACAAGCTTCAAAAAGGACTGAAGTCCTTCAACATTAATAATTACTTTAATCTTCTTAGGATTGGATCAGATTCTGGCACTTGGAAATAGTATGATTTAGAAACTTGATTTCTGCCACATTCCAAATATATTTTTCCAAGTTAAGTTCAGCTCCAAATTTCTTTAGCCTTTCATATATACTTTATCCAATTTATTTTGCAGCTCTTTCTCCGAATCTACTATCTCTAGTTTATCATCAAAGTATAGCATCACTTCGTCCAATCCTTCTAATAAAGTGTCGATCTTTGCTTGGAATACATTTGGGTCCATGGTTACCCCAAATGACAGAATATTATAATTATACAATTCTTTGAGTGTTGTTATAGTAAGAAGTGCAGCTGTTTCTTTCAACACCAGTATCAGATGAACAGCTGCATTCAAATCCAACTTTGTGAAATAATTTGTTCTAGGGCTACTAATTTCTCTCTAATGTTCAGAATGGGATATGGACTTCTAGTTATACACTTGTTTACAACCTATAGTCTCCATATATATGGATTTGCTCATCCTGTTTTGTTATGACAGTATGTTTTTTACGGGCATCAGTATACATTTTTTTACCAATTCATCTAATCCTTCTTTGACCACTGATCTGTGCAAAAGCTATCTCTCCCGACTTGTAGTGAATGGGTTTTACACCTTCATAAAATTCAATTTTGACTGGTTTTGTGTTAATTTTTCCTTGCTCTACCACTAAAGTTTAAGGAATTTAACTTTATTTCCTTTTTTTAATATTTACTTTGATTGTCATGGATATTTTAATGTCTAACGGGGCGAACAATTTTCTACCCATTATACTATATATAGATTTAGGTTTTTCCAATGGCTATTTGTGGCCACCATTACTTTTATTACCCCAATAATATTAATGGAATTTCCATTTGCATCTTTTATATTTAGGTCTATTTTTTTATTCTTGATTATTCTGTGACTTTTTTTACATAGATTGGCCCAGTCCTTCAATGATATGATAGATATTCCAGCACTACTATCTATCTCTATTTTTACAAATTTATCACATATAAGTACTACTAACATTATTTGCTGTCCATTTTTATCTCTGCCTTATTCATTTCATTAAAATGTTCCAAATTTTCTGAGTTTGGTTTCCAATTTTTATTTATACTTGTTTAACGTTAATGTGGCAGACCTTCACTAGTTGGCCTACCTTTCTGCAGTTGTCATTCACACTTTTCCATCTGCATTCATGTGCAATATGTCCACTCCTTCCGCAGCAGTAACGTTTAATTTTCATTTATTGTAATCCTTTTGCCTTGCTTGTCTTAAAGATTGTAGTCTATTTTGGATCATCAGTGTTAGAGTATTGAAACTCTCTAATCACTTAGTACTAACTCATAGATCATACCTTTTTTAATGGCATCCAAAAACTGTCCTAGCAATGCTTGCTCTAAGTATTCCTCATATGCACAATTTCTTGCCAAGTCTCACAAGATAGTGTCAAAATTTCTGCAACTTTTCCTCCCTCATCTATTTCACAAATGAAGGCGGGCCATGTGCTTCGATAGTTCAGGGCTAAATTGGTTACTAAGTCACTTTTTAATTCTATATAAGATAGATTTTCAGGATTTTCGAGTTTACAAAGACAGTTTGCGACCTCAGTTATTGACACTTCTACAAAAAGTAGTAGTGTTGCAATTTTTGTTGCATCATTTTTATTAACAATAAAATATTTATATATTTTGTATTAATAAGCCAATCGGAAGGAGTATTAACATCAAATTCACATGCCTATCAATAGTTTTTAATATATTTCCACATTGTCTAGCTTTTAATTTCAACCCACTGATTATTTGTGCTGATAATCTTTATACGAATTGTTACCACATTCTACATTTGACTATCCAATTGTGTCAGTTAGTATGCTATCTTCAGACTCTCGATACAATTAATAGAATCGTGACTATAACTAAAATTTTGAATCAAATAAATTATATTTAATTACTAATTATTCTCAAACCCGTAATATCAATATCTTTCAGTGTACATATGAATATTTACAATGTATATATTTATCTTTAACATTAGACACAAATTCTTAGGCATACTAAAAAATCGTAAAGACCAGCAGGGATTAAACTGGTATGAAGGCCAGTCCAGATTCTTCTACTTGTTTCTTCTTCCTCTGCATTGCAGGCCTCTCTACCTTTTTGGTTAATCCATTTTTTTTAATAGTTCTATTCTAGTGTTCTTTGCAATCATTTACTGTTTCTATTTTTAGTTAATATTTCTTAGCAATATGTTTACTAATTAGTTTTCTGTAATCTAATCATAGTTATTTATTTGTACGAAGTAATTAAAATACTTTGTTTTACTATTTGTACAGATTAATTAAATTAATTTTAGTTTTTCAATTTATACAGATTGATTAAAATACTTTTAGTTTTCATGTTCTTAAACATTTATATGTGTGTGTGTGTTATTGCTACATTGTACTCTTTTCAATATAACTATTATTTTGCATACAGCAGTTTGTATCCAACCAAACTATCAGGCTACTTTTAGATAGAGATAAAATATAAAAAGGAAGGAAAGAAAACCATGAACTATCAACACTCCATCTTTGACTAAACATTTATTGTTTCTCTGCAGAGGGATGGAGAATTTTTTGCCTGAAATGCTCCCATTATCTAATATATTTTTATAAATGCTTCACTCATGATTTACTTATTATAAAACATGATTTCCATATTTTTACGCTTTGGTCTCATCATGTCTGAATTGATTTGCATTATAAAAAAATGGATTGTTTCTCCTATAACATGAATTATTTCTTCCTCGTATTATGTATATAGTGAGAGAGAAATCCCTCATAATAATAAGTTAGTTACACATTTTTCATTTATGACAATCAAAAATAACTTTATAAAACTTTTTTTTTTAACTTTAAGGTATTGAATTTCATAATTTCTCTTAATCGGGTTTTATTTTTTAAATGTTAATATAGTAATTTCATCTAAATATAGCACTAGCATTTGAAAATTTTAAAAATTACTCAGAAATGAATTAGAAAAACTTTCTTTTGAAATAACTTTCAAATCATATTCAAGCTTTATTAAAACTGGAGGCAAATTTTGTTTCGTTCATTCATGAAATTTTTATTTTGCTTATTGCAATAAATTGCATATTATGAAAGTTGATAAAGTTTTGTTTCTCTCATTCTAGAATAAACTCAATTTGCTATTTAGCAATTTAAAAATCTTTAATATATATATACACACAGAAAATATATTACTTTTTCATTTTTTTTTTTATATTTCAGAATTTGTCTCTATAATATAATAATAACAATAATGCCAATATTGTATTAAGTTAAAGGAAAATCTTTTAAAATATTTTTTTTTAAGATTTCGCAATTATTTATCTCTTTATTATTATTAAATATTTTTATGGATAAATTTTTTTTTTTTTTTTGGATATATGTACTTAATTTATTTTTAATCAAAATCAGTAGTAATACATTATTTTTACTTTAGGTTCGTGTTTTTGATTTGGAAGCCTGCAATTTAACTGAAGATGATGTTTTGATCATGGGATCTGACGGCTTTTGGGATGTTACTTCAAACACAGAAGCTGCTGAAATTGTTCAAAAGACATTGACACAATTTAGAACAGAGGATATCACAAGGTAATGTTTGCTTTTATTTTTTACCAAGTTGTAATAAAATTAAATAAATAAATAAAACTGCCAACTTGGAAGTATTAATGATAGTCATCCTATGATAAAATAATTTTATTTTCAAAGAGTAAGAATTTGTCATATATGTAGTGCAATTTATTAAATAAATATATTCATTTAATTAATGAACTATTTTTTATATGATATATATTACAAAAAAGCAGAGAAATTATACATTGGTTATTTAAGTTTATAGTAGATTAGGCTGAAATAGAGTCCTGCATCTATCACATGTGGCCACCATTTAGAAAGTTGGACTTTTTTTTTTTCAGATTGCAGTCATGCTTATGATTTTTTTTCCCCAGATAAGCCAGCCATAATTAACTATCTAACATTAGTACATAGATATTTAGCTGTTTTTAGTTAGGAAATAAACCAAAGATGGTAAACTGCTCAAACATTCACCATCTAACAGTCAGAAAACCTGACAATATTTTTATTTCTTATGAAGAGAAGAATCCTGTGCTCTTCGGGGGATGATTTAAAGACTTATTTTACTGCTGCTAATGTAGATATTGAAAGTAAATTGGAAATGTCAAAAATGTCTCTAGTTATTGTATAATTGAAATCAGTAAAATAGATAATTATTGGTTAAGATCAGCTCTATATCAAACTTCAGACATTATAAAAAATTATGTCTAAAGCTGGCCAAAGTAGAAAAATCATTTAACTTTCTTATATAAATGTAAATCTTAATGGATAATTCCTAAAGGTTTGCAACTAAAACCTCCAATTCACTCTCAGAAAGCAGAGAAAATTACTCAGAGAGCAAGTGAAGCTCTGTTAAGAGAAAGAGTAAATGCTCAAAGGTTTTCTAAGTATCAAATAATGCATTCCATTAATAATGTAGAATGTTTTCTAAAAAATAAACTTACTGATGAAGACTTCATGAGAGTTTCTCAATCAGTGACATTACATGGAAAGATAAAAGAATGCCAAAAGAAAAAACTAGCTAACCTACATGGGCATATCAAAAATAATAATGTTCCAAGTAATGTATAAACTTCATCTGTTAAAAATTTCAGTTCTAAACATCTAAGAGGTACTGAAGTTTTTGTGCTTGAAAGAGAATCAAACTTTGCTGTAACACCATCTAATATCCCTTTATTAGATATAATGCCAGCACTGAGAAAGTCACTCCAAAATTGCCTTTAGAAAAAACAGCAGAATTGACAAGCAACAAAAATTGATGTGAAACATATCCTATGGTGAGAGGAAAGTAATTAGATCTCTCAAAGTAAATAAATCTATAATTATTCTCCCTGCTGACAAAGGCAATGCAACAGTTATAATGGATACACTGATTATAACAACAAAATACAAAAAGAACTCACAGCAGGCCAATATAGAAAAGTGGCAAAAAATCCGATACCAAGTATGGAAACAAAGTTACAAGCATTACTCAGAAAGCATTGCAGGTACTTCACTGATTCAGAAAAAAGTAAAATAACATCATATTTCAGCAAAATTCCTCATCTTTATGGTCTACCTAAAATCCGTAAGGATCATGATTCATTAAGACCTATTATTAGTTTTAGAGATTCTACTTGGCAAAATTTCTTCTCAAAGATCTCTGGAATCCAAGACCCATATCTTTGCCAGGGATTCTAGAAACTTTGTAGAATTAATCAAGAACATGAAAATTGAAAGAAGTGACTTACTGGTAAGCTTTGGTGTGGAGAGTTTATTCACTTATGTACCATGTGAAGAAGCATTGTCTATTGTAAGGAAAAGATTAAATGGTGATAATAATTTACAAACCAGAAGAGCTCTTTCTATTGATAGTATAATGGAACTATTAACGTTCTGCATAAAAACAACCTACTTTCAATATAACACAGAATTCTTCCAACAAAATCAAGTAATGGCTGTGGGCTCACCATAGTCTCCCCTGATTAGCATGATTTACATGGAAGAACTTGAAACTTTAACCGTAAAAACTATTCCATATCCACCTTATGTTTGGCTTCGGTATGTGGATGATACATTTGTTGTACGGTCATATGGTGAAATACTTCTACAAACTTTCCCAAAACACATCAAAACATCTCCCCTTTCAATTAAATTTAGAATAGAATCAGAACAAGAACAAAAATTGGTATTCTTAGATGTTCTTGTGACAAGACTCATTCATAACAAAATCAAAGTTACGGTTTACCGAAAACCTACACATACAGGAAAATACCTAGCCTATACATCCAATCACACCAGAAACACAAAACATGGAATTGTACTATTACTATGGAACAGAGCAAAAGAAGTTTGTTCAGAAACCAGAAATTTGGAAAAAGAAAAGATTTATATAGAACAAATTCTTATGAAAAATGGTTATTCATCAGATATTATTAAGAAAACATTAAATAGACAACAAAAAGAACCATCAAGAGAAAAGAGAAATAAAAAAAACCATGTCAGTCAGTGATGAATATCTGCCATTATTAAATGAAATGGAATTATAGAGCAAAATTTCTTCCCACTCATTAAAAAAAGCAAGTTTGTGTAACCATTTTGTCACAAAACTTTTGTATGACATGTTGAAATCACCTAATAGCAAGACTGGATGAGAGAATGCAATAGAGTTTATTATTCAAAGTTACTATATTCATTATAATTGGCCCTGGAGAAATATATAAAAATATAATACCTAATGATATAATGTAACAATTAGTTTTTTTAAGAATCTATATATAATATTTTTAATGAATTAAAGAGACATGACCTAGCAATAATAGCACCCATTCCTGCTGATGGTGAAGCAGATATTCCATAGAAAATTGAGAAATCTTGGTTATTTAGATAGGTAGATGGATCATTCTGAGAGTCATTGTCAATTTTTATTTCCAGTAAACCACCCAAATGAAGCCGAATAATATCATTCTGTTTTGCTAATTGAATTTTTTTTTTCACAGTTTCTTTTTTGTAATTATAAATAGCAATTAAAAAAAAATAAAATGACATAGATATTTAAAAAGATTAGTTTAATTTAATAGTGATTTAATTTTTGTTGTAGCATAATAATAGAGCCATGCTCTTCTAAATTAACTATAGGATCTCCTTGTGGCATTCCAAAAGCCTTATTATAATCAAAGTTATTATATGATGCATTTACCTCCTCAGTGGGTGCAAGTTATGTATCTAATGAGTAGTCAGGATCGTTTTTTTGGGAATGCACACTTAATATTTTTCACTTTTTTTTTCTTTCAGCTACTGTGTCCATTATGTCCTTTGAGATTTTGTTGAAAATTATCGAAGGTAAAATCACTTGTTATTTGTTTATACATTTTACGCATACGATGGTGTAATTGTATAAACTCTTATGCAATCAGCTTTTTGTAACTGTCTGTTTGATCTATTGCGAATTTAAAAAACTAGATATCTCATTATATGGATTATGGTAAATTTGAATATTATTTTCATTGCCTATTAACAATATTCTTTTGTTTATTTCGATTGAGAAAAAGGCTGAAACTTTTACCTCTCCTTTGTACTGGCTTTGTATTTATCATTGCTAATGATTTTTTTTTGCTTGACTATTCAACTTTGAAGATTTTTTTTAAGCGATGGCTATCAAATTACAGTGCAAGTAGAGAAGTTTGGATCAAGGACTATAATATGTCCTCACTGCTTACAATGACAACATTATGATTTAAGGCCATGAATCATTAGAAGTAACATGGCTTCCTGATTTGTAATTTGCTTCGGTATATCATTTGGATTAATATCTTTGTGAAATCACACTTTAAATTCATAGCTGTTTCCATAGACTGGAATTGTATATCTTTACAATGATGAGTTGAAATACAACTACTTCTCCAAAAGATTTCATCATTCTATGGAAATCACTGATACCATATTTTAAATGAGCATTTTTTAATAATCTGGAAATATAGTTTTAATTTTCTATAATGGACATATATTTACTTAGAGTATTGATTTTTCTCTTAAATCTGTCTCTGTTTTTCTTTCCAAAATGATATATTTGGGATTGGAACGTTCAGCTATTTTACACATAGAGTCCTATATTTTATGTGTATTTATTGCATCATACAGCAGTACTTTGGTAAACAATTTATATCAGTAATTGCAAGAACAATTGATAAATCCGTAAAGAAATGTTTAAACGAGATAAATAATTCCCTTGCTTTCAGTTGGATTAAATCTTTCTGATATTTTACATAAATGTTCTTCCAATCTTTTTAAATTTCACTATTAGGAAATTCTGATGTCCATGACAGCATATCTAGTTTTAAAAAATTGTTTATTGTAAAGCGATGATATCTTATTGCCAAGATCAAGCTATGGTAGAATTTTCTTTGGGTTATTTTTTCAGTTATAACTTTTTTTCATGTATTTGATGAGAGGCAGCCAAAGTTTTAGTAATGTTTGCATAAGTACATATATTGGAGTCAAGCATATTATTAGATTTTTAAATCTAGGTGTGTAAGCTCTAGTTTATAAACTTAAATTGTATATATTAATCCAGGAATACTTATAAAGTAATCAAAATATGTTATGAAGTAAATGAATAAAGAAATTTTAATAAACATACAAATTCTCATCACCACATTGAATGTCCTCGAAGGTATTTGCCTTCTACAGACCAATATTATTATGATGATAATAATGATGGTGTTTCAAAAGAACTTTTTTTAAGGAAATATAAAATTACAAATATTACATAGCAAATATAACAAAAAGAGAAAAAAAATACACAGCCTGTTAGACAAAAAAACTAAATAATTACATTACACATGTGTTTTACATCATTTTTACATTAGATCAAGATCACTGCATATAATTTTTTAAACCTGTAGAGTTATATTGTCTAGTTTAATTATAACCTAATGGCTTAATTATTGTTTAATAGTGACCAGGTAGGAACAAAAATGTCTAGATAGGCAATTTTTTTTTTATCGCTGATCTTTAACTATTCAAGATTATTTAGAAAGTAGCTGAATGTCATTTTGGATTGTTTCTTTATATGAATGAGTAATTTGTGCACCAAAACACATAGAAAGTAAAAGTGACAACTCGAATAGCTGGAAAAAGTGTCTTAATAAAAGAATCCATAATGGTTTTAAATATTATGTCTTTATTTCTATAAATTATTGCTGTCAATTCATGAAGATATGCAAGTTCTGGGCATGCGTAAAACAAATGAAACTATATTTCATCCTCTCTGTGATGTAATTTACAAAAAAATCTTTTTTTTTTAATAAAATCTTTGATATTTAAAGAAATGTAAAGTTGGAAGTGCCCAAACATTGAGTTTGGGAAGAAAGTGAAATAATTTAAGCTTAAGAGACCAATTTCTAAATTTACATAATAATTGTTTATTATTTGTTTTGAGCATTAGAGGATTAGATTTTGTGGGTGAGATCAGATGTCTTCCAATACACATTTTTGTTGAGGTGTTATGGTTATCTTATCATGTATATTTTGTAAAAATACCAATAGTGGTAATGATTTAACTGTAGGAGTTGTTTTTAGTATAGATTCAAGAAATTTTCTAACTATGGATGATAAGAGATATTATTATTATTGAAAAATAATCGACTATTCTATATATATTATAACGGGACGATCCTTTTCAGGACTCGAGGAAGTCGCATCTACCTATAGTCGGACTTTGAGTCTTCTTATAGAATGCCATGGCTGATGTGATCTAAAATATAGTCCAATCCACTCCTCTATTAATAACCTCATTACTCTCGGAATTCGAGCTCAGAGTAGAAATCGCAATTGACTCTCTTCAGGCATTTCCACAAATATCCCATAGTAATAATAAATTTAGTATAAGCTATATATAACTTTTTTATAAATATTAAATCACTAAGTTGATTCAACATATATAAGCATATGTATATATTTATAATTATTGGTTTTATAAAATGACTAAATAAAATAAACAAACGAGACCTGTTTAATTTTAAAATCAAATTTAACACATTTTAATCCGTAATAGAAACAAAAATATCACATAAATAATAAAAATATTAAAATTTAGAATTATAATCTGTGCTTATATATGTACAATAATAAACTATTTAACATTCAGGAAAAAACATAATGTAATTATTTACATATATATAATTTAAAATCATGTGTACAATAAATAATACCACCATACATTATAAATCTACATATTGTGTCATTAAAATGATTCAGTGGGTGTTATATGTCTATATAAGATAATGTATTCTGATATTAATTATGTTATTGTTTAAAAAGAAATTATGATAACTGTCAGGTAAGGTTCAATTTGGAATATAATAAAACTTACTTCCAAATTGAAATAATTTAAAAACTTTTACCTTAGTCAGCTGTCACTTTCATCAGAGCATATATCAAAATATCAACATCTAAATTTTATTCAATAAATAAAAATAAAATGTTCATCTTATCAGTTCTCCACGTATTCTGTTAAAATCAATTTAATATATGAAATAATTTCGCCACGTAAATATAATTATCCACAAAGGAAATAAAGTTTAAGAGTTATTAAAGTACACAACGAAGTATTCCAAGATGCAAAAGAGTAATGGTTTCATATTCCTCCTTAGACGAAATAAAATGACGATGAATGTTGAAAGGTAAAGTTCCTTCATCATCCTTCGAAGAGGTAATCCAAATATTCATTCTTTTAAATTATTTGTGTAGTAAAATATTTAAAATCTTCTTCAATATAATACTCCATTATTAAGGCAACCTTTTTTAGTGGAAATTACGATGATTATACTTTAGGCATTAAGTGGGAATAAATTTACATGTTCAGGTTTAAAACATCAGCAGAAATCCTTGGCATAAATTGTCTAGCCAAAGAACATCTTTATAAATTTTTGTCTTCTTAAACATATATTTTGAAAACTCATTTCGAAGACGTCGATAACTCTTATAACCTTGTCAATTTCAATGATTATTTTTTTATAGTTCTTTATAATATTAAAAGTAAGTAAATTAATTACTTGAAGACAGTTTTAAAATAGTGAATCTTCTTTTTTCTTAAATGTGTTCTAAATTCGAACACATTTAAATTTACAGATGTAGTTATTGCCTTGATAACTAAATAGAAGATTATTATATAACAATATTAGTTCGTTTTTATACTGGATTAATTTCTGCAAGCATATCACATAATCATGCTCACACTCTCTATTGTTTAAAATATACAATTTGTAATGAACTCCAAACGTTTATTTCCTTTGTTTCAACTGATAAAATGCAATGATGACTTACGGCTTTGTCAATGTCAAGTTTTGGTTAATAAAAAAAATACTATTAGTTAGAAACATTTATTTATGTGTGTGTGTATAAACAAATTAGAATAATTCATTTTTAGAATTATTCTTATAATATTAATTAGTTTATGTATATAACTGATATATGAAAAGCTTAAGATAGGTGTATGTTATTTATATCTGTTGATTCGATATAGGCACAGTTAAATTCACAAAGAAACACAAATTGTTTTAGGTGATGCTCATATGGTATTCTCACAATATAATGTGTTTTTGTTTATAGCATGATTTTGTAATTATTATTATTATTATTGTCATCATCTTTCAAAGAACTTCATTAAACTATGAGAAAAATGTTAATTTTCTATTTGAACCACCTGTGATCAACAAAAAAAAAAAAACTAGATGATAATTGTAATAGTATCAGAAATATAAAAAGATAATACAAATCAGATTACAGATTTAAAGTGCCTACAGTAGTTTGTAGAGTTTATTATTTATATCTAAAGTTACAGATAAGAGTGTTGTCTTGTTAAGCATTTCACAGATTGTTGGAAGTAACTGTGTCATGTTACATGCTACACTTTAGATGCACTAGCACCCAGATTTTGATATGTTTACATTCATTATTATTTTTTAATTACTAATACGCTAAAATTAATTGCGTTACGGTGAAACTTTTAAGTTTATTAATTAGTTGGCTTTTTTTATCTATTCTATCTTTTAGACTTAGCGCTTTCAGAGCCCTTGCAGCTCCATATTTATAGTCCTTTTCATATTGTTAACTATATGTAAATTGCTTATATCATCCATTTTTTCGAAATCGCGAAGCACATGTCCATTCTGTTTATTGCTCTGGCATCGCTGGTGATGAAACATGCTTCTTTGACCTTCCTCTTGACATCGTTTCTTTCTGTGCATACGATGTCAGCTTTAGAGGGCTCAAATTTGTGGTTGTGTTCCTGCTGATGGTCAGCAAATACTGAGCTGCCTTCTTTTTTGGTTGTAGCTCTTGTGTATACATATTTATGCTGAGCCAGTCTATTGCCCACTGTGGCCTGAGTTTCCCCATAATAAACTGAATCACAACCTGTCTGCGGGCACACAATTCTATAAACTACATGGGGGGTTTCTTCTATATTTCTTTTGTCTTTAGTATTGTTGATGAGCCTATTGGTGTTTGGATGGGTTCTGAATCCGAGTTTGAATTCTTTCTGTAATATTTTACTGAAGTTTTTTGCCACTGCAGGTATGTAGGATATAGTCAGATGTTTTCTATCTTCTTTTGTGTTCTGTTGCAATCTTATTAGTTGGAGATACCTTCTGGTATTGTTATTATAAATGAAAGTGCATCTTGCACCCCAAAATGAGTATAATAGGAATGTGCTAGCCTGTATACTTGAGATTCTAGGATGTCACTGATATTGAAGTAATTGTTTTTTAGTATTACTGATATAAGATTGTGGACATAGTCTAGCTTAGGGTAGTATGGAAAATATGATGTTGTGTTTCTACCTTTTTATGATGCAGCATGCATGAATTATCTGAATTTTGATAATAAGAAAATGTAGGATAGACAGGGTTTCTAAGTTTAGTTTCAATAGAAAGTACTTTCAATGTAATATCCAATGTCTATATTTTCTGCAGAATTGTTTGTTATTGAGGTAGAATTTGGTATCTTCTATGGGAGTCTAAGAGGGATAGAGAAGTGAGTAGACTACCTAGTAGATAATTTTATTTGGAGGAAGGAATTGGAATCTTTGAATATTTATATGGAGCTCAATCAGAGCTTCCCATTTGTCATTATGGGAAAGTGGATGGTCAGTTGATTTTAAATGCATTTACAAGGTTTGAAAAATTCTCCACACTTAGAGATTCCATGGAGAGATTTTTGTGCATCAGGGACAATTTGAGTTTTTTAGTTGAGATGGTCACTTTTTTTTTATTCATAGCAGCTTTTGAACAGACATGGTTAATAAAAGTTTTTGTGAAAAATTAAAATGGGCTTATAGTATGTAATTCTGGTAAATGCTAGAATGTTTAATGAAGAAGTTTTCACAAAAAGTAATAGATAAGCTTTTGAAAGTGACTGAATGATGGGCTGTATTTTCTTTGTGTGTCTCTCTCCTATTTGCATGCACACTGCTGATTGGCTAATGTGAAAATAAAAATCTAGAAAAGAGCTGGGTGCACCTTTAAATATTTTTTTTTTTTGCAATGACTTGAATGAATTTTCCAAGCATAGGATTTTTCCAAATTGAATTCAAGTTTGAAATTGTCAGTGTATTTGGTGGTAATTTTGAGTAGTTGTAGTATATATTTGTTTTTTATTGGTTAAGAAAATGAAGACATTCGCCATGTAAGTGATGTGTGAGATGTTGGTATTTAGCTTAAGTATTGTTATCCCAGTTATGTTTTGATTAAAGAGGTAATATAGAGGGTGAACAAAAGCAAACTTAATAATACCTATTACTATTATGCTACTTTTGCTGTTATTATTATTTAGGAAAAGGAAATTAATGTTTGTAATTATATGTTGAACTATTTCTATTATCTAGAATTGTTAAATGTGTTTAGAAGAATTCAAACTTATTTCAATTTTTTTAAAAACAGATAACGATTCTAGATAATTGAAATAATTCAACATGTAATTGCAAGTAAAACACCACCATTACAAACCTTCAGACAAACACAAATTTATATTTGTTGTATTGAATTTTGAAAAGCTTTTGTTGGACAGCAGATTATTTATTCAATTGGAGGTTTTGAAAAAAAAAAGTTAATATAAAATGTATAATCTATTATTATAAAGCGCTGAAAACTTTGAAATTATTCAAATAGAAGTCAATCTCCGATAATGCGTTGAAATTTATAATATTTAAGAAATAGCGCGTTATCGGAGATTGACTTCCGTTTGAATAATATGAAATGTCTAAATGGAAAAGATATATGTAAAATTAAATGATTTGTTTTCAGAAAGGTTAGTTATAAATAGAGTGAAGGTTTCATTTATTATAAATATTTATTTAAAGACAGTTTTGAAAAAGTGATAAAATAAACATTTGTAAAATGTTTTCATGGATTAGATTTCCTGATATGCCAAGTTATATACAATCAATTAAAAACTAATATTAAAATATCTTCATATGATAGCATTAAATACATCCTTAATGCATTTAGATGCTAAAAACTTTTATCAAAAATAACCATTATATCAATATAATGATTACTTTTGACAGTTGTGCACCAAATATACATTTAGGCTGTATTCAATGTTTTTTTCATTGTAAAGAGGTCTTAATGTTGTCTTTAATTTATTATATTTCAGTGGTGATTACTTTTTGATTTTTTTTAATAAGTTATATATGGAAATAAGTATAAGTAAAAGAAATGTGATAATAGATGAAAATAATA
This sequence comes from Epiperipatus broadwayi, assembly GCA_028023455.1. NCBI lineage: Eukaryota > Metazoa > Onychophora > Udeonychophora > Euonychophora > Peripatidae > Epiperipatus > Epiperipatus broadwayi. Next base: position 7,666,744 of record JAQFVV010012444.1, on the reverse strand, counting down.
ATAATAAAAATATCTTAATGTTTTAAAGTATTTTGATAATAGAATATTGAGAAAAAAAATTTCTTTAAAAATCACAATGGTTAAACAATTATTATCAAGAGAATGACGTTGTTTTGTGGATCATCAAATTTAAAATTGTTAAATGTAAATGGAATAAAAACAAAAAATATTAGAAAGTGAAAAAAAACAGAAGAGAAAAAGAAATTGGAGAAGATAAGCTTTTCAGGATACAAAAATATTGTTGAAAGGGATGAGCTGAAATAAGAAAAAAAAAATTGATAAGTAGTGAAAGAATTATCAGTTGCTCAGGAAGTCATATGATTATTTGTAATTTGATCTGAGAATCTATAGCTCAAGCGCATCATTTTACCACAGCAAATAGGAGAGTAATGTGGCTTTTGACAAATACAGTGATAAAATTTGCAACTTTTTTTGTATCTGATTGAACTAACTGGTGAATTAAAGAATTTTAATGAAAGAAATAATTGTGGATATTTAATAAAAAAAGAGATAAGCAAAGAAATAACTTAAAATACTCACTGTGAATAAACACTTCAGATATTGCTACAGAGAAATAGTGAATGAGATTATACATTACATAGTTATCTGTCAAATAGTGAAGAACTTTGAGAGAGAACTAATTAACAATTGAAAAATAGCTAACTTGGCTAAAGATTTATTCAGAAATTCTCTGCTCCTTGAAAATTTTTTGATTTTGTCTGTATTTGAATCTCAAGTTAGAAGCATGGCTAAATAAATGTGCTAAGTATTATACTGTGAGGCTCTTTGATTGGATTGAAAGACTATAGTAACATGGACAATATACTCGTAGGAAATCATTAAAAATAAGGTTCCCTCTTTTTGTAAATGAAAGTGAATTCTTTTTAAAGACTAATTTCTAAACATATATATAATTTGTATATAGCTATTAATTTTCTAATAAGACTTTTTTTTTCAGGTACACATCAGCAGCACAGGATTTAGTTATGAATTCCCGAGGAAGATTAAAAGATCATAATTGGAAAATGACGGATGATTCTCCTGCCTCTGGTGATGACATTTCTGTTTATGTTATTCCTTTGTGCAAATATAAAGATAAGCATTTCTCATTTTCTGAATGACTTGACTCGCTAGATTCACAAAAAACTTATTCTGCAATCTTATTATTATTTTCAAAGTTGTTTCTAGAAACAGATTTATCAATGCTCATCTTTTAAAGTATAAATTATATAATTTGTACTTTAAATGTAGTCTGTTAAATAAGCACATCTACAATATATTTTATATCTGTGGGATTTTTTTTGTATGTATAAATATATCTTGTGTATCTTTTCATAAGAAAAATGAATAGATTCCCTTTTGAATAAGCAAAATAATGTAATATAGTGGTTATGTAACCCTTAAGTCTATGTTGAAATAAATTTTAAAAAATATGCAGTACAATGTTTTCCTGTTTTTTAAATACAATCTTTTAATGAACTTGACCTGCTTTTTAGTATGACTATCTGGATCAAATCTAATTCGATTTTCTTTCACTTCTCAATTTCTGATATAATTGAAATTTTGCACACATATATATTCCTGATAATATTACATTTTTTTAGAGTTTGCAAACAATTTTACCAAAAAGTTAATGAAATATTTTAATTTTCTATAAGATTTGTTGAATATTGATTTTGATAATTTGGTGTTACCTATATAAAAATAAAAAAATGCTTTTATTCACATAAATGCACAAAAAAATAAAAAATAATTTTTTTCAGCTTTCACAAATAAAAGTGATGGGTGCTCATGGTTAGAAATAGTCGTAACTCCACTTTTTATTAATTGTTGTGGGATTCTTATTAAGCAATAATTGAAATTTAATTTTTTAAATTTAATATTGTCATTTTGCTACTTTGTATTTGAAAAACATATATATGATTTTTATAAACCTATTCATGGAACAACTAAGTTCAAAACTTTACTAAAGCATTGATATAATAATGTAGGCATTATTTGCAAGTTTATTTAAATGATTCCTTGGGAATCTAATTTAAGAATTATTGTAATTTATGTACAGGCTTGTTCAAATCATTAGAATCCCATTTCTATATATGCAAAGTATAATTAAGAATATTTTTAAATATAAGCACCTCATGCTTTTATTGTGAAAGCTGAAGAAAATTTATTTTTTACTTTTAGTGCATTTATGTAAATAAAAGTATTTCTTTAAAAAAATTTTCTTATTTTTTTAAGTTACTTTAATTTACCTGTTAAGGTTTTTTTTTACATGTGAAACTTAAAATTGATTTTTAATTGTAATATATATAAATATGGATTATATTATTGGGAATTTTCAAATATTTTTCTAGATAAATTTCAGCTAGATGTGCCTAGGCAAACAACTAATTAAAAACTGGTAATTGCTAGTTGAAACTATATTACCTAATAAAAGTACTTTTGTCTGAACTATCTTTAAACTAAAAATGGGGCCACTTATAGCTTAGTGCTCTAGATAATATATATGAGTCATAAGTTGATGTATAAACTTCAAAATCAAACTTTCTAAATATTATTCACAAGTAAACAGTCCTCTCCCATAATGAGGTACATATATTAATTAAAAGATTTTTACAGATTTTGTAGATGTAATTATATTTTATTCAGTGCACAGGAAGTATATGCAAATATTTAAAAGACAGGCTTTAACCTGTATCACATGTGCCTTGAAATTTATAATAGTCAAGCAATATCATTTTGCCGATAGAGGGACCTGTAAATATTGAAAGTATCAAGGAAATTTCTATTCATTTTCATACATAAACTTCATATATGATTATAACCAGCAATCAACCAATTGAAACTGGTAATTGCCAATTGAAATCATATCTTGTAAATACTATTTGTGACTGAAAAAAGAATCATCTTTAGCTTAATAATATAAGTTAAGTCAAATATATATATTTTAAAAGTTATATAATAATTAAAAGATTTGCATAGACTTTATAGATGTAAATATTGAGAGTACAACAGGAATTTTCATGTATTTCCTAGATAAACTTTATCCATGATATAACCAGACAAATAACTAACATTTGCTCACTGACATCCATTTAATATTATTAGTGGTGACTGACCCTTCTTTAAATTAAAATGGAACTACTTTTAACTAATTACTCCAAATTATATGTTGTTTAAATGTTATACATATTTTTGTAGTTAAATTGGGTCAATGGATTGGATATTTTGGTGTAATTAGTAAATGTAGCATGAGGTCCGCTACGTGCAGGATCACCTTATATGCTGCATTCGGGCGAAATAAGCCTTTCTTATTGACCATCGGAGACAGACAGTATTTTCTACTCCTTGGATCACCCCTTTGCCTATGGAATGGGATAGTAAGATGGAAATCGCAGTCCCTTCCTATGGAGTTTTTTTTTTATTGTTCTTGCCAGACAGATGTAGTATTCCTGTACTGGACAAGAGTCAATGTCTTCTATAACCATGCTGTTCAGATGCGCATTCCTGACAGTATGGTATTTGTGCTGTCGTATTCATGCTGCATTGAATACATCGATGTATCAGATGGATTGACGGTTTGACTGCAAACTTTTGGTCTAAGGTTAAATAAGGGATAGAATTTATTTTTTTTTCAAATGCAATCTATGTAGTTTATTCATACTCGACACTCTTAAAAATATTATCAAATTCATCTGTGGCGATTGTTTAAAATAAAAATTTAAATTTAAAAATTAATAACCAACCTAAAAATAAATTTTGTTCCTCAATTTTATTTATATGTGCATTAATAAATGTTTGTGTGTTAATTACTGGCAGTGGCTTCTTTTATTTTTGTTAATATTGAAAAGATATTTTAAGAATTTATATTTTATAAATCTCTGTGTCTCCATGGGTTAGTGGCATGGGCTGACGGTTGGAATAAAATATATATGTAAAAATGTGAATCTTTAACTTACGTATCTGCCTACTATATAAATTTTCCAGGTTCAAATGGCCTGGTGGCACCCTGTACGGCAGATACGATAAGACTAAAACTTCCACTTCTCCGACCGTTATATATCTATATCTAGATGCAGTGCTCTCAGATACAAGGCTCCTCACTGACGAAGGCCACAAGCCAGAAACTAGTCTGGGGAAATTGGATGAGTGGCACTAGATGGGGATTTTATGCACAAGCCTTCTGGCATCCATTGATTACTCTAGCTTGCTGTGTGTGGCAGTACGTATAGTGAGTTTTGCCTGTTTTAAAACAGTTATACACAAGCATAAGAAGTGGTGGTCATTTAATGTCTATATATATAAAATTAAAGTATTATAGAGCAGTACAATGTAAATTTTAGGGCTGATTATCAAATATACAGAAATTTTGCAGTTGACAAAGCAATCACAAAATTTACTAGGCATACTACTATGTGAAAATATAAATACTTAAAACCAACAAAGAGAGATTTCAAATGGTGTGTGTGTTTAGATAACCACAATAGTTATGCATATACCACATGAAATTGTATGCAGGCAAAGAATCAAATTCTGATTCTTGCCTATGCCTTGGTATTCATGCTGTAGAGTCAGTAGTTTTGCCACATCTTGCATCACATTATTTTCAATTCTATAGCTAGCAAATGAGGTATATACAAATAAATTATATCTCTGTGGGACAATAAATATAGCAAGATAACATCACTGGTGTGCATAAAGAATATAAACATCACTGATGTACACAAAAAATATAAAATAAAGAGATGAAACTCATTTTATCAGTGATACAGACAGTAACCTCCAATTTCTAGTTTTAGATAGACAAAGTCAATTGCTATGATGACAAATGCATATCCATCTTCTGGAAATGATTTGTTTGTATCTTTTATTAGGATGAATCTTTTTCTTATAGACACCTTTGAGATTTGTCACCTTTGGGGTCTAAGATTAAAATGAAGAATTCTTATGCGAATACTTCTGGAGATTTTGAAGCTATGGATTATCTCAGGTAAGAAGTATTATATATGGTTTGAAAGATAATTTTGTGAGGAATACAAAGAAATTATCAATGAAAATGTAATTTAAACTTAGTTAATGATAAATTAGAAACTATGAACAAACAATAAAGTAATAATTATGTTGAATGTTGAAATTTCTTTTTTTTCCTTATTTTTTAAATGGTTATCATTTTTTATCTTCCTTAGTCAATGTAAAGCTTTTTGCTCTAACATTATTAAAACTGAAGTTATTGTGAAAATTATGTCTCGAGTCAGTTTTTTAAAAATTCAGTATGGCAGCCTTGACATTAAACAAGTTAAATAAGGATTTAATATCATTTATATGCTCATTAAAATCATCAGTGTATATATATGTATATTTTCCGAAATCATGTCTTAAATTTTTTTTCGTATAAAATTATAACGTTTTCCAGCACAGACTTTATTAAATTTTTAAACTTGAAAAGTAAGTTCAAATAAGTTTGCTACAGTTCAAATAACTTATTGTCTCACTATCACAAGTAACAAATTTAAATTATAAAATAGTTTCTTTTTTGTTTAAAGATAAAATGTTTATCTAAATTATTGGGGGGGGGGGGATATAAACTATGAGGTATTTCCAAATTTTTTATCAGCCCACACCTCAACTTCATCATGTTGCAACCATCAAGTGTAGAAATTCACACTCGTGCATTTCACAAACACTATTTACTTAGCAATTTAGCAGTAGATATCAAACACTGATCTTTGTGCCTGCAAATATAGTTTGGTATTTTCCATTATGTCCACTTTTACAAGGTAGGAACTTATTTCTACCCTCTACATGTAAAATGAAATTTATAAAGAGAAAATGTTTGTACTAGTCTGTTTTCATTTCAGAGATTACAATTTGCTTTGGAATTATTTATCTCGTAAGTGTTTTAATGAGATTTGTTGGTCAACTTGGTTACAAAGAAAATTTATAACTACCTAATGCAGATTAAATGTAATCTAGAGAATTAATATAATCATTTATTTTGATAATTTCCTTTTCACTGAACTTAGATTCTAATAAAGAGTAATCATGGACTTAATAGCTATAGGAAGATAACACTCTCCTCATCAATGAAGAAGTGCTATATCAATATTGCATAGTTTGTTTGAGTTTTTATAATAAAAGCATTGACATTCATTTGACCAATTATGATTATCTGGAATCTTTTTTCTCTAGTTAGTACTAGCTATTTACTCATTTACTGACTAATACAAATGGCTAGCGAATTTAATTATTTCTGGCTATCTAAAAGAAAAAATTATATGTCTGCTCAAAAGCTGAAAAAAATTTCCCGAGTTCAACCGTCCTGGACTTGGAATTCTAGATTGAGAGTATAAAGCTTGTGATATATTATCCATTATGCCATGAGGCTCTTCTTCACAATAGCACCAATAAATTAATGAATGTTATATTTAGAGCTCACAAGTAAGCTCTTAATAAGCTTTGCAGAATATCCCCAACCCCAGACTGGTTTCTGCTAATTAATTAATTAATTGTAAATTAATGAATGTTTATAATTATGATGCAGATTAAAAAAAAAAAACAATTCTTAAGAAAATTATGAGGTAAGTTACAACTACCTAAATAAATTATCAATAAATAGAATTTCTAAATAATTTAATGATTTATTTTAATTATCTTATTTTAAAATATTACTTAAAAATATATATTTAAATTAAAAAGAAATCTATTAAATAGTTTATGGTGGTTTAATTTTTTATTTATTTTGTAAAATTTTTAAAATAAGTAGGTTTAATAAGAAGAATTTGTGTGTCCATTACTGAAGTTCCGGTCATGCCAATATTAATCAAATCCATTCCATTTTTAAATTTACTGTAAAATGTATAAGAATCATTATTATCCAAATATTCACGAGGATCTAACCCCATTTCACAGGCCAAAGGCATTTGATACAGATATGAAATAGCTCCAGCCATTTCTGTTATGCCATCTGTTCCATTAGTATTTGCACTCAATAAATAAATTTGAAAATTTTTCTTTAGTTCTTCATCTTTTAAAATACGTTCTAATTCAATACTCCAGGATAAAGCCAATTCTTGGTTTTTCCCTCCAATTCCTTTCCCCTTTACTAAAACAGATGTTTCACCACCTGTTAAAATACAAATTCCTTTTTGAGCATTAAATGCTTTTGTAACTATGTCATTAATATTACGATAGTCATTTTTGGTGATTCCATATTTTTGAATAAGCTCAAACTCTATCATTGTAATATCGGTATTATATCGTCTCTTGCTAGATTTCATGTCAAATATTTCACAGATGTAATGAGCAATACCAGCCAAGCAAGCACCCGCTGTTCTTGCTTCACCACTTAATTCCTCACTGAGCGTATATGTAAAGAATCCTCGACTTTCTGCGGCTTGCTTAGCTGCTTCCAGTGCTAAACTTGCTGTGCCCACTAAAATATTATTAACATTTGAAAATCTTTCTAACTGTCCGTGTCCTGGTTCTGCTGAATGAACTTCGCTTACTTCTTCATTCCAACGTCGTATTGCTTCCATTTTGCGAGCCTCTAGTTTAAGATGCTGTAAAATAGATTGTGGAATAGCATTCTCAACATTATATTTTTTAAGCACTGTAAGGCTTGCATGAGCAGTACTATATTTGGGAAATGTTGGACCTCCAGCTATAAGTTCCATTGGCTTACGAATAACATTTGCTAGAACTACAGAAACGACCTAAAAATTTACAGATATATTAGTAAATCATATTTAATATAAATGTGCAATATATGTATATGTCTGTAATTAAGATGAATAAACCATTTCTTTATATTATGAATAAATAGCACCTGTATATCAATGAAGGGCCAAGAATAGAACAGTATGGATGATTCTACTCTTGATTCTTTATTAATATACAGAGTGTTATTTATTTGCAACCCGAAGAAGGATTTATTCCTCTTAATTCAATATATATTAGGCTATTATAATTTCATGTTAACATATATATAATCAAATATTTATATATAAAAATACTAGAAATAATACAATACATAAATTAATTATTCAAACAAACTTCAGCAGTCCAGATTTAAATTCTATATATTATTGGGATTGATATTCATATGGAACAAGCATTATTCATTATATTAGAAGAATTAGTTAGTGGGCTCAGCAGTCAATTGAAGATCGGTATTGTAAGCTATGAAACAATTGTACTAGGTAGACGAATTGGCTTGATATTTTAATATGAGGTCAAAATTGGTAATTATGTATTACTAGTGATCTGATTGAGTGGATTGTTAAACATTGTTCACTCAAATTTTAAATATCTTGATTATTTTGACCAACTATGATCTATAAATGCTAAGTTGTTCTATAATAATTATGTAGCTATTAGGAATGTTCAAGACTTATGGGAAGTTTAGTACTAAAGTGACAGAATGCTGCTTTTACAAACCTTTTGAAATGTGTTGATAAATTTAATATATCTATATATTTAATAATTTAAGTAAGAAAAAATATTAATATAAAATTAAATAATCAAATGGTTGGTTGTTCTGCAACAAAAGAGACAAGTTGAGATAAGAGTAAAGAAGCTTTATTTCTTTAGTCTTCTTATTATTTACAACTACGATGAAATATTCAATTACTTGTTTTATTTTAATTTATGTATTAGGCACTAACATTTTTAATCCTACTAATCATTAAAAATATGTCAAATAATTAAAATGATTCTAGCAAAATTTTCATGATTGGACCCCATTTTATCTTTCTAAAAGTGAAGATTAATGTACTATGTAGTTTAATGCAGTAATGGAGTGACCGACTTGAAAAAAAAAGTTTCTGAATTTAAGTTCAATCTATTATTTCCAGTATTTAAACATCACATGATCTATTGACCATCTGATTATTTATCTCGTACCTGTATACTTCATATTTTCTACTTTATTTAATAATCTTTACCCCTCCCTCCCCACCAGATTTTAGGATCTTTCATTTTGAAAACTGCCCTACCCTCCCCACCAGATTTTAGGATCTTTCATTTTGAAAACTGCCCTACCCTCCCCACCAGATTTTAGGATCTTTCATTTTGAAAACTGCCCTACTTTGGGTATTTATAAATTAATTTTAAACATTTTTTGGTTGTCGTCGATGAGCCACCATATCCCACTGGATGGTGCTGTTTTCACGCTAAAACACATAAAAATGCCGTTTACGCGGCCACACGTTCGAACCCCCGTTTTCTATAATACAACTTTTTTTTTGTACTACAGATTGCAGGCCGCTATGTCACATTGCAATACAGCATGTATGTTTATGCAGCAAATACATTTTTCCCAATTCGCACAGTTTATAAAATGGTTACGGCTTGGGGAAAGGGTGTGTTTTTTTTAATTAGATGGAAATGTTATTTTCATTGGGTTTTTTTTATTTTAAAGTATTGAAATGTTCAGATTTTGTAAAGTAATAATTAACAGACTTTTTACACCGTAGTGTATTGAAGTTTTAGTAGTAAATGTTGACGAGATATATGTATAAAGTGAATTGAAATTAGGTAACACGTCAAGTAATGTACTGTTCATAACATTTCCACGAGACATTTTAAGATTGTACCATGTGTATATTTTTGAAATAAAAAAGAGCATTAACACAAAAATATCCAGTAAGAAAAATACAATTGTACACTGTTTTTTTAAATGTCATAAGAAGCATATATTATAAACATTATATATATATATTTGTCGTTTAAAAAAGTGTTAGTTTCTTTCTTTTCTCCGACTACTGTTATACTTTGTTGAATATAGTTTACGTTTATTGTTATCATTTATTTTATAGATGTTAGTAAAAAAAAATATTTACAAAAATACGATTTTGATATTTTTTATTTTAGCATTACAAACAACAGAACACTAACCATAAAACTAACCCTAAAGGCTAAAGCTAACCCTAAACCTAACCGTTGCAATTTTTACTTTTAGTTGTCATTCTATTTGAAATAAAAAATAGCGGTAAACAACAAAAAAAAAAAGCCGTAACCGCAGTAAAAAAATCTCCGATAGGAAATTGATTTTTCTAATAAAAAGAAAACTTAAAAAAGATGAATCAAATTGTAATTTGTTTATTTTATTTTACATTTATTATTATCATTTAATTTGTGTACGTTAATAAAAAATAATATTTAAAAAAGACGATTTTCTTTTGTTTTTATTTTCGCATTACAAAAAACACATCAAAATGATTATAATTAACGGCCTGTGAATGATCATATTTTATAGTTTAAGCGTGATAACTGCGCTGTCCAGTGAGATATGGTTGCTCATCGACGACAACCCATTTTTTATATCAAATATCGCATATACCGTCCATACCTGATATTTTTATATACTAGTTACATATATTATAATCTCAATTTATTTAAAACAACAGCAACTCTCAACCTGGATGTCATTAGAATAATCAGTGATTACCACATGATCATGCATTTAAATCCCCTGAGTAGATTCTGGATTTTGGTTTTATCATTGAAACTTGAAATTCATAACTGGAAGTTATGCATCTAAAAATCACCTTTAACTCCATTTTGTTATTCAAATCAAGAAGCATGGAAAATCAAACAAAGGTTTTAAATATAAATCAACCTGCTTGTATTTAGATCAATAATTGTAGGCATTTTTTTTGTTACCAAGAATATAAATATATTTTTTTGCTTATACAATATATGATAAACAGGAGCAAATCTCTATTCTAGTACCATTTATAGTAATCTTGAGTAATCAATTATTTTCATATAATAGTGCATTTGATCAGGATCAGATTTTTATAACTTCAAATAGATTGCCTGACTTCAAAACCTTTAGGATGGTTTGAATTTAAAGTTTTTAGTTTGAATAGTTATGTGAAGTTAAAAGATGATTGCTAGAAACATAAAGGTATTATTTCTAGTTTGAATCCCAAGCCCCATAGATAAAAGACAAAAGCCAGACTGGTCTGGGAATGGCCATTTAAATGTATTGCCATCTGATAATTAGTGATTATTCAGATTTATTACATATGACACTAGAGTTTCGGACTGCTCTTGTTTTACCATTTATTGTGTAAGTTAAAGAATTAAATGACTTTTGTTATTATTGAATAAACTATTGGTATCTAGGTGTCACTGCTAAAGAATGATTAGCAACAACAAATACTCAAACAATTATTATTGTTGTTTGTTCTAATAATTTACAGTCGATCTCTATCAAATAATTATTTGTCATAAATGTATCCATTGTTCTGGGTAGTATCTCATGACAGGTTTTAATTAGTAGATCGCATGTGTTAAGCTTCTCTGCTTGCAATATACCATGTACAATTGCTGAATAATGGAATATGCTGAAATATATAATTGTTAAATGCTATTCACATCTATAAAACTGTTCAAATAAATTGATTTGCGTTTCAAATATTCACGTGTTTAAATCAGATTTTAATCTAATCAAGTAAAATAGAATTCATAATCATTTCTAGGTAAATGCCTGTGATTTGTTCAAATTTGAATACTAAGTTCCATTCATGAATGAAATTTAATAATTTCAAGTTTATTTGGATGTGGGTGTCTTTTTCTGATATGTTTTTTTTAATTTTTGGCATCTTCTTTTTTGATATTGTCGGCTTTTCTTTCTTTTGTAATTAGAATGGCTCTATTCATTTATGTGTTTTATGTTCTACTTGAATGATAACTATCCCAAATAAAAAATTAAGGTTTATAAAAATAAATAGAATATATATAGTGTGGGAGTGCTTTTACTTGTAATGACATTTTTCAATCATTATCACCTGTAAATCGTTTATGTTATTAAACTTCCTCTAAAAGCAGTTATTCAAAACTTTATCTTTTTTTTAAAAAAATTTAAAAAAAAAGAAATAGTTGCTAACTCCATGGGGAAGTTTCTAACAATTAAGAAACTGCTCATCAGCCGCGACCCGCTCTCTGAGAGCACCATGGAAGATCTTTGCCTATGCTTTTATATCTCTCGAACTTGACTCCGGATTATCAAGTCAAGAAGGTGATTAGGTCTCAGGTCATCACCGTCAGCCACATTGGTTCTGACTTACGCAGCACATAACCGCAGTCCCTTCATCCTTGCAGAAGTAACAATCTCTAGCGTACATTATAGCCCCAAGCATACAAATAGCATATCCCAAACAGATACTCTATACAACAGGCCAACTGACTGTAGTTGAATTGATCTATTTATCTAATGTCTTCATTATAATAATTTTAATTGGTGAAATATAAAAATTAATTTAAATCATATTATTTTTTAAATTTAAATAATGGTAAAGGTTTACTTTAGCGACCAGGGCATATTTGCCATCTAGTTTTTAAAATTAGAACTAAAATATTCTAAAATCTTACGTATCTGCACCTATATTACAATTACAGTAAATATTTATTAATTAAAACGTAAAAGATAATAATAAAAAAATCATTTACCTTTTTAAGCATAATTATGCCCTATGCATAGTAGGAAGTTGGAGAAAAAGGCGGCAGTGCTATATCTACTGCGATAGGCAAATTCTTGGAGGTACGATGAAAATAAAGCCCTGCTAGTACCAGATTGGAATTTCAGCTTATGCTTGGCCCTCATCCACATATTCTCAATATTCTGGGTATGTGTGTCTTGGTCTTTGGGATTCACGAAGTTGTCCTGGTGGACGACAACCGAATGCATGTATACCCCATTGCTAATTCTGCTGATATTATTGTACGCAGCCCAGCCATCTGAAATTATGTGAGTTCCTGGTAAAATGTACTGCTGGATTAGGGCCTCCAATGTCCCAGCCATTCTATCCGCAACTTCTGTCAAGAAGCACTTCCTTGACCCTCTTTCAATACCACCAAAAACCCAATTCCCTCTGTATAATCCCCTTGTGGTATTTTCTGTGGAAATAATACGTTTTGTCAACTAATGGATCCCCATTGTCATCCATTCCGCCGAGAACTATCGAGATAGTTTACATTCTTAAGTTATAAATGCCGATAGTTTAAATTCTTAAGTTTCAAATAATTTAAACTAATTATTTTAATTAAACTAGTGTAATTATTTCAACTTCTTTAAAATGGTAAATATTTTTTTTATTATCTTTTACATTTTAATAAATTTTAATGTAATTGTAATATAGTAGTATATACGTAAGATTTTCGAATAATAATTAACTTCTAATTTTGAAAACTAGAGGGCGAACATGATTTTTATGCTGTGGTCGCTAAAGTAAACCTTTACCTAAAAAATAGTTAATAATTTTCATTTGCTTTATATGCTATTCGGACATTTATTATATTAGCGCGCTCTATTGTTAAATAAATAAAGTTTTTTGTATTATTAACTTGAATATGTCAGTTACTTTATCTTGAATTAATAATAAATGATTTCTACAACAAATACTATTAATCTATAAATAGAGCTATATATGTGTGCAATAACTGAACCTGCCTATAATTTAAAAAAAAACAATATTGACGGTGTGCAAAGCCAACTGCAATTTTCGGAATGCAAAAAGATACGCCATTACAACTCATTGACGTTGAAATAATTTATTTCTCCTCTGTTTTCATTACCATAATTTTAATTTTGTGAAATGTAAAAATTAATCTAAATGTTATTTATAAATTTTAAACAATAACATTATTTATTTTATTTAATATACCATTATAGCTTATTTTATTTAACTCTCTTTATTTTTAAATGAATTAAGTGATTCGATTTGTCTGCTAGGAAACATGGGTAAGTGACCTTGCATAATATAAATCATTAAAACAGCAAATGATATTCATCTACAAACAATAAAATGGAGTTAATGATGTTTAATGGATATGCATGAGTATTTTTATTGTTATATTTGATGTTTCAGTGCTAAATGCTTTAATCTAGAAATCAAACTACAAATGAATATTTTGATAACAAGGATTACATCTACACATTACTAATTATAAACACTTGGCTCAGAAGACTGCAGGAAAATAAGCTGCCAATGTAATAATATAATAATGGTAATGATGCATTGTATGTTAGTAAAGAGGTATTAAATTACTTAGAAAAAGTTCAAAGGGAAATAGAAGACCTGCATTGGATGCAGATGTATGGACAGCAAAAGAGGCAATTCAAAAAGAAATGGGATGGTCAAGTTTTCAAATGAGATATGCAAAAAGTAAAATGAAAATGTTTGGTAGATTGCAGTTTATGGATAATAAAAAAATAGCTAAAATAGTATTTAATTGGGTTATGAGTAAAGGGGAGGTAACAAGATGGGTGAAAAAGGTAATGTGATATGCAAAAGATTTGGGTAAATAATTTATATCAGTATATTTGTACAAAAGATGGGAAGATTGTGTTAAGAGGATTGTTGAGTGTTGTAGTAGTAAGGAAAGGGATAAAAGAATAGATTTATTAATAAAGAATAGAAAGTTAGAGAGATGGAGAAATAGTATGGAGAGTAAAAAGACTTTAAATATATAAAGAAATAAACAATATTTGATGTGAGTTAATATTTGATAATAGTTAGGAAAGTAGTTTGTTATTTAAGGCTCGAACAGGATCTTTATCTACAACAGAATATACATGTAAATGGCAAGAAATGGGTGATTTATTTTGTAAATTATGTAAAGAAGAAAAAGAAAATATTAGTCATTTTTTAATTGAATGTAAATTCTTGAAAACAGAAAGGATATATATAATGAAATTATGAAAGAATAAATATGAAAAAAGTGATTATACAGAAAGTGAATTATTGGTTTTTATGCTGGGTTTGGCAAAAGATAAAAGGGGATTTAGATATAAAGGTTATAGTGTTGACAATAATTATGTTGTGGAAATGGGATGGAGCAGAATATGGGAAACTTTAGAATGGGGAATGGAAAATATAATGGCTAGCAGGTTTATTTGGGCATAGTTGCTGAGATATTATTGACTTCATTTAAGGAGAAGCCACAATACATCACATCGACTATAATGGCATATACTATGGAAAGAGAAATTTGGCAATTTGTTATTGTGGTAAGCGTCTCTCCTTGCAATATACCATGTCCAATTGCTGAATAATGGATAATGCTGAAATATATAATTGTTAAATGCTATTCACATCTATAAAACTGTTCAAATAAATTGATTTGCGTTTCAAATATTCACGTATTTAAATCAGATTATAATCTAATCAAGTAAAATAGAATTCATAATCATTTGGTAAATGCCTGTGATTTGTTCAAATTTGAATCCTAAGTTCCATTCATGAATGAAATTTAAAATATCAAGTTTATTTGAATGTGGGTGTCTTTTTCTGTTACGTTCTTTTTTTAATTTGAGGCATCTACTTTTTTGATATTGTCGGCTTTTTTTTCTGTTGTAATTAGAATGGCTTTATTCATTTATATGTTTTATGTTCTACTTGAATGATAACTATCCCAATAAAAAATTAAGGTTTATAAAAATAAATACAATATATTGTGCCAAGACCGTATTGGCACATATATAAAATAACGTTATCTAAAAAATTATTAAAATAAGAAATCAACAAATCAGTAAATAAGTAATAAAAATCTCAAGTTTCTTTATTAATGAAATGTAGTTTGTTTTCATAAATATAAAATTAAAAATCTAAGTAGTTTTTGAAATAATAGTTACAATTAATTAATTAAAAGAGGGGAGGGACAGTTTTCCTATAAAAAAAACCTGAGTTCTTAAAGGACGTTAAAGAGTTTCTATTATAAATTAAAAGTTAAAATATAAATCTCTTCATTCGCGATTGTAGCATAAAATATATATGTGTGTAAATGTAAGTTTGTTTTTAAAATATATAATAAATGCATGTATATGTGCATGTTAAAATCATATTGAGAAAAACACTTGAAAATAAATGTTAAAATGAGAGTTAAAAATATATTTAAAAACATGTTTGCATGGCTACTAATTAAAAACAAAAAACAACATGTTTGTGATGGCTGCTAATTAAAATACCCAACAACAATATTAAAAAGGATTAGCTACTTAAGGAATTTCGACAACAGGTTTATAAGCTTATATCAAAGGAATTTTGACAACAGATATTGCCGGCGGGCATGAAAATGAAAACACGCGCCACATATAAATCGCCCATATTTTATCGGACTATGAGTTCAGGAAACCGTTCAGTCAAGTCAGTTAGAAATGCAGTGTTAGTTGCCATCAGAAATATCTGGCTGCCTCTATCCTAGGTCCAGATCTGTCATGAAAATAATGTCTTCCTAACAGCTTGAAGAATCTCCATCAATATCTAATAGTCTCCAGGAATAATACCAACTGATAATGATCAAATCTCAGTAGGAAACATTGAATCTAACTGGTTAGGTATACTTCATTAGAAGCAGCAAACAACAAGCTATATACCTGTTCAAAATCCTAGGTAAATAACATTTTCTTATATTCTTTCCTTAGTAGCCATTGCATTCGTAAAACATTCGTGTGAATTCTCCAAGAGTCTAATTATATGAACTCAAACTATTGATATGTGTGTTGAAGTTTCAAATGCTATTTAATGATTTATTATTGTATATGTGAGTGGATGAGTTAAATATGTGCTTGTAAAAAATACCAATATTATATTAGTTAAAAAAATTATAAAGATGTATAAATTTAGTAAATTAATGTTAGTAAATAAATTGTCTTTAAACTTAAACTTTATTTGTCGGTCAATTCTTTTTCCCAATGTTTTCATCAATTCTTTCCACAACTTATTTTGTATAATTTTGTTATTGAATTAAAATTAGACTGAGTTAGTTTTAGGGAATGTTTCGAGCACAGAATTATGAGCCTACTGTCCGAATACGTTAGTCTTAGACAAGCTGGTGCCTGGTGTTTCCTCCGAAACAAATAAAGTATTTGGATAGTAGGGGTTTGTATTTAGCAGGCGAGGAGAGTGATGATCTAATCGTGGCTATTGTTGATAGTTAAAGCTATCAATAATATTTTCCCACTTTGCTCGAACGTGCCGGTTCATTCACGTAACATTTATAATTACCTAAGGTTATAAATGTGTTATAAAGAAGTTTGAAACCAGCCAAAACATTTGCAGGATAAGTAAGATCTTCTGTGGAGTGAACCTGGTACAATATATAGTGTAGGAGTGCTTTTACTTGTAATGACATTTTTCAATCATTATCACCTGCAAATCGTTTATGTTATTAAACTTCCTCTAAAAGCAGTATTTTTTTAAAAAATTAAAAAAAAAAGAAATAGTTGCTAACTCCATGGGGAAGTTTCTAACAATTAAGAACCCACTCATCAGCCGCAACCCACTCTCTGGGAGCACCATGGAAGATATTTGCCTATGCTTTTATATCTCTCTCGAACTTGACTCCAGATTATCAAGTCAAGAAGGTGATTAGGTCTCCGGTCATCACTGTCAGCGATGATGGTTCTGACTTACAAGCATGTGCAGCACATAACCGCAGTCCCTTCATCCTTGCAGAAGTAACAATCTCTAGCATACAAATAGCCGTTAGCGTACAAATATCCCAAACAGATACCCCATACAACCAGTGAACTGACTGTAGTTGAATTGATCTATTTATCTAATGTCTTCATTACAATAATTTTAATTGGTGAAATATAAAAATTAATTTAAATCATATTATTTTTTAAATTTAAATAATAGTTAATAAGTTTCATTTGCTTTATATGCTATTCGGACATTTATTATAATAGCGCGCTCTATTGTTAAATAAATAAAGTTTTTTGTATTATTTACTAGAATATGTCAGTCACTTTACCTTGAATTAATAATAAATGATTTCTACAACAAATACTATTAATCTATAAATAGAGCTATTTACATGTGCTATAATTAAACCTGCCTATAATTTAAAAAAAAAAAACATTGGCCGTGCGCAAAGCCAACAGCAATTTTTAGAATGCAAAAAGATACGCCATTACAACTCATTGACATTGAAATAATTTATTTCTCCTCTGTTTTAATTATCATAATTTTAATTTTGTAAAATGTGAAAATTAATCTAAATATTATTTATAAATTCTAAACAATATCGTTTTTTATTTTATTTAATGTACCCTTATAACTTATTTTTATTTACTCTGTTTATTTTTAAATGAATTAAGTTATTCGATTCGTCTACTATGAATCATGGTTAAGTGCCCTTGTATAATATAAATCATTAAAACAGCAAATAAAATTCATCTACAAACAATAAAATGGAGTTGAAGGTGTTTACTGGATATGCATGAGTATTTTTATTGTTGTATTTTATGTTTCAGTGATAAATGCTATAATCGAGAAATCAAACTACAAATGAATATTTTGATAACAAGGATTACATCTACACATCACTAATTATAAACACTTGGCTCAGAAGGCAGCAGGAAAATAAGCTGCCAATATAATAATATAATAATGGTAATGAAGCATTATATGTTAGTAAAGAGGTATTAAATTACTTAGAAATAGTTCAAAGGGAAGTAGGAAGACATGCACTGGATGCAGATGTATGGACAGCAAAAGAGGCAATTCAAGGAGAAATGGGATGGTCAAGTTTTCGAATGAGAGATGCAAAAAGTAAATGTTTGGTAGATTGCAGTTTATGGATAATAAAAGACTAGTTAAAATAGTATTTCATTGGGTTATGAGTAAAGGGGAGGTAACAAGATGGGTGAGAAAGGTAATGTGATATGGAAAAAATTTGGGTAAAGAATTTATATCAGTATATTTATACAAAAGATGGGATGATTGTGTTAAGAGGATTGTTGAGTGTTGTAGTAGTAATGAATGGGATAAAAGAATAGATTTAATTATAATGAGTAGAGTGTTAGAGAAATGGAGAAATAGTATGGAGAGTAAAATGACTTTAAATATATATAGAAATAAACAGAATATTAGGTGTGAGTTAATATGTGATAATAGTAAGGAAAGTAGTTTATTATTTAAGGCTCAAACAGGATCTTTAGCTACAAGAGAATATACATGTAAATGGAAAGAAATGGGTGATTTATTTTGTAAATTATGTAAAAAAGAAATAGAAAATATTAGGCATTTGTTAATTGATTGTAAATGCTTAAAAACAGAAAGGATACGTATAATGAAATTATGTAAGAATAATTATGAAAAAATTGATTTTTCAGAAAGTGAATTATTGGTTTTTATGCTGGGTTTGGGAAAAGGATAAACGGGATTTAGATATAAAGGTTATAAAGTTGACAAAGATTATGTTGTGGAAATTGCGTGGAGCAGAATATGGAAAAATTTAGAGTGGAGAATGGAACATAAAATGGATAACAGGTTTATCTGGGCATAATTGCTGAGATATTCTTGACTTCGTTTAAGAAGAAGCCACAAACATCACATCGACTATAATGTCATATACTATGGGAAAAAAAATTGGCAATTTGTTATTGTGTTAAGCTTCTCTGCTTGCAATATACCACGTCCAATTGCTGAATATGCTGAAATATATAATTGTTAAATGCTATTTACATCTATAAAACTGTTCAAATAAATTGATTTGCCTTTCAAATATTCACGTGTTTAAATCAGATTTTAATCTAATCAAGTAAAATAGAATTCATAATCATTGCTAGGTAAATGCCTGTGATTTGTTCAAATTTGAATCCTAAGTTCCATTCATGAATGAAATTTAAAATATCAAGTTTATTTGAATGTGGGTGTCTTTTTCTGATATGTTTTTTTTAATTTGTGGCATCTTTTTTGATATTGTCGGCTTTTCTTTCTTTTGTAATTAGAATGGCTCTATTCATTTATGTGTTTTGTGGTCTACTTGAGTGATAACTATCCCAAATAAAAAATTAAAGTTTATAAAAATAAATAGAATATACATAGTGTGGGAGTGCTTTTACTTGTAATGACATTTTTCAATCATTATCACCTGTAAATCGTTTATGTTATTAAACTTCCTCTAAAAGCAGTTATTCAAAACTTTATCTATTTTTTAAAAAATTTTAAAAAAAAGAAATAGTTGCTAACTCCATGGTGAAGTTTCTAACAATTAGAACTCGCTCATCAGCCGTGACCCCGCTCTCTGAGAGCACCATTGGAGATCTTTGCTTATGCTTTTTGTCTCTCTCGAACTTGAGTCCGGATCAGAAGTCGAGAAGGTGTTAGTTCTCATGTCATCACCGACAGCCACGTTTCCTCTGACTGCGAGCACGTGCCGCACATAATCGCAGTCCCTTCAGCCTTGCAGAAGCAACAATCTCTAGCGTACAAATAGCGTATCCCAAAGAGATACTCTACACAACCAGCCAACAGACTGTAGTTGAATTGATCTATTTATCTAATGTCTTCATTACAATAATTTTAATTGGTGAAATATAAAAATTAATTTAAATCATATTATTTTTTAAATTTAAATAATAGTTAATAAGTTTCATTTGCTTTATATGTTATTCGGACATTTATTATAATAGCGCGCTCTATTGTTAAATAAATAAAGTTTTTTGTATTATTTACTAGAATATGTCAGTCGCTTTATCTTGAATTAATAATAAATGATTTCTACAACAAATACTATTAATCTATAAATAGAGCTATATACGTGTGCGATAATTGAACCTGCCTATAATTAAAAAAAAAAACAACATTGACGGTGCGCAAAGCCAATGCAAAAAGATACGCCATTACAACTCATTGACGTTGAAATAATTTATTTCTCCACTGTTTTAATTATCATAATTTTAATTTTGTAAAATGTGAAAATTAATCTAAATATTATTTATAAATTTTAAACAATAACGTTTTTTATTTTATTTAATATACCATTATAACTTATTTTTATTAACTCTCTTTATTTTTAAATGAATTAAGTTATTCGATTCGTCTACTATGAATCATGGTTAAGTGGCCTTGTATAATATAAATCATTAAAACAGCAAATAAAATTCATCTACAAACAATAAAATGGAGTTAAAGGTGTTTACTGGATATGCATGAGTATTTTTATTGTTATATTTTATGTTTCAGTGATAAATGCTTTAATCGAGAAATCAAACTACAAATGAATATTTTGATAACAAGGATTACATCTACACATCACTAATTATAAACACTTGGCTCAGAAGGCAGCAGGAAAATAAGCTGCCAATGTAATAATATAATAATGGTAATGATGCATTATATGTTAGTAAAGAGGTATTAAATTACTTAGAAAAAGTTCAAAGGGAAGTAGGAAGACATGCATTGGATGCAGATGTATGGACAGCAAAAGAGGCAATTCAAGGAGAAATGGGATGGTCAAGTTTTCAAATGAGAGATGCAAAAAGTAAATGTTTGGTAGATTGCAGTTTATGGATAATAAAAGAATAGCTAAAATAGTATTTAATTGGGTTATGAGTAAAGGGCAGGTAACAAGATGGGTGAGAAAGGTAATGTGATATGGAAAAAATTTGGGTAAAGAATTTATATCAGTATATTTGTAGAAAAGATGGGATGATTGTGTTAAGAGGATTGTTGAGTGTTGTAGTAGTAAGGAATGGGATAAAAGAATAGATTTATTAATAAAGAATAGGGAGTTAGAGAGATGGAGAAATAGTATGGAGAGTAAAAAGAGTTTAAATATATATATATAGAAATAAACAGAATATTAGGTGTGAGTTAATATCTGATAATAGTAAGGAAAGTAGTTTATTATTTAAGGCTCAAACAGGATCTTTAGCTACAAGAGAATATACATGTAAATGGAAAGAAATGGGTGATTTATTTTGTAAATTATGTAAGGAAGAAATAGAAAATATTAGGCATTTGTTAATTGATTGTAAATGCTTAAAAACAGAAAGGATACATATAATGAAATTATGGAAGAATAAATATGAAAAAAGTGATTATACAGAAAGTGAATTATTGGTTTTTATGCTGGGTTTGGGAAAAGATAAAGGGGATTTAGATATAAAGGTTATAGAGTTGACAAAGATTATATTGTGGAAATGGGATGGATCAGAATATGAGAAAATTTAGAGTGGGGAATGGAAAATAAAATGGCTAACAGGTTTATCTGGGCATGATTGCTGAGATATTCTTGACTTCGTTTAAGGAGAAGCCACGATACATCACATCACATCTTGTGCACAGAAAGGGAAAATATGGAAGTTATGCTGATGACAAGTACAAAGGTGGGTAAAGAGATGGGGATTAAATTTAATGAAATCAAAAGTAATGATGATTAATACTGGGGAAAGAAAGACAAAGAATTTTTATTGGGGGATATGAAGTTAATTATGGTGAATAGATGTACCTATTTGGGAATCGTCTTAAGTAATCAGAGAAATTGTTTGTACAAATGGGAGAAAAATTTGATAAATGAAGCAAAGGAAAGAAAGGGAGACTAAAGAAATTAACAGTGTTTTCATATAATAAATATGATGTAGCTACAATTGTATGGAAGTGAGTGGGAATAGCAGTGTTAACATATTGTAACGATGCATTATGTGTTAGTAAAGGAGTGTTAGATTATTTAGAAAAAGTACAAAAAGAAGTAGGAAGGCATGCATTAGATGCAGATATGTGAACAACAAAGGAGACAATTCAAGGAGAAATGGGATGGTCAAGTTTTTGTGTGAGGATGCAAAAAGCATAATGAAAATGTTCGGTAGATTGCAGTTTATGGATAATAAGAGAATAGCCAAAATAGTATTTATTGGGTTATGAGTAAAGGACAGGACTGTATGCAGAAGATTTGGATAAAGAATTTATATCGGTATACTTATACAGAAGAGACAATGATTGTGCTAGAATTGTTGTCTTATAGTGGCAAGAGATGGAATAGAATAGGGTTCTGCAAACTTTTGAGATGGAAGAGCCAAATCTGACACTTGCAACAATTTAAAAATTATTCAAGAGCCATGAATATATTTTTACAAATAAGGAAAATTTTTAAAAAATACTATAACAAGTTATAATATTAATTACATCTTTATTAAATTTAGATTAAATCACTTGAAAAATTGCTAGCATTGGTTGTAATCAGTGTGAACAATGAGCTTGCATTTCTTTAGAAAATTTCTGTATATCCGGTTGGTAACTAGGGGTTTTTAAGGCATGATTTTGGCATCAGTAATTTGGTTCCTCAATTTACATTTAATAAAATTCATCTAAAAAATGATTGTTCATATAAGTATGTAGATCCAAAGATAGTGAGAATATCAAATGCAAATTTTTTCAACTCATGATACGAATCTGGAAGACTAAAATCATAGAGTCTGCCTTCTGTAGGTTTTTTGTAGCACTCTGCTGGTTCTGTGAAAGCAAACTTTTTTCCAGTTCTTCCATTTCAATACCAAGACGAACAAATTTGGAACTCCATAAGTCTTTGCTTATCAAGTCCAGCAATTGTACTTCAAAATTACCCACATCAATATCAAATGGGGGAAATTTTAATTCTCTCACATTAGCATTAAGAGGATTTGTAATAAAAGCTAGAGTTGCTTTATCATTTCTAAATTCCTGAAACCTTTGAAGAAAAGATTCTCTCTTGTTTAAAATTGTTGTCTTAAAAATAATCTTTGTTAATGAGGGCATTGTTTTCTCGATGATATTGAGACAAGTTTGGGAAATGAATTAAAGTTTCCCTCTCTAACTCTTCAGCAAATGCAATCAATTTCTTTTCAAACAAAATAATTTCTTCTACCATTGAAAAAGCAGTATTTCATCTTGTAATTTATGATTGAGCTGATTCAGGTATGATGTAACATCCACCATGAAATAAATTATTGCAACCACTGATCTTCTGTTAATTCTAAATATTGAACACCCTTGTTGTCAAGAAATAGTTTGATTTCATTTATGCAAAGTCCAAAACGTTTTAACATGTTGCCTTTGGAGAGCAATGAAAAAGAACTGAATACTCAATCTTCATTTCACATAGCAACTCTTTAAATTGTCAATGGTTAAGTCCATAACTTTACTAATTTCTCCCGGAAATGTTTGTGCACAAAGTATGATTAATATTTTCTTTTAAAATTGAAACAAACCCCTTTTTCGATCCCATCATACTTTTTGCACCAACAGTTGCAATTGACACAATTTTATCATGTAGAATGTTTTTTTTCCCATGCAGTCAATGACAGCATTTGCTATGTCCTCTCCTCATATTTGGCCCTTGAGTGGCAATAATTCTAAAAGTTATACCGCACATAAAGGGAAATCTGGGCTGTGTTCCTGATGTCGCAAGACTCGTCCACTGCAATTAATAAAGCTGAAGATAATATAAGGTCCTTGACTTGTTGGTTGGCCACATTTAAGGTCATTTTAACTGTCTTATCTGCTACTGTTTTGACAGATAATGGCATGTTTTTAATTTTATTTAAAATGTCTTAATTTCGAAAAAGTTCTTCAGATACTTTAACAAAACAACATTTTATGTACTCACGATCTGTGAATGGTTTTCCTCTCAGTGATTTCCTGATTTACTATGAAGCTTGCAATAGTAAAGTTATTGTCAGACTCTCCAATAATCAAATTACAAAACTTGATTTTTGAATATTTTTCTAAGTTCTTCAATTGCTCTTTTTCTCGTGTCACTGACAGAATATTTTATGGAAATGTGGTATGTTTTGTCGTGAAGTATCTCTCCAAATTAGACTTCTTATTTTGTGCCAGTGTTTCTTGACAAATAAGACAAGTTAGAAGACCCTCAGAGTTTGCGATAAGCGTGAAAGAGTCAGTCCATTTGGTTTTAAAATCACGATGCCCATATAATGTTTTTTTTACTCTTTTCTTTGTAGTCATGTTGAAAAACACTTTATTGTATTTTATTTAACACAGGTCCACATTTGCACAACTACACAAAAAAATAATTATATTTTCATCTTCTGGTTTATGCGTATTCACATTCTGCCATTGTATCTTGTCCACTACAGGGCAAATCATGTGCTCAATTATTAATCACAAAGTTTTCCTAGACTTATAAATAAAATCATTAATAAAATCTTTTAAAAATTTTATAAATTGAAACTGATAGTTTTATTTTTAATTTTACTACAAAGTAGGGGGCTAGATATCCCGAATTTGTCCTGGTTTTATCTTTATCTCTTATGATTTTTTTATTTCATATTTGCAATGTTTTTTGTTTTTTTTTGATCATTTAAGCCCTGTGGAAAAATATAGACACTACTGAAGAGTCACATTATATATCCAAAGAGCCACATATGGCTCATGAGCCATAGTTTGCCGACTCCTAGGATAGAAGAATAGATGCATTAATAAAGAATAGGGAGTTGGAGAGATGAAGAACTAGTATGGAGAGTAAAAAGAGCTTAAATATATATATATATAGAAGTAAACAATATTGGGTGCGAGTTAATTTATGATAACTGCAAGAAAAGTAGTTTATTGTTTAAGGTTAGAACAGGATCTTTAGCAACAAGGGAATATACATGTAAAATGGAAAAATGTGGGTGATTTAGTCTGCAAGTTGTGTAAGGAAGGCATAGAAAATAGTAGGCATTTGTTAATTGAATGTAAATGCCTGAAAGCAGAAAGGATACAAATAATGATGTGGAAAAATAAATGTAAACAAAGTGATTATATAAAAAGTTTTTATGCTGGGTTTGGCAGAAATATAAGGGGATTTCGATATAAAGGCCATGAAGTTGACAAAGATTATGTTGTGAAAATGGGATGGAACAGGATAGAGAAAAATATGGGAAAAACTTAGGGTGGGGAATGAAGGGAATATAAAGTGGCTAAGAGGTTTCTTTGGGCATATTGGCTAAGAGGTTCCTGACTCTGAATAAGGAGAAGTCACAGTGCATCACATAATGATACAAAAATTTTTAAAGATTCTGAATTTAAACCCAAGCTAATGTAGATCTGAAATTAATCCAGAAATTTGTGCAATACTTTACTTTGATTTTTGATCATCTATGAGTGTATATGTATTTCTATTTTTTATCAAATGATGTTACTATTATCAGTGCATCAGAATTTGGGGGGTGTTAATTTTAGGTTGGCAATTTATTATTTAATATATGGATTTTTTACACAGCTTAACTTAACAAAATATAAAGAAAATTGAATACATTCCAATCAAGAGATAGATTCACTAATAGCTTTATTAAAACTTTCAATTCTGTCAGTGCAGCCATAGATTTAATAGTCATTAACTATGGGGTCATAGTGTATGTTAATCCATATCTATATAGTTTGGTGGCTGTTAAATTTTATTTATGAAGTACATGAGTATAACAATCATAGTATCCTTATGAATAGTCTAAGATCAACTCCAGTTGGCTTTACAGTTAAATCTGAAAATTTATTTGGAATTTCATAAAAGTCCATTTGTATGACATAATTCTTTGACTACAAATTTTTAGTTGAATATCCAAAAAGAGAATCTTGATTTGAAATGACTTTTAAATAGACAAAAAAATTGTTTAGAATTATTTCTAGTCTAGTCTACTTATCTTCATACTCTCATTTCCAAATACTTAAGATTTGCCCATACTTAAATGTTTGGGTTGAAAGGATAGATGGATTCATTCTATCTTTTCACAAAGACTTTATCTTGTGTTTGGAAAAATGAGAGTATTCATTTATAGTTAAATCCACAAAGCGCATTTGCATTAGCTTAATGCTAATTATTATTACAGTTTAAAAACGTTGTGCTACATAAAATAAATATCTTATTAACAGCTTTTTATACATTTTCGGTAGGCAATTCTCTTCTGATATCTGATTATGTGAAAGGACAGGAAACCATTGTCAAATGAAAGTTTACTAAGGAATGTCTTTCTCATAATTTTGAATAAATTATAAACAAAATTGATACAATATTTTAATATCAAAGTTATAATGTCACCTGTTTATATACTGTAATATGGTATAATTGCTATTACATTGATTATATATATTTTTTGAACAAACAAAATATATATAGTATACACAATGAGCATTTTCCAATTGCTCAACAAGCTTTGTGATAAATGCTTAGCCAGAGAAAGCATTAATTAATTCAGTTACAATATTAAAAATATATAATTTTTGTTTGTAATCTTTTTTTTTTCCAAATTATAGCAAGGATCCTACTTGCATAAATCTGAGTAATTTTGTTTTACAGTTATACAGAGAAAAATATTCCAAACTTTATGTGCATATTTACAAATATTTTATGCTATTTTTATTATTATTATTATTACTACTACTGCGGCTGCTGTTCCTCCTCCATTGATTGTTCTTTGGAGATAAAAATATAGAAATACAATAGAGTGAAAGCCCATTTATTGTAGCATGTTTTTGCATATTTCTTATACTTACAGTATTGCTTTTTCCCCATATTGGTTTTTTGCATAGAGAGTTGATTTTACTAATGAAAGAATTAAATAAATAATTCTTCTGTATATAATATAAAAATAATATAAATAACAATTCGTGTCAATTGTTAATACAGAGTTTAATATAAATAAATAAAAAATATAATAAACAAATGCTATTATCTACTGTATTGAAGCATTATAAATGTCATAATAGTGACCATATAAATATGAATAATAAACCATGGATGTCATTAGCTTTTATTCCCAATATTAATAAAAGTTTTAAGTCAAGATTTTCGATTAGCATGGAGAACTCCACCTAACCTTAATAGGTTAATAAATAATTCTAAGGAAATAATAAATAAGGAGGATAAAAGCAGTGTTGTATATTCTATTAGATGCCCACAAATAAATTGTAGTGCAATATATGTTGGAGAAACCAAAACAAATATTAAATATCGCCTTCAACAACATAAATATACTTATAATAGAGCAAGAGAAGATGATACAGTTTATTCAGCTTTTTATGTTCACCAAAATAATACAGGCCATATATGTAGTCCAAAGGATTTTACAATATTAATGAATGAAACACATGATAAAAAATGCAAGATTAAAGAATCACATATACAAAATTCATCTTGTCCTATGAATTCAAAATTAACCAGCTTTCCGATTAGTTGTTCCTGGCCAATACAATGAAATGTTAGATTCATCACCTAGGAGAAAATAGAATTGTTTACACTGCCTTGATAAGGACTCGTAAGAGTTGAAAGCGCTTGGAAATATTATTTGTTTTTATTTATTTATATTAAACTCTGTATTAACAATTGACATGAATTGTTATTTATATTAATGAAAGAATTGTTATATTTAATTATTGGCATGTAATAGTTTGTTTTGAGGAATATAATAATGTTTATTAGGGATATTTGTTATTTATATTAATGAAAGAATTGTTATATTTAATTATTGGCATGTAATAGTTTGTTTTGAGGAATATAATAATGTTTATTAGGGATATCTTTGCATGGATAGAAAGATATCTTTTGGCTAATGAATTTATTATAGTTTCTATGAATGGTAGGAAATTGTTTTTGATGTGAGTTCTCATGGCATTACTAGATAGATGAATTGGAAACCCAAGAAATTTTGAGGGTGATGTGATAATGGGAAATTTAATTTTATTACCTGTTAGAATCATCCATGAAGATGATTTGGCCTTATTGAATGTTAATGAGAATTCTTTGATGTAATCCCCAAGGACTGAAATAAATACAGGAATATATTTTTTGAGTATAAGAGGATGATTCCATATACCTTATATGGTTGATAATCGGATTAATGGTTGTTATATAAGTTTCAGGCAATTTTTCCCCAATAACTAAAAGGAGTGAGTTGATATAAGTTATAAAAAGTAGAGAACTGAGTGGTGATCACTGAGGAATAGATTTGGGTGGGTAGATCTGGTGATTTTTTGCCATTGAGGGTGATGTGTATTTCCCTATTAATAAGAAAATTTGTGATAAGGTACAATAATGGATTGGGGGTGTTAAGAATTTTTAATACTTGTAATAATTTATATATTACAACAGTGTCAAATGCTGCAGGGATGTCCAACTGAATAGCAAGAGATTCATTCTTTCTAGAAGTTCTTACTTGATCGATAACAAGTTTTAGCAGCATGATTGCTGTTACTGTGGAAGACCCTTTCTTGGCAAATTGGTATTGTGATAAAGATATAAGGAAAATTAGTTGAATTTTGTCTTTACTAAGAGATTCTATGGTCTTGATTAAATAGGCCATAAATTGATAGGGGAGAAGCTATATTTTTTTTTAATAAAAGGAACTATGGAGATGGAATATAATTGATCAATTTTAAATATTTGTGTGGAAAGCAGATTAATTAGATTATTGATTATAAGGATAGTGAAGTGGTTGAGGTGAGAGAATAAAAATTTGGGGATTGCATGAGGGCCAGAATAGGTATTCTTAGGGGTAAAATTTAATTTTAAAGCTATATCACTTTTTTAAGATCATATGATTACCATCACTTTGACCAAATTTGTTTTTACAATTATAATATATGTGAGGTAATATATTTTCTCCATTTATTAATTGTCATTTTTTTCTAATAAATGGAGTTATATTTTTAGTTCTATATCCAAGTGTCCATTGAATGTACTCTTTGGTCCAATTATGAGGTTGGGTAATGAAAATTTTGGACTTTTTAATAGATACACATACAATTAATAGTTGCTAAGTGTTTTTGTATTTGTGTTTCAAAAAGTGAATTAACAGAATCTGCCACCACCATTATTATTATTATTGTATTGCTGCTGCTTCTGATATTGTGATTATTAATTTCTTTAAAAATATCTGATGTAAAAAGTTCATCATTCATCACCATATTATTATTATTATAATACTTATTATATTTTTCTTCTACTCTGATGTAGATTACTGCATGAAGTTTTTGGACAATTATTTAGTTAGCTAATTAACAAATTTATTCCTAAGAAGATTTATTTAAATAATCATTTTTCTGTCTGTTTTTTGATCTCAAAGAAATTATTAAAAGGAAATCATTTCATCATCGGTGGTACTGGGAAACAACAAACTTAAATCACTATAACAATTTTATTAATAGTAGAAAATTATTAAAAATTTCTACAAAATACTGAAACTCATATTTCTGTTCATCCTAAGCAGTTTTGGTCTTTCCACAAAGATTTATGTATTACTTAAAGAAAATTACAAAGTACTAATTCAAATCTGGTTGCAGATGATTTTTTTTTTATTCTCAGATCTTTCTAAACCATCAAAATCTCTTACAGACTTGACTGAAAACAATGATCTAATTGATGAAAAGTATTATTTAGTCTGTTTACTGAATCTGACATTATTTTTGCTATTAAGCAGCTTATATTACATTCTAGTATAGGCTTGACAATATTCCAGCTTTCATTTATAAAGGATGTGCTGCATACATTGCTTCTCATCTTTTGCATATTTTTAATTGCTCTTTAACAATTGGTGTTTTTCCTTAAGTCCATGGTCTGTTTTTTGGTATTGTGTGTATAATACATTCTAGTGCTGGAAATTGTCTTATAATGGCTGTTAGGAGATTTATACTCTTTTGTATGGAGCTAAGACCCAGTCCATTTTGTGCTGGTGGAGCTGTCTTCTTGTGCCATAGCAATTTGCAACAAATTGAAGAAATACAGGAGTTAAAAAGATTTGGCAACTTGATAATAGGCAAATAGTAGGCTACTTTTGTAATAATTAGTTGAAAAGGAAAATTTTTGAGTATGGTGAAAAATAGGATTGGAGGGGGATGTAGTTATTCTTTCAGCATCATTTGTTAAGTCTGTGTTGGATTTTTAGCCTCACACCAGTAGATCCCAGATAAAAAGAGAATCCAAGAAAGGCAGAAGGTTGACCATGATAAATTTGTGCATATGGCTTGCCAGTGTAAAGAAACCATGCAATGGTTTTGTTCAAATTAAATTTAAGTTTAATTTCTGCAGGGTAATCATCAAATATTTTCTATAGAATAGGTAATTGCTTTTAAGAGGCAAGGAAAACAGTGATATCATCCATGTAAGCAATGCAGGGTATATATATATCTAGTATTTGAAATTTGAAGGTGTAGAAATTTTTTGTTGAATTTTGTTTATGAGAGGATTAAAGTAAACCATAAATAATGACACACACTGAGTGGAGATTTTTGTGGCACCGATTGGCTTGGGACAAAAAAAGGTGATGCTATGCCATTGAGAGTTATGTGAATTTCTCGGTATAGGTAAAGGTGTATAGAAGGTTAGGAATTATCATTGTAGTTATGAGCATATTAATTAAAATATCAACTGGCACTGTCAAAGGCAGCTTCAAATGTCAATTTGAACAACCATTGGAGCATATTTTTTCTGTTCTTAAACTTAGTTTAAAATTGTGTTAAATGTGAGAGTT
Source organism: Epiperipatus broadwayi (assembly GCA_028023455.1). Lineage (NCBI taxonomy): Eukaryota > Metazoa > Onychophora > Udeonychophora > Euonychophora > Peripatidae > Epiperipatus > Epiperipatus broadwayi. The sequence goes on along the minus strand of JAQFVV010012444.1, from coordinate 7,635,507 downwards.
GTTTGTCCTATGGATGAGTCCTTGTCATATTTCTTAGATATTGTTAGAGGAGGTATGTATATATGGTTCTATTTTCTTTTTTAGTATTTGAATTTTAATACCAAGAGGCCCCCATGAAGATAAGTTGTAGATTGGATAACTGAGCAGCTTTTTTAATGAATGGAACTAGAGAGGTGGCATATAAACCTTGTACGTTATGTAACTTTTGTAATAGGAAATTAGCTTAGTCACAGAGATATATGGTAATGAAATGACTAAGGTGTGCAAAGACAAATTTGGGGATTCCATGGAAATGCAGGGTGACAGTTTGGTGTTGTGGCAAGCTGGAGAGCGAATCAGCAATATTGAAGGATATATTGGACTGGCTGCCAAAGAGGTCTACTTTGGCTTTAATGGCATTGTTTGTTTGAAATTTCTGATTAAAATGCTTATAAATTGGCTCTATCATGTTATATCTGGCATTGATTACTACATTGACTTCCAGAACTAGGGGAACTCTTAAATTGTGGAAGGGTAGTCTAAAGCCCAACAGATGTATTCATTTGTCCATCTGTATTGTTGAATCACACAGATTTTCTTTTTTGTTGTTGCTAGATATTCTTTCAATGAGTTGCATGTGTTATTATATAAGTGTAAGTTTTCTAATGTGTGTAGACATATCAAAGGTAAATCGACACATGGTAATCCTCCTGTATAGTTCATCAGCTAGCACACATAATATGGTTGATGTTAAATGATAATATATTTATAAATGAGATATATCACTGGACAGGATCAAGGGGCATGCATATCTTTAAGTTTAAATAGCATTATGTATGTTTTTGATTATAAAAATTCAGTGGTATTTGTAGAGAGAAGGAAGTTGTTGTTTATGCAGCATCTGAATCAAGTATAAGTATCTGAACTGGATGGTCTGAGAAGGATGATGGACTAAGTGTTAAGTTAATTAGATGATGAAGAATAGAAGAGTAAAAGCATAAATCTATGAGAGGTATGCTGACGTTTATAGAATGAGATTAAGTCTGTGGGAAGAAATCCTTCGGCATTCATTAATAGAAATGCAAGTTGGTGAAGCCAGTAGTTCATATTAAACTCACCTAGGAGAATGACCAGATGTGAGATAGATGAGAGTAATGAGTTGTGGTAAATATTAACTTTGTAATAACTGTAGGACCAGGAGGTGTGTATACAAATATCACATTAAGAATAATCTTCTGGTGAGGAATGTAATTGTGAGCAGATTGGAGTCAATGTAAATTATTTTGGAAAGAAGAAAAAGGTCAGGTTTGAGTTATGATCAGACCAGTATCCCCTGAAGGTGATGATGAATTCTTGGAACAAGCATAAAAATCTTGGGCATGTAGGTAGGTGGTTGGATCAATTTGAGAGATACTGTATTTTAGTCTCCAGAAGATCTAGGATGTGTGATTGTGTAATTTGTATCCACTTGTTCAGCTGATAATTTTTTGGGTCTGTATTCAAACTACAAGCATTAAAGGATATTTTCAGCTTCATATCAATAATATAGAAAAAAGTGACTATTGGAGGATGTTTTGGGTCCTATATCTTATGGATATGTGGCTGACAAGGATTCACATAAAAGCTTTTTAGGGCTGTCATCAATGGCAGATGACAGGTTTGTTTTTGATAGTGTTACTTTTTTTCTCTGAAGGACTGGTAGCAGCATGATTGGAAAATATAGAGTTGAGATTCAATTTTATATGTAATTTTCAGGTTGATAATTGAGAGTAATTATAATCTGGGCTGTAAGTTCATGAGTCATCTGATAAGTTGTTGGTTACACTGAATTCAGAGCTAAGTGTTTTTACTTTGATTTCACATTTTTTTCTTGGATGTCCAGGTTTCCTTTTGGTAGCACAGTTTGAAGGCAGTTCTTAGTGGATGAAAAACAGAGCTAGAATGTCCATGATGTCAGTGTTTGTTTTCTTAATTATATATTCTTAAGGGTCTGTTTGTTCATTATTTGGTGCAATTGTTAGTCTCAGTATTTTGTTCATCTAAGAGGATATCTGTTTAGTTAACATTTTGGTGTGTGTTTTGACTGTTATTGTGAAGGATGTATGATCAGTTTGATTGGTAATGAGGTCTATCAACGGTGGATCCTCACTTGTGATAGGAAGTTTTGAAAAATCATTTTTTTGTGAATGTGTGTTGCTTTTAATGAAGATCTGGTTTTCATTGTAAATACATGTGGATGAATGATATCACACTGCAGACATTGAGCATTGTGGCTTTAATCCCTTTATTTAGAAGTGATGTGTGGCTTCCTGGTCAGTGATCCAGATGGGTATGATGGTAGGATCAATATTTTTATTGAGTTTTACTTTGAACTCAAAGTTATTGCTATAGATTGATATGGGGGTATCTTTCAGGTAGATTGACTGTAGTGAGTCCATCACTCTGAAAGACTCCATCATTTTTTTAAAATCTTGGATGCTATATCCAAAGTAAGTATTTTTTAGAATTCCTGTTATGTAACTCTGGCGGTGCTAATCAACAGTAAAAGGAGCAAAATTACTTAGTGTCCAAATTTTAGTTTTGAATTGGTTTATTTTTATTTGTGTCATGGAATTCAATAGCAAGATATTTTATCTGCCACTGATTTCTTAATTATTATTATTATAATTTATTTTTTCTCTTTATTTGATTTGCTTTATTTTCATTATTTTCCTGGTTAACATGGCAGGTCTTTTTTGTTTTTATATGAATGTTAACGGAATATAAACCAATGAGCTGAAATTAAACAATTCTGTGAAACGGAACACTTTGATCTTAGATTTATTACAGAAACTTGGTTAAATCAACAATTTCCTCATTGTTCTTTTCTTGATATAGATTTAATATTTTATGAATGGACAGATTTACAAAAATGTTACTCGAGGAGGTGGTACTTATTGCTATTCATAAAGATGTTTTTTATAAAGATCTTCATTTCATTGTGAATCTACATGGTGTGAAATTACTTTAAATCACAATTTTAAATTTATATTAGGAATTATATATCTTAAACCCATTTTCTCACTTTTAGAACTTGACTTTTTTTTGACCTCACTTGAAGATTTTTTGATTGGCTATAATAATAATATTATTACTGGTGATTTAAACATTCCAGATTTATTTCATGGTAGAATTATTACACATACTTTTCTTTTATCTCCTAAAGGTTTTAAAATGTTATGGTTTTGTAAATTTTTGGGGCTTAAATAGTGTAACCCATTTATTAATCCTCAATGTACTTTAGACTACATTCTATATAATTCACCAATAGTTAGTAATTTTCACTTTACTTCTGTTACTTTTCCTATTGAGCTCAATTATACACCTATTGAGTTTTATATAAAAATATGTCACTCAAAAGTTGCTTATTCTAATATTTTAAAAAGAGATTATAAAAAAGGTAATTATGTTGATTTTTGTAAGAAATTTTCTAATGTTAATTAGAATTTATTGAATTCCTATAATGATGTGAATCCTTGCTTAGATTATTTTTTGCAGATTCTTAATAGTTTATTGATTTATATATTCCCAGTAAATTCTTTTTCCATAAGGGTTATTCCCCTTGCTTTTCATACACTCTCATTAAGATTATTAAAAGGAAATCTTACCATCACAGACTTGTTTTAAAACACCAAATATCTCTTTTTATAATAATTTTATTAATTTCAGAAGATTGGTTAAACATGTTTACAAAAGATATTTACAAAATTATATTAAAAAAAATTGAATTTAATATTTTTTCTAACCCTAAAATTTTTTAGGATTTTATTAATAACTAAGGCTTGGGTAAGAAAAGAGTTCAAGCTACTCATAGTTTCACATTAAATGCAGATGATTTTTCCAAATATTTTGTTGACTTATATTCTTCATAACATAATATCTTTAAAAATTACATTACCTTGCAATTCATTTATTGTTCACTGTATGATTGATCATATCTCTAGGAAATGATGTTATTGTAGCCATCAGGTGACTTAAAACTCAATTCTAGTTTTGGATATGATAATATTCCTTCATTTATTTATAAAGGACTAGCTGAATTTATTACAGCACCTCTTGCCTTTAATTTATCACTTAACTCTTGTGTTTTTCCTAATGTTCTTAGATATGCTAAAATGATCCCAATTTTTAATAATTGCTCCTGTGACTGCATTAATAATTATAGACCTATTTCTGTTTTACATATTGTTCAAATTTTTGAGAGGTATGTTTATAAGAAAACTATTTCAAATGTTATTAAAATCATTTCTTCTTCGCAACATAGTTTATTTATAATAAATCAATTGAAAGTACACCTGGGTCTCGTTTTATGCGGTAGATAGATTCCACAGAAAACCCACATTAAATCGCACAAAAATAGACTTAACTTACTTTAAAATTCGCATTAAAAAAATTAGGAAATAAAGTATGACGAATAAAAAATATCAAATATTTGAAAAAAATTGGTACAAGACAAACTTTTTTTTATTAACTACAGTATTTACTTTGACATTTTTTCATACGTATTTTAATGATTATCGCTATTTTCGAATGTGCGGTTCATTTGTAAACTGGTAAGAAATCAGATTCGTCGATGTGATGTGATGTAGCTTTTTCTAGAATGAAGTCAAGAATCTCTCAGCAATTATGCCCAGAAAAACTTTATTTTCCATTCCCCACTCTAATTTTTACCAGATTCTGCTCCATCCCATTTACACAACTAGTGTCAATTTCAGTCTTGTGCTGTGTTAATGGTTTTCTGTTTGATAACTGATTTTTACTACTGAAATAAATTTTAAATGTTCACATTTTGTTTCTATATTAAAAAAATGATATCGCAATCAAAACAAAAAAAAATTATACATTATCATTAGAAATATTTTCAGTTTATAAAATCCTCGTTATTTATTTTTAAAAAATCTACATTATTTATTTCTGTTATCTGTTAATATAATGTTATATTTTTGGAGAAAAAAGTATTTCAAGTCAAAATAAGTTATTAATACTGTAATTTAAATTTCTTGATATCTAATAAATGTAGTGAAATATGAAAAATATTAAGAAGAAATATGAATGCACAACTTCAAAATCGCATTAAAATAATCCGCATAAAACGAGACCCAGGAATAATTTGTTAACAATTTATGATTATATAGCACATGCAATTGAGGATCTGCAGAGACTTGATGTTATTTATTTTGATTTATCAAAAGCCTTTGATAAAATATACCACATCATTTGCCTTCACAAAGGATTATAAAATGGGGTTTTTCATTAAACTTATTTATTGGTTTCAATCCTTTTTTTGTAGTTGTACAGCATATATCAAATTCAATAATAATATTACATTTAATTTTGAATGCTAATTTAGTGTTTCTGAGGGTTGTATTTGAGCACCCATGTTTTTTAACATTTATATTAAAATCTCAAGGATTGCCTGAAATATTCTTATCCTTTATACTATGTTGATGACTACAAAATCTTTGGAAGCTTCACAACAGTGATTGACTGCACTCTCCCTTCAGAAAGATATTGATAACTTTAATGCTTGGTGTGATCGAAATAATATCAGTTAATTTTAATAAATGTTCCCTTGTTTCATATTCTAAGAAATATGAAATTTTAAATTTTTATTATTTTATTAATTCTCAAAAAATTAATTCTGTTGAATCCCAAAAAGATCTGGGAGTTTAATTTTCTAGTAATGAATCTTTTCTTCCTAATTTAGAAATGATCATTGGCAAAGTTTTTAAAGTTATGGGTGCCGTAATTGGGCGTGGTTATCATTTCAGTGATGATACAAAGTTGAAATTATTTTTGTCATTGGTTCTTCCTATCATTGAATATTGTTCAAAGATTTGGAGTCCTAATTCTAAACAGTGATGTAATTTTTTGTAATCAGTATCTAATAAATTTTTCAAACATGATTCTCTGGAAAATAAAGTTGTTTTTCATCTTTCTTCTAGATGGAATTATAAAGATCTTAAATATCTTTATAAAATTAATCAATGTTATACTAAGTCTAGTACAAACAATACCACAGTTTTCAATATGGCTATGATTATGAGGCACGGAACCTCTAAAGCATTCAGTCTTTAACTGAGTGATTAATATTTTTCAGGCGCATAGCTTCTGCAACTTGCACAGCATATGTGCTTTGTAGATTACTATCTGATATAATTTCAACTATTATAAATAGATCTTATAAAGCTGATACTCAGTCTGTTTTTATTTGTTATATTCAAACTTGTCATTATTATGTCCTTAAATTTACTTCTTTATTTAGGCTACCTCTATATACAATCAGATTTTCGGTAATAATAATCATTTTAATTTAAATTGTAAGCAGTTTTGTAATATTATTAAATTCAAGTATCATGATTGATTAATTTATTTTACTCATTTATATATTTATTTATTTATTTATTTTACTTTTATTATTATGTTATATGCATTATGTTTATCTCTTATTTTTTAATATGCAAACTGTAATTGGCTATATGCTCTTGTTTAGCACTTAAATAAATGAATTGAATAATAATAATAACTTGTTGCTGTTGCTGCTGCTGCTATAACTTTGATTGCAAGGATTACAGGTGCAATCGTGTTGTGCAGGTTATTATATGAGTTAATTTTAAGGGTTACATTAATCAGTTTGCAAAGTATGTTTTTTACAAATACCACTACTAGTTTTGGATACAGAGATGGATGTCAAGTTTAACCATTAAAGTCTTTAAAAACCATTCAATATAAAACATAATTTTATACATAGATATGACTTTAATATAGTAAAATTTTGTATCATATTGGAAGTTATATAAATGGTTACCTAGGTTACATTGGCATATAATTTTTCAGAAAAAGCATAAGTCCAGATTCATTTTGCATTATTTCCTATGGTGCTTTACATATAAATTGTGCTGGCCATTATTTTTTTCTAGGAACATTTTTGACTTAATATGATCGTAATCTGCATAAGTTGTTTCTATAGGCTATTAGTAAATCCATTTTTAAAAAATGTGTGTGCAAAGATAATATGAGCTTTCTAATATATATATTTTTAAGTCTTGAGGAGTAATGAATATTATGAAGATAGAGTTCATGTTTTTTCAATATGATTTTTAAATTCATAAATATGATTATTTTAGGTCCATTGAAAGTACTATTCTAGTACCATTTACTAGGCCAAACAAGTTTTATTACTATTTATAAATTTTCACTTTGCCAGTGGCTTCATGGATGTGAGCTTGGATTAGTTTTTCATAGGTTAACAGTCTGCTTTAAGAGAGACCAAGTAACAGCATAGATGTCAGGTCTGTGCAATCTTGCTGTACTATTCTCAGTGTTTTTAACTTGTTAATGAATGTGGAGGGATGACTCCTAGTGTTATGTCCCAAGGGTGAATGTGCAATGAGTGCACCAGTATGCATGGAATGCAAATGTATTGGCATGGGGGATATAGGCCTCTATTAGGATTAAATAATATGCTGTGGTGAAGTATTTGATTATCTGTAATTGCTGGTCATGATTTCATGAATCTCATTTAGAGTTGTACAGGAATAAAAAATGTATTGCTATGTTTCCTTGGCCCTTTGACACAGAAGGATCAATATTTTTATATTACCGATAGTACCAAAGAAAATATGAGGTGGGCAAAACATGAAGGTTGGTTCACAGCAAGAGATCAAAAAATTTTAGTTCAGTGACCATCTTTTGAAGTAAAATTGTTGATGCCAAGCCTGGGAGGGAGGTCGTCTAGTGGTGGGTGGGTGTAAATTTGTCAGTAGGAATATTTAGTTTTATCATGAACATTTATTTGAGTGGGTATGCTCTGGAGGACTTGGATAAGAGATTTCAAAAAACCAGATGGAGTTAGGGTTTATCAGTGGGAGCTACAGCACGTAGACACTGAAGCACCAGAAATCATCTTAGGGTAGTGGCAATAATGTTGACTGTTTTTTTTAATGTTAAGACATCCATAGAGTATAGCCCAAACCCATTTTGTATTGGTGGTTAACTGAGATGTTTAAGGGATATGGAAACTGTTTTTCTCTCCACAGCAATGTGTTGCATAATGAGAAAATATTTGAAGTGAGTAATTTGGTGAATTTGATAACTGGCAAATAATGCATGCTTTTTGTCATGAGAAGAAGATTAAATAGCTGAATTTTTGAATAAATTGAAGATAGGATTTGGAAAGGGAATTGGTAATTTATAGTGCCTTTTCTTTGAGCTTACTTTGAATTGTTTGTCTCATATCATGCATTCCAAGATGAAATAAGAATCCAAAGAATCCAGTTGGTTTTTCAGTAAACAAACTCCAGGCAATTGTTTTCATTAAATTAAACCCAAGTTGCTACTTTGATGTATATTCTTGTAGAATTTTTAGGAGTCTGGGAAGCTGTTTTGATGAAGCAAAGAAGACAGTAATGTCATTCATATATCGGATGAACTGCTGGATATTATTGATTTGGATAGCCATTATTTTCTATCGTATTTATGTTAACAATGGGTTGATGTAAAATATAAATAGAATTAAACTTAATGATTTCCTTGGGAAATTGATTGTGTGGGGACAAAGGCAGCATGTCTATTAAGGTTTTAATTTGAACTGAATTGGAGGCAGCCTGTTGGTGCATATTTTTTGCACTCTTGCACTGTTCTCAAGATTATCTTGAACATTTCACAAATTGTTATTGTTGAAATTAGAGGGAGTATATATGGCTCAAGCTGATTTTTGACAACTTTCTCCAGGATCTTAATGCCTAATAGGCCTATAAAAATAGATTGCAGATTGGAGAGAATGGATGTGGGTGTTGGCTTCTTGATAAAAGGAACTATGGCAATTGGATAGAGGCCTTTGACTTTATATATTTTCTGTGACAAATGGTTGGCAATGTCACAGATATTTTGTAGTAAACTGACTGAGATGTTGAAAAACAAATGTTGGGATTCTCTATGATACGGGATGATATCCTTTGTGAATAATTGCTAATTTGTTGGAAAATTGATCTATTTTCAATGGGTGATGCATCTCAGGAGGACAAGGTATTTTGACTTTGGTGCTAAGGTGCTGGTAAACAGGATAGAATCATGTTATGTCCAGTGTAATTAATCCCTTCAATTTGGATTGCCATGGGGAATTTGAACCTCAGAAGGGTATACCAGTGCCTAGCAAATGTATCCTCCAGTCCAGGTATATTGTTGTTTCAGACAACCTTTTTAGTTGCTAAATATTCTTCAAGTTTCTGGCATGTTTGATGGTAGGTTTTGTAAGGTTATGTATGTAATGATAGGTATGGTTCATGAACTTTAGCATACCTATTCTTTTGTGCATGTAATCAGCCAATGTCAGGAGATGGGTAGGAAGGGATAATTGTTGTGTTATGTGGCTGATGTTAAAGGAGAGTATATTCACAAAAGCAAGATAATTTTCAATTGGATCAATGGATAAAGTTTTTAGCTTGTTGAGCATTATATATGTTTCTGAAACAAAAACTCAGTGGTAAATGATAGTAGAAGAAATCTTGATTGTTTTTTCCATGAAGACATTGATGATTTGAAGGCTGATGATGTTCAGAATGCTGAGTGATCAGAAAACGGAGGATTAAGAGTTAGATCAATTAGATTGTGCAACATTGGTGAATAAAAGCAAAGGATCAATCAATAAGGGTAGCATATCATGAGGTATGAAATAACTCCATTTTTTGGTTAAAAAAATCCTCATCGCTCATAAGAGGGGTAGTAATCAGCTGCAACTGTTTAGATATGAATGTAAAGTAGTCTAAGTTAAAATCATGCAGTTGGTTTACATTGCTTGGTAAGATTCCATTTTTTAGCATGTACTGCGCAATCACGTGCTCTGTAAACATTTCGGGGTAAGAAGTAGGAATGGCGGGGAGGGGGCTGATAATTGCATTCTGTATGTAAGAATTCCTGGAAACTACAATACTGTACTCTATTTCAGACAGTAAGTAGCCTCTTGTTGAATGTTTTGTAATGTGATTTTAAAAACTATTTGTACAAATTTCGGTATTTTTCTTGGTTTAAAATTATTCGATTAAATTTAGTGTTCAAGCATCGTCTGCTTATGTTTCTTTCATAGATTTTTTTTTTTAACTTTTGAAAAGATATATTTGTGTTGTGTTAATTTCGTACAGAAAAATGGATCCGGTATGCCTTCATTACTACAATTCTTTTTTAAAGTGATGGAAGAAAATTACAAAATTTGGTTCTTTGCATCCATCAAATTTGATTGTTTGCGTCCATCTACATTACATAGAAGTACGTGTATATTTCCTCTAAAATTAATTTTTGTGTATTTTTCTAAAATTATTGCATTTGCTGATTGAAAATTTTGTTTTTTACATTTTAAAGTTGCTCCTTGTTGTTATTGTAATTTTGTTTGATCATTTTTAATTTCATCTTCTGAGTTTTTATTCAATCTGATCAAAGTACTGAAAATTAACACACCCCAATCTTATTATACCAATTACTAACCATGCTCATAAAGTGAAAGACTTAATAAAAACAAAGCTAAAGCAACCCATCAATTAAGAATTAAATTAAATATATTTATTTTAATCTCTTAAGTGGGGGGGGGGGATACATTAAACCACCCACACAAAAATCACTAATCATACTTTCCTACCAACACAATCAAAAGCATATTATTGATTATATGTTAAGATGTTTGTAAAAAATTGTCAATTAAAATTATATTATTGACAATACTGATTTATATGTATACCAAATCTTAAATGCAAGCAAACAAAATCTCAAAACAAAAGAAGAAATTATTAATATTAAATTATTAAGTAATTTATACTGCGCTTTATGCAAAAAAGTGAAGCTTGCAAAATATTATTAAAGAGTTATATGGCTAAGTGCTTCCAGAGATCTTAAGTCTCCATATTCATAGCCTACTTTACTTGAAGTTCAGCAGTGATTTATGCAAATTCATAACGACCATTTTCTGGAGATTGCAAAGCACGATTCCTTTCAATTTATTGCACAGTTGTCATTTGCAATAAAGCAAACCTCCTTAATCTTTCACTTCACATTGTTACATTCTGTGCATATTGCCCTTGCTATAGTGGGTTTGAACCCATGGCTTGTTGTTCTTTGGTGCTCGAAGAATATGGACTTGTATTCAGTATTATTTATAGCTTTCCTATATAACTCTTTAATAATATTTTGCAAGCGTCACTTTTTTGTGTAAAGCGCAGTTTAAATTACTTACTACTCAAAGATGAAGTAGAAAACTTATTTTATTAAATTATTATTATTGTTATTAATCCAAAATAAATTATAAAAAGATCAAAGTGACATTAACAATGAAAGCAAAGAGTGAACTTGAAACTCACACATCAATAAATTAAACATAAGACAAGATGGAACACTTTCGTTCTCTTTAAGAAAAAAGTAAGGCAAATAAATTACTTCATCAAGAAAAAAATACTTGGTAAATTATTAAAATCAATGTATTTGTCATATTAACTATCCTTAATATTGAACTTCATAAACCAATATGATTGCAAATTGAGGAAGTTGATTAAAGGACCCACCTTAATTCTATAAAGCTTATATTTTAAATCCAAGTTACAAGCTAGAAAAGAACAAATCATGCATAGCTAAGAAGTTATAAAACATCATTGTGATGGAGCAGCTCATCATGCAAACATGATTTCAGATGTGATTATCATATCAAATTAACATTATAATGATAAAAGATCTACAACATGCTACAATCAAGCAAAGAAATGATCTCAACACAGGATAGTTTATAAAAGAGTTTGAGTCATCAATATGAAGACCCAGATTGTGACCAAAGATTATCCAATGGACTACCATTCAGTTCATGTAACGGAACTTTCTTAAGAACAAAGATATTTGAACATCTCACGATCTGGATTACAAGATTTTTGAACTATGGCTAGATTATGCTGGATTAACATCCCAAATTATATATTTTTTTTATTTTGCTTATTAAATTGGCTTCTTTTGAAACAGAGAATCAATCCATCCAACCTCCAATTATTTGAGAGGGAGAGGAGCCATCAATTCTATTTTTTTTTTCATTTAATAATAAAATTTAGGTGCAGACTCCTGACTTGCTTGCCAATTGGTACATCAGTTAACTGATTTGAAAGATGAAACTTTAATCTTATTCGATATTAAGCGCTCACACTTTGACAGTTACAATATTTTTTATGTTCAATGGTTGTGTTCAATTAACCTAAAATTATTTGTTATTTGGAATGAATGACTAAACCCTTGGATGATTGGTCTGTCTTATCATAGATTTATATGACATCTGAATAGGAGGGGGATTCAGAATATAAGAACAATCTCCAACAAATTATAAAATATGGATAGACGGATCGGAGATTAATAAGCAACTGATACTAGAAATTTTAGTTAGCAGAGTTAATTCTTAAAATATAGATTTTTTTAAATATTGTATTCAATGTAAAGTTGAAATTATTAAATTAGAATGGTGAAAATGAATTAAAACACATTATTTTTGTTATCCAACAATCATGAATGGAAACCATCAAAATTATTTGATAAATATTAAATTAAATTAGTTGTCTGTTGTTTGATTTTTCTATTTTCCAATTAATCACACTATAAGCCCATTCAATGTAATATTGGATATGGCATAGTCATTTTGCAATAGAGTATATGTACATTCTTCCTGAGTTTGAACTCTGTGGCATAATGAGGATCAAAGAGAGGTGAATAAGGGAAGTTGTACAAGTGTGAATCCCACTCCACTCAATCATTAATCATCATGGGACCACTTCCTAAAACTTAGATAAATCATCAAATAACTGGCTTGCCTTATCATGTGAATGCCTACTGGGAAGACCAAGTGGGCAACCATAGTAAGATGCACCTCACGAGAAGAATAGTCCATCCTGTTATATTACAAATATTACAATATTATGTTTAAAAAATATTTCTGTTTATGATTAGAATAATACCTGTTTATCACATGATAATAAAATAATTACAAAAAATTGATAGATCACACTTTCATGATATTATTAAGGAAATTACTTGGAATATTTTATTTGGTATTGATGATGTTAATTATTTGTATAATAAATTTGTTGAGGCGATGTAAAGTATTTATAAAAAATGTGAAAAGATTTGTACAATTCACAGGACAACGCATGGAGATATTAATGATAAAATTTTAATTGCTATTAATGAGAAAAAATCGCTTGGAGTAAGTGGAAAAAAAAATTACTTTGTTACTTATTGGATCTTTAGGAACAAAGTTAATAGTTTAATAAGAAAAGCAAAAAACTTTATTATGAAAAAAATATGGAAAGAAGTTAATGTACTTATATAAAAAATAAAATAAAAAAAACAAAGAATAATGTTAACTTAAAAAAAAAAATTGATATTAGCGATTATCTTATATTAGCGATAAATTTTGCTTCATTTTTGTGAAATAAATCAAGATGATCTAATTGATAAGAATTTATTTAATAGTAATATTGGGCAGAATAAGTATTTTATTATTTCTGAATCTATTAAGTCAATAAACAAAAGAACCAAAGACTATAATAAATATATGGAATTAATTTTTATTCCTGATATTGATAGTAAGTAATTGTGTGCAATAGTAAATTGGGACGAAATATAAAAAATAAATTTCCAGACATTAAAAGTTGCTATTTAACTCATTTATAAAAATGGAGTTAAAAATCGCTTTAATAATTACAGATCTGTAGCCATTCTTCCATCTATATCTAAATTAATTGAAAAATATTTATGTGACATTATCAAAGATTATTTATTTTTTCTCTCTCTAAATCACAATATGGATTTTAGGAAAGTAAGAGTACTATTACTATCTTAGAGGTCTTTGCTGATATTATAAATCTTGCTTTAAATGATAAAAAAAAATATATATGTCATATTTATGGATTTTCAAAAAGCTTTTGATCTTATTGATCATGAATTACTTTTTTTATGCCTAGAAAACATGGAATTCATAGCAGGATTTAGAACTTATTAAAGAACTATTTAAAAGATAGATATTGTATTAATAAAATTAATGGAGCTTTGACTGGTAAATGTTTAGCTGAATATAGAGTTCTGCAGAAGTTTATTCTGAGTCTTTTATTATTTTTCATCTATGTCAAAGATATTGGTGAAATCTGTAATAAAAAGTTAATTTACCTGTATGCGGATGATACTATTTTAATTAGTATAAATTCAAATCTAGAAGTTGCTTTCAAAAATCTTCAAACTAATTATTTGGAGTGTTAGTAAAAAAAATTATTAATAAAAGTAAAACAAAAGTTATACTAATTTTTTCATCTCATTTAAAAAGAGAAAGTTTTGATATTCTCACTCACTCTAATACTTGTATTAACACAACTTTTAGTGTAATGATTTTTGCATACAAATTGAAAAAGTTGAAAAGATTAAATATCTTAATGTTATTATTGATAATAGAATGTTATGGTCAAGTCACATTAATCAACCTTTACAAAGGTTCAGACATATTTTTTCTCCCATACAATCAATATACTGATAATAATTTATAGGGCATTATGTGAGTCTCTATTATGATATGGAATTACACTATATGATTTTTCAAGTATATCAAATTTAAAATGGTTAAAAACATTCCAAAATAAGATTATAGGTATAATACAGAGTACATTACATATTGAAGATAAAAATAATGATTTATTTGATTTTGATAAAATTTTACAGATTGTAATTATTAAGAAACATTATTTTAATAATTCATTTAAGAACTATAAAATATTAACATTTTTTAGAAATAAATATATTTCATTTAGATATGGAAGTAGATTTTAAAATGTATACCAAGAAACTTTAAAAATTATCACCTTATATGTTGAATATAAAAAGTATGGGATTGGTAAAAAACAAAAAAAAATATCTTTCATATATTTAAAATTTATAATATTGGTTTTTATTGTATATTCTGTTCATTATTTTTAAAATATATTTTTATTGTTATTTCTTTATTATTATGTATTCTTTTATTTTAAGATTATGTTAACTACTTTTATATAACAATTATATAATATTTGTAAAATCCAATGAAAAGCATTTACTTTGTTTATTAGGTTTCTTTCTTAGATGTAATCAAAATAAATAAGTAAAATAAATTATTATTATTACTATATAATAGTGTATTTTAAGTTAAATATTTTAAATATCGTGTAGGGGCATGGTTCAATTTCTTTTTACAATCAGGGCACTTCGTATATTTGAAGTGTATTCAGGCAATTTTTCAAATAACTGTCTGTGTTTCCTGGAAAATAATTATTTTGAATTTGTTAAGATCGAATATACCTTAATTTTACATCTAAATTTTTAAGAAGTTTTAATGCACATTTTCATACATTCTTATTTATTATTTGTAATGAGTTATGTTAGTTCTAATATTTAGTATTTGTTAATGTATCAACTGCAGATATCAGTGTATGTAAAGGCTACTGAGCTGATACTTTTTTTTCTTCATGTGATGTAATGTAAAATAACTTTTCTATAAATAAAGTAAGAAATTTTTATCTATAGGCCATGTGAGTAGTAACTTTATTAGCCAAATTAAAAGTTACCTCTCTCTGAAGTGATTATGTGCCATAATACATTTGTCTATTTTATACTCTTTTTGTCTCGTGGTTAGCTTCAGTGAAGAGCAGAATTTATATTCACATATCTAAAAGCTATCTTTATCATCTTTATAACATCCAAACTAATAACCTGAGATTGAAACAAGTTAAAGTTTTGAATCAATCTAATTCTTCAGGTTTACAATAGTTAGTTCTGGTATAAATAGAATGTATTACAGTCTCTATTGCAGGTGTTTAAACAGAATATGACTTATTTGGTATATATTATATTTTCCAAAATTGATTAAATGATCCCATAAACTAAGGTTTTTGTTTCTGCCTGTGTAATGCCTAAATAATTAAACAAACAAGTTGACTTAGATTCAAAATGTTAGGATATTTGAATCAGGATGTTGGCTTGCATGTTTTAAGAAAAGAGATAACTAAATGTGTAGAGGACAAATCCTGCTCCTTATTTAAGATAGCTAATAGTCTGACATTAGTAAGAGCAGTTATCTTCAATTTACTCTAGAGTCATTTACTTTAAGATTAAGTAATCAATAGGCACCAGATTGAATAGTGAAACAAAATCTCACTTCCAGACTTGTTTCTGGTTTTTACTTTTATCAACAAAGACTAACTAATGCACTCATGTATCTTGCAGTCACATTCTACTTCATTTTACTATTTAAAGCTTTAATCAGCATGGAATCCAATGCCTTTTCATAATCTATAAATCCAAATCATAATGGCAGCTCATATTCATTGGTCCTTTCTATAATTTCTCTTAATACCTGGATGTGATATATTTTGCTAAAACAATTTTAATCCAATTTGTTATTTTAATTGGTTTGAATCCTAAATTTGCGGTGATAGTTTTATATACATATATAACATACAGTTTTTTTTTGTTTTTGAACATAAATCTATGGAGTTTTTCCCACTTGATACTTGAATGAGTTTCAATTTCTTTGTAATTGAATATCTTAATTTAGCATCTTAAACTAAACATTTTGTGGAAACTTACAAATTTATATTTAAAACTGATTGTTCTTGGTTTACTATCACTAATTATTAAAGATATATTTTACTAAATAATCATATTTTTATTTTTCAAGAATTTGTAAGTTTGCATACCAGAAGAAACTGAGCTGGAGTTGTAATCCATGGATTTTGAACTCCAGGGTCTGAAACTACTATTGTACTAAACTATATTTAATTTATTTCTTTTTAATTATTTTAACTCCTTTTTTTTATATCTATATTAATACAAATTTTAATAAATAATATGTATTAAGCTTCAAAACTGAATTGACTAGAAGTATTGTATGATTTGAACAATAGCAATATATTCTATATATTATAATAAGCAGTGCTGTTTGTATTCATAATGTCATTTAAATATTACTTGCCTCTGCTGGATATGCATAATGGACAAGACCACCTCCCTTGAGAAGAGACATATGTTTTTGCACCATATTAATTTCCATCATACTTGCTCCTTTTGAAGCCAATAAATTACTCATTTTATTTTTTTCTTCAAGGGTAATGGGTGGGACAGGAGCCGGTAATAATGCAGAACCACCACCTGAAAAAAAAAAGTTTAGCAACATATATAAAGTTTTTTTAAGTATTCTTTTAAAAAAACAATCAATACACCTTGGTCTCTTTTTATGTGGTAGATAGGTTCCACAGAAAACCTGCATTAAAAAAATCACACAAGAATAGATTTAACTTACCTTGAAAAATATGGGATATGTCCCAACATTTTCAAAAATTGCATAAAGCCAAAGCAACAATGTAAAATTACTTTAAAATTCACATAAAAAAAATAAGGAAATAAAGTATGACTAATAAAAAATTTCAAATATTTGAAAAAATTTGATACAAGATAAAGTTTTTTTACTTTTTTATTAACTATTTAGTAATAATAAAAAGTCAAATGTCACATGATTTATATATAGTTGCATGGACAATCCAAGATAAAAAATGATTTGAATGCCTTCTCTTGTAGTAGCATTTATCATAAATAAAAAAAAAGCTTGTTTAGAGCTAATTAGCATGCTCTTAATTAACTATTTAGTTTTATTCAAAACAATATGTTTTTATGTGTAATTTATTTTACATTTTTTCATACATATTTTAATCATTATCGCTATTTGACAATATGCAGAATGTTTGTGAACTGTTAAGATATCAGATTCATCACAAGAGGAAATACAATTAGTGTCAATTTCAGTCTTGTGCTGTGTTAATGGTTTTTATGTTGACGATGTAATTGGTAATTAAACTTTGAGACAATGATTTTATTAATTATTTATGAAGCTCGCAATATCTAGACTGCTATGTCTAGCTGTTAGAGAATGCACTTCCATGAGTGCAACTATTTATATATAACACGCTTCAACGAGTGTATTAATAATGACTAACAGTTAAATTTTCTTTTATACACATATATACATGGAGAAACTTTTAGACAGAAAAAAGTTACAAGTAAAAATATTTAAAAACTTTTAAAGATATATTCTTTTTAAGTAGAAATTAAAAGTTCTTAAATATTTTTACTTGTAACTTTTTTCTATCTAAAAGTTTCTCCATGTATATATGTGTATAAAAAAATAAACATACACATACATAACACAGACATACAACTATTTAGCTCTCATTAGAATTTAGTTCATAATTTGTATCCTTAAAAAAGAAAATGATTTTTCAATTGATTAGAAAGTTGAAGACTTTCTTGAATAATTTTTACTGTGAAATGAACAGGTTCAACTTCTATTTCATTATCTTTTTTCTAAATCTTGTACGGTATCTAAATTTATTGCCAAACCTTTTTCCAACAGGCATTTAAAATATGTATAATTTAGTGCGTGCATATAAAATGGGGAAATCCCGATTTTAAATGAAATATGAACTTCTTTATCGCATAACTTCAAAATCGCATTAAAAAAATCCACACAAAAAGAGACCTAGGTATATATGAATATGTATAATACTTAAGAATGTGAATATATTAATAGATTTAATACAAAATATAAAATATAGGAGATTACATTCTATTGATGCATATAAAAAAAATCACAGCAAGAAATCATTTAGAATGTTTCATGATTCTAAAAATAGGATATCAAGATCATAAGACCAATTGATAGCTTCAGTTTATTGGATATGATGCTATTAAATTTACTATTGAAAAAAAACATTTATTGGATTGAGCATGTAATCTTAAAACCAACTGGTAGATTCTTTAGCTTGATGGATATGCTATTATTGCATTTACGATTATTAAAAATATCTATTTAGTGGATTAGTTATATAATGATAAGACCAATTGATATGCTCTATTTTTATTATTGGTCATTATTGTTATTATTGTTGTGTGACAATTGTGGAAGCAATACATGTTTTTCTTGTTTTTGAATATGTAAGAATTATGGATTTATGCATTTTTTGCAATAAATTATTACCTAAAAATGCTATCTTTGCATTTTTATTTGGGTTGCTCTTCAAATGTTCATTTTACATGCTCATATTTAGGAGAGATGGAGATTGTTATTCTAGTGGTAAAGAGGTTTTAGATTTTTTTTATGGCAGTTAAAAATTCATCAGATCCTATTTTGGAAATCATTTTGGATAAACTAAAATTGTGATTTATTATTCATCATGCAATATCAGAATTATTTCAAATAGTTTCGAAATTACAAGCAAAAGTAAATGTGAACTGTAACAATCAATAAATAACTTGTCTATCAAATTTTTATAATTCAAGCAAGTATGAGATTTCCTTTTCAAATGATAAACTTGATTCAGGGAACGTTTTTGTTTGGAATATAAAATTGAAGTTCTGGGTTTACCTTTTCAATAAAAATGAAGACTTGCTGTTAATTATAACAAAAATGGCAGCCAAACTTAGTTTTGAAAGTGTCTTCAGTAATGATAACATAGAAAATGCTTTTCATTCAAAACTTAGATCAGGTGTTTCAGGTTTTGTTGTAGTATGTTTTGAATTATATAATTAGCTAAACTTCCTTTAATGAAAAGAAAAACTTTGATATTTTCTTCTTGAAAAATAATAATGTATCTCTATAAACATTTAACACCAGTCAATAGGAGAATTTCATGAACAGCAAAACAAAAAACGTGTTCATATCAGGGCATAGTTTTCATTTGAATGGTTTAGTTTTTGCATGAAAGCAAATTGTTCTGTAATTTATTTTTTCAAATGGAACCTTACATTTCTTGTCTGAAAAAAATTAAGATTTTAATTCATTTAGAATTTTTCATTTAAATATACATCGTTTCAGATCTCATTTTGATGATCTTATGGTTTGTGTAAATTTTCCTTTCTGCTATTATAATGTTATAATTTTGACAGAAACTTAGATTCCCTTACAAGAACAAAATTTATGTATTTGATGATAATGTCATTATTCTTCCCCCTTGTGTGCATTCATGATCAGGAGATGCAATGCTTTTTATAAAATGGGTTTAAATTTTAATATTCCAATATTTACCTCTGCAAAATATGTTTCACTTACATTGGAACTTCTTTGGTTTATTTTTTTTTATCTTGGCTATGCAATATTTTCATCTATATGTGAGGGCAGAAGTGCAAGAACATTTTTGGAACCCCTTACAAAAATTTTATTGGGCAAAATTTTACATTGAATTAATAAAATTTGAATTATAATATAATGTAAAATTGTAATTAATTAAAATAAATAACTTGTATATTTATTCTGGCATTGAATAGTTTGAACCAGCATTTACTACAATGCATAATGAATTTATCAGTTTTAAATTGAAAATTATTTTTTTATAATTTTTATTAATACACAGGGAATCACAACTATAACAATAGAAATATACAAAGAGCTTTGCTAATTGCTCAACAAGCTTTGTGATAAATACTTAGAAAGAGAAAGCATTTAAAATATCTCTATCAGAAACCACACCCAAATCCCAGACCAATGGTTTCGTGGTTTGGCACTCCTTAGTGAGGTGCTATGGTAGTTTCAGACACTAGATCTAAAAATATCAACCCAAATCCAGCATTTATCTAAGAGTTAACCGTAGAAAATCTGAAATTTTCATACACTTAAATGTCTTCAAACCCAGCTATCTAATTCAAATAGCTATATGGAGTGAGAGATTTTCAGCCAAACCATATTTTAGTAGTCTTAGCAATATAACATCACTTAAGACTTAGAGTAAAGACTATTAATAGTCATTAAAAAATAGTCATATATCACATGACCCTACTTCTTTTTTTAAGCTTGTAAAATATAAACTAAGAGCTTTGCTAATTTCTCAACAAGCATTTAAAATATCTCTTATCAGAAACCACATCCAAATGCCAGAGCAACGATTTCATGCTTTGGCACTCCTCAGTGAGGTGCTAGGGTATGAATACTAATATATAATTTGGTTGAAGATCTCTCAGCCCCGTATAGCTATTTGAGTTAAGTGTCTGAAATTTTTAGATTTTTGACTCATTAACTTTTAGATAAATGCTGGCTTTGGGCTGGTAAAGCACGAAACCATTGGTC
This sequence comes from Epiperipatus broadwayi, assembly GCA_028023455.1. Taxonomy (NCBI): domain Eukaryota; kingdom Metazoa; phylum Onychophora; class Udeonychophora; order Euonychophora; family Peripatidae; genus Epiperipatus; species Epiperipatus broadwayi. The sequence goes on along the minus strand of JAQFVV010012444.1, from coordinate 7,614,344 downwards.
TGGGATTTGGGTGTGGTTTCTGATAGAGATATTTTAAATACTTTCTCTTGTTAAGCATTTATCACAAAGCTTGTTGAGCAATTAGCAAAGCTCTTTGTTTATATTTTACAAGATTATAAAAAGAAGTGGAGTCATGTGATATATGATTCTATTTTTTAATATAGAAATAAAACAAACTAACTTCTTCTTTTTAAAACTTGATTTTTTATGACTATAATCATGAAAAAGAAATCCAACGTTTTAAAAAGGAGTTAGTTTGTTTTATTTCTATATTAGATATATATGAACTATTTTGAAAAGAAGAACTATGTGCTGGATATATTATATTAAATTATTTGATTCTATTTTTTATAGCAACATTAATGTTTTGTTTTGTTTTTTTATTTTATAAAACTTTTATTAGTTTCAAAACTTGGACTTTGCATAGCCTATTTTTCAAGTATATCTTTAAAGTTTGTTATTTCAGCTTATTTTTTATAGGTAATTTTGTTAAAGAATTCTCTCATGAACATTTAAGATATGTTTTGATTAATTTTAATTTGCTAAATAAGTATTCTGCATTACCCACAATTACTGAAAGTGTTAAATAAATTCTAAGCAAAGCAGAATAATTTCTTTATAATTATTTTCTATTGTAAATTTAAACAGATCAAATGAATAAAGTTTGAATAAAGATCTTTTTTATATTTCTTATTAAAAGGCTTTGTTTATAAATTCTTTGTCTGCATTAACAACGTGTAAAGATTTTTTTTACAAAATATATTCACGTATTATTTTAGTAGTTTAGAAGAGCAGATTTCTTTAATAAGAAATATTTTATAATTTTTTAAATTTCTGGAACTGACTTAAACCTTTCATCTATTTAACAAATCAAAGTGTCTATCAAGAGATAAAATTACAAATTCTTAAAATTTTCCACAAAATATTTCAAGTTTCATCAATGCCTATCTCATTGAAAGATCTTTTTTTACTTTATGGATATGATAAGTAGAAAATTCCACACTTCCCACCTAGTTCTTGAACAAGTTTTTTTTCAAATTTACTATTTCTTATGTCTTGAAATAGATTTTATACTGATTTAATAAGAAGTGAACTGTAGTAACATTATGTCTTTATTCTGTATAACAGTGTTTATTACATTTAAAATATTATGCCAAACTAAAAGGGAAATAATAGAGAAATTTTGTAATATTTTCTAATGTATTATTTGCTTTATAAAGAAATTAACAGTCATATGATGTGCTAATAATTTCATTCAGATGTAATTTCTTTCATTTGAAAACAAAGCTTTTGTCAAATTGATTTGTGTTTTCCATCTTGTGGTAATTAGTGGTTTTACTGCTACTTATATATGTTTTAGTAATATACGGTTCAATGTTTGATGAATCTATAAAGAGAGTAAATAGTCTTTGTGTAATTTAAAAAAATTTCTTTCATTGTATGATACTAACTGCTACATCACAAAGAAGTAAATTAAAATTTTGAGTTAGACAAAGTGCATATGGCATATTTTCATTAATTTTTCTTATTCTTCTTGCCTGTGTTCTCTAATACTGTTCTTTCATTTTAGCTACTGTTGCAAAAATAGAACAAACTACCATCTCTTGCCATATCTGCTCATAAGCAGATTAATTACATAACTATTCATTAACATATTTCATTAAATCAAAGAAAATAAAGAAGGGGTGCCATTGAGACCAGTGATTAATGGTATAGGATCGTATTATGATAGGGTATCAAAATGTTTGGGAAAGATGTTTAGGAAGTATGTGAATAGGGAGAGTGTAGCTTTCATAAAAAAAATAATAGGCAGTTGGTGGAGGAAATTAGGGAAAGGGTGGAAAAATATGAGAGGTATAATTTGATAATGGTGAAAATGGATGTTCTGTCTATGTACACAAATATAGATGTAAAGAAAGCAATAGGGTTGGCAGTGGACAAGTATAGGAGGGATAGAGAGAAAGAGGTAGAAATGCCAGTAGAAGTGTTGGAAAATTTAGTGAGCTTGTATTGTAGAGATACTTTCAGTTTAATGGGAGTTATTATAAACAGAAAGAAGGGTTCTTGATAGGAGGGGCATTAAGTGGAGTGTTGAGTGATATTTATATGCAAGATATGGAAGAAGCTATGGTGAAGGAGGAAAATGGACCAATTTTAATTAAGAGATATATAGATGATTTCTTATTGATATTTAATAAGACTGAAAGACAAGTAAAAAAGTATTATGATAAGGTTAATAAGTTGGATAAGAGGTTAAGATTCACAATGGAATGGGAAAAGAATAATGAATTGGTGTATTTGGATATAATGATGAAAAAAGAGTATAGTAAAGGGAAGTGTAAAGTGAGAACAGGGGTGTTTAGAAAGAAGGAGAAGGGTAATATAGTGAATTGGGAGTCTGATGTAGATAAGCAATTTAAAATTAATTCTATAACATCAAGAGTATTTAGAGCAAATAATTATTGCAGAGATAAAGAAGATTATAAAAAGGAAATTGAGCTGTCGTTGTCCGCTGTTGTTCCCAATCTAACCTTAAATTTCCGTGCAGGGGCTTTTGTTCAGTCCTAATTTCCATAATGAATATTTATTTCAAATGTGTTTAAAATCATGTTTCGTTTAAATTGGCAATTTCTAATAAATTCATGATAAAATATTCTGATTTTATATATTCAATTGCGTGGATTGTGCGTATATATTTGTAAATATTTAAATATATATATTTTCGAAAGTTTCTTGGTCGGGAATACTTGTTTTTTTTACTTTTAAATAATCTGTAAAGTTTTGCTTAAAGCCATTCCTTCCATGGGCTTTCAAATTCTCAATAAAACAACAGTAAAGTTTTATTAATTAAAAAAAGATAGAATTCAATTTTTAATTAAAATCATTTCAGACTTTAAGAATTCATTTTCAATTGGGAAAGGATTCCAAATAGTTTGAAAGTATCGAAGGAGTTTGGAAAACAACAATTAAAGAAAAAAAGATTGATAACAAAAGCCGGGCGGAAAGTAGATATATAGCCCTGAAAAGTAAAGAAGGGGCTGGTTTTGTTGTAGGTGTGCGTAATCTGTGCATATTATTGTTTTTCATCATGATAGGGGCAGAAAATCAGGGTCGGGTCCAAAAGTCCCGGTCTTCCTGGAGCCAACTTTCCGATCGATAATTCGCTAAAATAATGAAAGCTACTAAAATACTACTCCAGTAGTTAACCAATGTGCCTACTTTTCAACAACTTGGAGGTGTAACTTAAGGACCAGCGGAAGGGGTAATATGAACGTTAAACTTTCTGGCCAGTTCGAACTTTATTTTATACTCCTCCTATTTAAGAGCTCTTTATTATTTAATGTAAATCTTTATAAAATGCTAATATAAATTTATATTGTAATTCTTTCAATCTCTAGTCTTTAAACTTTTTCTTTTCTTACCTGGCGGTTCGTTTAATATATATATGTTGGTGTGCTTTATTAATGTCGTATTTAAAAATTATATGCCAATAATCTTTCGACTCGATGAGCCCTTTGATTCCATTTGCACGCAAATAATATAACATTAATTTCCAATAGTAATTCTCGCCCATTAGAACTAAATTTGAAAGTTCTATTAATCATCGAGTCGAAAGAAAATATTACATGTTTATTATTTGATAATTGGCAAATAATAAACTATTAGCTTCATTTTTCACCTATGTCCCCAGCTACTAAGTTACAATTGTTTATATACTCACAAAATGTTATAATATTGATTTCTTGTTCTACTAATATATATTTATTCGAATATAACCTTAAATGTTTTTATTGCCAAAAAGGGTCGATAAAGGGTTAAATGTATTTTAATTCCATTTTTGTTATTTTAAATTGATATTCAGGAAGGGCACGAATATTAAGGCATAATTAAGATAGTTTATAAATGTTTTCAAAATAGTTCGATAAAGCTCGTTTGACTTTAATTAATTGGTCAAGTCATCACGTAGAGCATTCTACATGGGTTTTATTTTTCAACGATGACTATCAAGTCATCATCATCAAATGTTGTGACGTAGGGCCATTTCGCTCGTTAGGCTGGTCGGTGATCATATTTTAGCATTTAAATTTCTCGAGGAAGAAAATACTTCCTTTCCGTTCCATTAGTCAAAGGGCGTAAGACTTGCAAATAACGCAAGGATTAATGACTAGAATCATCTTTCAATTTTACTCACTGCCTTGTAATTCGTCAGTACCATTGATATTTAAGGAGTTTAGGGATAGTGAGTATCCAGAAAAGATAATAAAGAGGAATATTGAGAGTGTAGAAAGGAAATGTAGAAAGGAAGAAGAGAATGAGAGAAGAGTAATTAAAAGGGATAGGAAAAACAAATATATAGGAATAAGAGTACATGATTATAGAATAGTTAGGAAAATTAATAGTATAATTGAAAAGCTTAATGTAAAATATAGAAATGATGTGAAATACAGAATAGTGAATAAGAAGAGAAAAAATTTGATGAAGGTTTTGGATAATAAATATATAGATAAAGAGAGGAGTTATGTTAATGGTGTTTATATGATAGAGTGTAAAAAGTGTAGGGATAAGGGGGTTAGAAATAAATATGTGGGTGAGACAAAGAACTCTATATATACAAGGCTGAGGCAACATAGGTATGAAAAAAGTTCACCAGTATTTGTGCATATGATGGAGACAGGGCATGATTTGGAGAAGGCAAGTATAAAAATGATTAGTTTTGCAAACAGTAGAAGGGACAGGAAGATAAGAGAATCATTGTTAATTAAGAGAATAAAGCCTAGTATTAATAGAGAAAAAGGGATTAGGACTTTGGTAGTGTGAAATTAAACAGTAGAAAAGTTTAGAATGATTTAAGTGAGGGGAAATGTAAAGCTTGATAGGGTAAAGAATTAAAATTTAGGGTAATTAAATAATAGAAGTGGTTAATAGAGGGAGCTAGGTGATGGGGAAAGAAAGGAAGTTGGGAAGTGGTTAATAAAGAATTAAGAGTTAGGGTAATTAAGTAATAGAAGTGGTTAATAGGTGGAGCTAGTTGATGGACAAAGAAAGGAAGTTGGGAAGTGGTTAATAATAAAAAAAAGATGGAGGAAAGGTGAAGGTAGAAGGAAAGTTAAGGTAAAATAGTTAAGTTTGTATTGATATTAAATGTTATAAGATGGTAGTTAAATAAGTAAAGATGGTAGGGAGTATTAGAGTATATATGAGGAAGGGAATTGAAAGGATGGTATGAAGGTATAAAATGAAGTAAGTAGGGTATAAATGAGAGTGTAAAAAAAGGGGGGAAAGAATGATTTTAGTTTATGGTTTTTGTTTTTTGATTTTTAATATTTTTTAATATTTTTTTGATTTTTATTTTTAAGTTTATTTTTTAATTTTAATTTTTGATTTTGGGTTTTTGGTCTTATATATGTAATTATGATAAAAATGATAATTTTTGGTATTAATTTTTTAGATTAATGTTTTAATGGGTTTTAAGGGTTTTGTTTTTAATGGTTTGATGATAAAATTTGAATTGTTTTAATACATTTATTTGCTTGTAATCTTAAAAAATAATTTAATAATGATTTTAAAGAAATTTTTATATTTTTATTATTAAAAATTTATTATTATTATTTTTTATAGTTTAGGTTTTATGTTTTGGGTTTTTTTAAAAGATATGGGAAAATTTTGGTTGAAAGGTTTTGGACCGAGTTGTTTTTGCTTTATATTATTTTGTTTTATTATAATTTTATATGAGAATATGAAGAATAATAATTTTGGTTGTATTGATATAATATTTATCTAATTTTTTTATGTTGTAGATCTGACGAAGACTGCTAGTACAGTCGAAACTGTTAAATAAATAAAATTATTTGCTTAAAGTGTTAAAGGAGTGTTGATGAGTTTATAGTGAAATATGATGGAAGATTTTAAGGCACAGTTCAGATTTGATTAGAGGAATTTGGCACTGATTTCCTTTTGGTTTAATAGCTGGTTCCTCCAGTAGCACTAGACCTTGGACTTATTTATCTCAGATGGATTTATAGTGGTATATGTTTAGCTGATTTTTTCTGTTGCAGATAGCTTCTTTCTCAGAACTCATTGATGGGTTTGCAGCCTACCCACTGCCAGCTTGATAGAGCAAGGCAGATAATGGCTTCTCTATTTTTACATGATAGACTTGCTGGAATTAGCAGATATTAATTAATTAAGCAGAATAATAATAATTGATGAATAACTGCAGAAAGAGAATCACTGGCAGAATTAAAACAGACTGAAAACAGGATCAAGATAGAATACTCTTGAATGTAATTTCCAGCACTATTTATATGGCTGAAGCTATCTTCTCAGTAAAATTCGGATCGATCTCTTGTCATTTGAATCGTCTGATTTATTGGCCATAGATAACTTCATTACTTTCACTAAGGTCCTAGTTTATTTGTTCAATATCCTATTTGTAAGTTCTTATTTTCAAATAGGAATAACAACTTTTTAATTAAAATATTTTAATTATTTATGTCCTTAAATATAATTAGTAATTTATTCACAAGCATTTTAATTCCTTTTTCTAGAATGTCATTTTCATTTTAATACTTTTTAAACTACTTTTAGCTAAATTTAGAATCTATTATCTTTTTATAAACTTTAGAAAATATTTTGCATTTAACACAAAATAACTTTATAATTAATTATATCATATATATTTATTTATAGTAGATATTTAATTTTTATTTATTAAAGTTTTTAAACTTAACTTTTGCTCATAACTTTTCCCATTAGAACATGAAGTATATATGCGTGCGCATTCTTTTTTATTATTAGGGTGACCAGACATCCCAATTTTTGGGGATTTGTATCTATTTTTGGTTAGATGTCCCAGTGTTTCTGAAATATCTTTCTGGGATGGTTGTATGAACCTATTTTCAAATACTCATAATTATTATTTATTATTCACAAATAATTCATTGCCAAAATGATAGTTTTTTGGCCCTCTCTGTCCATTTTGGTATCTACAGTAATTCCAACACCAAAACAAAGATCAGGCCTGATCATGTATAGTCACTAATACATTGTATGGCTGGGTTCTCAAGCTAGATGCACTCTTATATCACCTTGGAGCATGTGCAGTTGGATTTTTGAGGCTAAAATTTGAACTGCACTTGCACCTACTTCAATTGACAGTGGAGTTTTGCTAATTGATATTAATTTTCTGCAGTGATAAAATTGATAGAGATATTAATAACCCTAAACAATAGACAACATGCCAAAAAGAAAGTGTACTTAAAACAGTGAATATACACAGGAAAAATTTTATAAAAGGATGTGATGACTGTGAAGCAAAATGTGAATTGTGTTATGTTTAGATTAGTGTTCACACAATGGCAAATCTGACAAAAAATTATACAAACAGAAATATAAAATATATTTTCAAGGGCATCATCAAAAAAACTAAACTGTTTCTTATATAAATCAGGCAGCACATAAGGAAAGCATTGCAGCAAGTGAGTTAACAACAGCATATTACATTGTTTGGCACTGTCAATTATTTCATTCAGCTTGTGCTGTGCTAATAATTTTATTTAGTAGGATTTTTGTGGATTTGAAGATTGAACAAAAATTTTCATGTGGACAAACTAAAACTACTATTAGTTATGCAATTATTGGGATCACATTGTGAACAATAACTTAAAAGTGATTTAAACCATGCTAGGTTTCTTCAGTATATCCACAGATGCAAGTAATCATAATGCAACAAAAACATTCCCCTTGATTATACATTATTAATCTAAAGAAAAACAGAATTCAAATAAGATTAATTAAAATGTATTATTTACCAAATGAAATATCAGATGCTATTTATAATTTAATAAAAAATAGTTTCAAAGAATTTAATATTGATTCCAGCAAATGTATTGCATATGGAGCCAATAATACTAATGCAAATTTCAGCAGAGGAAAAAATAACATTTTTAAAATTATGTGAAAATATTAACAAAAATGTAATGTTTTGTACTGCTCATATTTTGCATAATGCTGTGAAATCTGGTACTGAATGGCTACCATGTGATATTGAAGTCATTGCAGTAAAAAAAATTTCATATTTTTCCATATATACTGTCCAAACAGAAAAGTTAAAAGAATTTTGCAATTTCATACATATAGAATATTCAATTCTTGTTTCACACTCTAAAACTAGCTAGTTAAGTTTGTGTAAATCAATTCCGAAAATCATTGAATTATACAATGGATTGTATTCTTGTTTTTTATCTGAAGAGAAGCCACCAATAATTTTACTATGATTTTTTCCAAGATAAATGAGTGGTATCTTTTATTGGTACATAATTTTCTTTCTCTTTTTAATAAACAAATTCTTAAAATTGATAAGAATAATATAACCATAATAGAAATAATAAAAATAATATATATATACTTCAACAAACTAACTGCGATAAAACACAGCATGTGTGTTTATAGTGTTTCTTGTCCTCATAAAGATTGTCGTTCTATTTATTATGATGCAACTAAAACCAATATTTTAAATAGAGTTTCACAGCATAAATATTTATATCATCATACTAAAACTAAATCTTTGGGCAATTCAGTGTTTGTGGAACATGAAAATAAGGCTGGACATCTATGTCAACCAGTAGAGGCAAAATTAGTGTGTACGGAGAAGAATGACTTAAAGCGTAAGATTAAAGAAGCTTGTTTTATAGCTGGTAATCTCAATGCTATTAATAGAAAGGATTCTTGTTTTAGTATTTCTAAAATATGGATGTTATAATATTTATTTTTATGTTATTTTATTTATTTATTTAGATTTAGTTTACATTGTATTTGAGGTACGCATTTTGCTTTTGAATAAGTGTTTATATTTTGTATTGGGCTATGATTATAGAGGCTTAAGTCCCCCGAAAGTATTCAGCTTTATATTTGTAATTTTATGTTTAAAGCTCCAGCAACTGTGTTTTATCACAGTTAGTTTTTAATTTTAAAAATAATATATGAAACAATTCAGATGATGAAAGCACGAATTGAAAATAAATTTATTCCACACTGTTGAACAAATGTTTTTAAAAATTGATCTGTCACAAACAAAAAAAACTTCTTCAAAGAAGATGCCTAAGAGCTATCAAAACTTCTTTAGCATATTTGGGGAAAACTAACTACTTCAAATTTTAGCAAATTTACATCTTTTAGCTGGATGGATTTAAAAGAAATACCAATATGGTATGATGTACTCTCCACTGGTATTGGTTTAAATCAGATTGGTATACTCATCAATAACAATCTATTAATAAATCAGTTCGAAGTATTAAAAATGTTTATCTTGAGCAAACTCAAAAACAATGAAACTGTTTGACTTGAAAATTCATGCTGCAGACATTGGTCAAAATTCTTTACATTTGTAAAATTTACTGAACAAGTATCAGAAATTGAAGCAATATGCCAATATTATTTTGCATTACCTGCTCATAACACAGGTATAGAAATATTTTTTTCCTGAATAAGTAATCAATAGATGAAGGAAATAAATAAAATGGATTTGGAAAATCTAAATTATATAATTTTATGCAATTATAATATAAATATTTGAAAACCAGGCACTCTTCACAAATCTGGAGTTTAATTGTAAGTATAGGGGATTTAAACTCAGATTTTCAAGCACTCTTCAACTATCCATACTATCTCATACAACTGATATACATTTCCACACACATGTAGAAAAGATAAATAATCACCAATATATATATTTCGTGCTAAACTAATCGGTCCAGATTATCATCTCCTACACACATATAATCATTGCTCAGTTTTTATATTAAGATAGCAAATCTTCTTACTTTAATGGACAGACTTCAATCTACTCCAACTTTTTAGCCACCCTTATCATTGAAAATACGGTGATGCATCAGTATGGGAATTGGGTTTTCATCATCATATTTTCAATGATATGGATGGCTGAATAGTTGGAGGTTGAAGTAGATTGAAGCCTGCTCATTAAAGTAAGAAGATTCGCTATCTTAATATAAAAACTGAGCACTAACTACAACAGTTGGGGATCTTAATATCCTAATGCTCTCCACGTACCAAAATTCAAAAGTTTATAAGTAAAGTTCACTCTACCTGCGACAGGCATCAATTTATTATGCACAAAGAGCCCAATTGGGCATTGTAAAATAATAAAAGATCAGTACAATCCGTTTAAGGTTCTAGTCGGCTGGATTACCTACAGGTGCAGATTACCTGGGATATTCTGTTCTCTTGAACACACACCCGCCAATACTGTAGCAGGAAAAAGACTTTGAGAGTCTTTTGACTTTTGTTTTTATACCTGTCGCACTCGGTCTCGTTTTCTTTTTTTCTATTTCTAGAGTAGTTGGTAACCCGTATCTGTCAGATGTACGATTTGGGTTCCACTGACTTGTTTTGTTCTATATACACTAGTTGTTTTAGTTAAGAAATCAACTTGATAATCTATAACCATTATCAATTGACATAATATACATAAACAAGTAAATGATAATTGCTAATGCGAACATTTGAAATAAAATATGATATAAAATGGCACTGACAACTTGAATTTTATACAATAATTTATTTATAAGATAACACACACATGTATACACATTTATATGCATATATCATAATAAATTCATAAAATTTAACAAGCGTACAAAACTAAATAATATATATATATACCTTAATTGCTAATATAACAAAGGAATAAATAAATTGAAATAAATGATTTTGAACTTGTTAAAATAAGGCTTTTTTAAAAAAAAAAAAAAGACTTACCATGGTATATCTATATCTTTAGCTAGCTTTTATATTCAAGATATTTATATTGTCTTTGCTAATTCTGTAGCATGAAACATCTAATCGTATTTATTTTTTTCATTTGTATAATTATTTAGCTGCCAAGTGGTTCTTGTTTAAGCAGTGGTCACTAACATTAATAGAAGGCACTCATTCACCACAGACATAAAAGATTTTATTTAATCCAGGTGTTGTGAAATTTTATGAACAGAATTCAAATCAATCTCAAGAGATAGCTACATAATTACAGCAGAGCTGTTGCTTGTGAAGATTTTTAGCAATGTATTTTCTGGAGCTTTATCAATAAGCAGCAATCCCTAAATCAAGAGTTTCTATTTCTTATAATGATGATTTATGTTTAATAAATCATTTTTTTCCAAAACAACTATGTCTACCACAGTTATAATTCACAAAGTAAAAAGTTTCTGCTAAATTTGATATTATGACTCCATAGTCAGTTTTTTTTTAATTGTCCTGCTCTTTTTCTCTAATAAGAGTTAGAGTGAACTTCTTGTTAATTCACCAATTCAAAGCTAAACAATGTGGTCCCTCCTTTTTAATTTTTTTTTAAATTTTTCCACGTGTATTTTTTTAACATTTTTGCTTTAAATTATAAATGCATAGTAAATTAGTGATTTTTTTTATTTTTTAATTATTGTTACATACCAGATTTGTATATTCATTTTTTGTTATCTACACAACTAATCGAGTTGTTTTTTGTTTGTTTGTTTGTTTGTTTGTTTTTTTTCAAAAATATATATATATGTATAGGTAATAAGATATTTTGTTTCTTTTTTCTTAATTAAAACATCATTACATGTATTAAATTCTTTTACTGACATTCATTTTAATAATGTTTTATAAATTTTAGTTATGTCTTTATTTATTTATTTAATCCAAGTAATATATATTAAGGCTATAAGTTTAAAACTACTATGTACCTAGATGTGACAGTAGGGACCTCCACAAATCTTAACACAAGATTAATGACTCACTTATACACACACATACATACACATTCCAAAAAAAAAATACTATAAAATCATTGCATTTCTCTTTTAACCAATTATTATTATTGATTTAAAAACAATTTTGAATAACCCATTACAGGCTTACTGTATCATCTATGTATTGAGGTTTCTATTGAAATTTGGACTATGGATTGAAAAATGTACCTAGACATGAAGTTATAGAATAAAAACAATGTATTTAGTTGAAAATCTATAGCAATGGCAAAAAAATGTAATATCAGTCAATAAATGGTCAATATATTATACAATTGTTGAAAGTAACATTAAAATATAAAAATGAAATTTGGAAATTGAAGTAAAAAAGAGAAAGAGAATTGACAGTTCAAGAAATGAAGATCTGCAGGAAGATAAAAAAAGAGAGTATGTTAGCAATAAAAGAACTGAAGAAATAATAAATACTGAACACACTATGGTAAAAAAAATCACAAGACAATTGGAATGGTATAGCCATGTATAGATAATGACTTAGGAAAGATTATCAAAACAAATGTTAAACTGGATATCAAAAAAAAAACACCCAAAAAAAGAGTTGGAAAAAAAAATAGATAGAAAAACTAAAAGACAGGCATAGATGTTTTAGAACAATACTGCCTAAGAAAAAAAAAAGCAAGATAGATGAATAAATATAAATACAAAATAATTAAGAATTTAAATCTACTCACTACTTAATTAAGAATAAAGATAAGATAGATAAAATAGCCTTTAATTAACCATCCTTGCTGCAACTAAGAATATTTAGATACCATTTGTTGATCAATATTGCATAGTTTTCTGACTATGTGGCCCTAAAATCCTAGGTTTGATTAGAAATTTTAAAAAAAATTCTAAGTTTTATCTATTTTAGTTTCTGACTAGATAATAAAAATTGCAGCTGTATAGGCTACTGCTGCACCATAGAGTCTTTTTCTTGATACAATAATATTTATTGGATCAAATATTTGTCATATGATCAGTTTACATATTGTAATATTAGTCTCTTTGAAGAGTAATGAAAGTTTTATTTAGATGATCAGATTAAAATTGCTTTTCTGATTTGGGGAATCCCATTCAAATATTTCCTCTCACAAGCTTGTCATTCTTACTACTGAGACAAACTACAGAATGATAGAGTTATATAAATATATGCCTATGCATGAAAATTTATATTTATGTAAGTGAATGGCTACAGATAGTGGCTTTCCAACTACATAAATTACGAATATTTGACTAGAATAATAGTAGTTACAAATGAAATTTACATATAAACAAAAATTAATTTTATAACACTTACTTGACACAAAAACAAGAAGGAGATGCTCTTTTGTGAGTGATTTCGCCAACCGTAAAATTTTCATTGCAGTATTATGGGAACTTCCATCAGCCACATCATGATTAGCTCCTTCATAAACCTTAATGCGGCTGTTTGGTAGTGGAAGCATGCCCCTGAAACAATGAGAACAGATATTCTAACAATTTTTTAATAAAGCTTAATATTTGTATCACTACTATAAATATGTAAAGTGTTACTATGAATACTATTAATTATAAGATTTTCCTGGTTCACATTTGATATCTGCATTGGCAGCAGTAATCCACTCTTCTGTATAGGTATGAATGTAAGAGTGGGCAGTGATAAACACCAGAAGACAAGCAATTAGATTCTGAGATGAGTATGTGATTATTAACCTTCATAAGTGAAAGTCACTGGAGGGTAATATTTTGTTTTGTTAGATATCATCTTACTGCCAAAGAATCAAAGTTGCTTGAAATCAGTATATGATGAAACCCACTAAGCATATAACTACTGGGCTAGTAGTAATAATAATAATAAACATGCATTCATAAGCAAATATAACTACTTTAAATCAAAAAAAATGTTTTTGCAATGTTTATATAAACCGTATCCATGAACCATGAATATATTCACATATAGAAAATGCTAATCCGTTTTTCTGTTTATGATATTTTATAATGTTGTTATTTAATTTCTTTAGCAGACACATTTCTTTTTAAAATATTTTAACCAATGTCTAATCATAGTTCTCCAATGTATTCTATTCTTTATCATATTTTCCCAATTGAAATAAATGTTACTGCACTTCTTAAGAAAGTCATTGAAATAATTGTTGTAACATAGATGGGATCTATCTCTCTCATGAAAGCTATGTTCGGCTTCATGTTTTTAGAAAGTCTTGCATTGTTCATTTGTTTTAAATAATGTAACATAAATGGGATTCTACAATAACAGGCTCCATAATCTCATATCCTGTGAGTTAAAAACATAATGACTGGTTTTACAATTTTGCTATTGTATTTTTAAAAAATTTTAATATTGAAATACAAGTATAGTATATATACTTAACCTATATATAGTTAAAGGGGATTTGAGCCCAGACTTTCAAGGTCCCTTCAGTCATCCACCCTATCCAATATAACTGATACACATGACCACGTAGATGTGTAAAAGATAAATGATCTCCAATATACATATTTCATGCTGAATCTGTGATTACCAGTTGATCTGGATCATCATTTCCCACACATATATATAATCAGTGCTCAGTTTATATTGGATACAGCGTATGACTGAAAGGAGCTTGAAAGTCTGGATTCAAACCTTTTTTGAATAGTATCCTTAAGTAAATTTTTTCTGTTTTTAAATTGTATTGATAGAGTTTCCAAGTCTCACTTTCATGTATTAAATTAGGTAAAATATCAGCTCTATATACAATTAACTTCATTGCAATAGTTATTTTCCCATGATAAAATACTTTTAACTTATTAAAAGCAGCATCGAGATATTGAAGTTTGTGTTGTACCTCAATATCTGAGTCTAATTTTTTATTTATAAAATTTCCAAGTGTATCTAAATTAGTTTATATTATCAAGCTGATAACAAACCAAGTTAAAAATTTCTAAGAATTATTGACTAATAAAGAACTAAATTCAATTATTAAACCAAATTATTTACACATTGCATTCAAAACATTAAGAACACTCTATAAATCATCTTTGGAACTGGCAAAAAGAGCACAATTATCAGCATACTGTAAATCCAAAATTCAAGAAAAAAAAGTTCTTGTTTTCACTTTTAATAGATTCAAATTAAAAAAATCCACCATCATATTTGTAACATATCTTAATCCCTGTTTGAATAAGCTGTCAAAAAAAGATGAAATACCAGATTTCCTTACAAAAGCTTCAAATTTTCTACCTGCAGTAATAATACTCTCTCTCATTCTATCATGTAGAGCTGTATAATATAAATAACTTTTTGAGAAAGCAATATATAAATCACTTGGTTCCTGACATTTTTTTTAGTATTTGCCTTGCAATAAGAATCAAGTTTACAGATGGTTCTTTAATATGTTGATGATGACCACTACACTGCCACTATTTGCAGTACATGATGCACTCACATAGAACATGTTGCTCCGAATACAATTGACATGGGATATATATACAGATCAGATAATATTACATATAAAGAAATTAACATATTTTTTAAACAAATAAAAACAATAGTTTATTACAAAATACTATAATTGTCTTGCATTGGTGGTCGAGAGGTCAGCGCGACTGCCTGGCAGTTGCCTGGGTTGCGTGTTCGCGCCCCAGCCGATGCTATGACACTTAAAAAAAAAAAAAAATACTATAATTGTCACAGTTCACCACATGGTAGAAAATAATAGTCATTTGTAAAGTTTCCAAACTTTATTTTGATTAATTTTAAAACATTAATCTTTTATGTAAACTTTACAACACATTTACATTTTTATGATCAAGCACATTTGCGGTAGAGCAAATACAACTTGGATATAATCCTACATATCATCAACCCTCATGTATATAGTACATTTATTTATATCGGAAGCTTCATAGCTTATTCTCACACATATAACTAATATGGGATAATTATAACTAATATACCTTTTTTATAATGATAATTCTAGAAGTTTAAGTCCAAATCTTAATTTAACAGTGAAACAAACTAATTATGAGAGGTGGTTCTTTGAATATAACCTTGATTTATTAAAAAAAAACATGAATAAATTCTCCATATAGATATAGTGAATAACTATTCAACAGTGACCTAACAATTACATGTACATAATAACATCTAACATACATAAAATTTAATTCATGACAATTAATGTGTACAAATGGATTTTAATGAATTTCAAAATAAACCTTTAACTTAAAATACGAATTATATTATATTCATCATTTTTCTTTTTTAATACTTGGAGCTTTAAATATTTTACAAGAATTCACATTTCTTTTACAAGGAATATTACACTTTTGAATATTTATCTGATTATTTCATATTAAAGAAAACGTATTTTAAAAAATATTAACAAATCATAATACTGTATATATAAAATAAAGACAAGATGCAGTGAATTTTGTTTATATATATATTTTTTAAAAAAACTTCAACTGCTTTAAAAACACCAACTAATATTTTTTAAAAACTTTTGCTTCCTCCTTGAGTCAATCATTAATATAATATATAATTTATTAGAATTAAATATATATGAAAATAAAATTTTAAATGAGTAATATGTTAGGATAACAGTCTAAACAGTTTTCTATTTTACTTATGAAGAAAAAATTCGGAAAACAGACGTTTCTATCATTTATTGAGGGATTGTAAGTTGTCACAATGTCCTTTAACAATCTCCTTTTGAAATTTAAGAATTGTTTTTTCATTTTAATTAGAGATTCATTCAAAATAGCTTGATGAAGTTCTACGTAGAGATCCAGGTTAAATTTCAGCAGTCAACAGTTGTTCCTCTTCCGTACTGAGTCATTTAAACAAGAATCCATACTCAAATTCAAGAAAATTTACCATATATAGGATTTGATGTCTTGTTTTTACGACCATTGGATCTTGTTTTTCACTTTTGTTTTTAACATCTTTAATAATAGTTTATTCTGACACCATTGTCACCAGATTTTTTAATTACAAGAATTTTAAAACACTTTCGTTATTTAATGATTGAAATTACAAAACACTGTAATTATTTAATTGTCTGAATCTTTTTTTTGTTTTAGAATATAATATCTCCAAACAGGCTTAATATTTTATTAATTTATTTTTAATTAATTATTAAAAATCTATTTCTTAACTGAGTTATTTTGCAATCCATTCTATATATTATTTTAATCTTTGATAAGAGCAATATACTTTATATAATTTACGGTTCTTTTTTATTGAAACCTTTTTAACAAACCAACTATACTATTTACTATTATTTTAATATGACATAATTTATTTTAACATTTGATTATTACCTATTTTAGACAATTTGTTCTATTATATATTATAATCCTAGTAGCAGGAGTGTAACTGCTACATAATCAGATTTGAAGAATAATGTGTGTGTGTGTGTGTACACATACATATATACAATAAAGAAAGACAAAATACACACTTCGTAAATTAAAGGCATTTTTAGATCTTTTTGGTTCACTATTTTGAATCATGTTATAAATAAAATTTTATCGATTCCTATATAAAAAAAAATAGTATGCTGAGTTCAAATTCAGGAAAACGAATTATGAATTAACAACATTTTTTATAATTACAAATAAAATAATAAAAGTCAGCAAAGAATTTATCTCTTATAATGTGTATTAGATAAAGAAAAGAAAGCAAACAGCCATTTCTTTTGTTGAAAAATAAATGGAGTATTTTTTCCTAGGGTCTCAGATGATAAAATATTCTATATTATGGTATGGGAAATAGCTAATGAGGCAGTCAGTAAGCAGTTATTCATTCAAAGGTCAACTTCATTCTAGTGTGGATTTACAGATTCCAAACTGCAAGACATATGTTAAAGCAGTTGAAGTGAGCCATGAAGAGAAGAGTTTTGTTTTACCAATAATTAAATATAGAGGTAAATGTTTTGACATGTTAGACTAGGCAAGAACCTGAATGAACAGCTTCATCCAGTAAATAACAATGCGGTGTATAAAGTTATATTTCTTTTTCTTATAAGTGAGCAGTAAAGGGAAATTTCTTTTAAATTTAAATATTTTTAACAAACCTATTACATATTTTAAAATGTGATATTTAATAATTTATTCTAATATTTGATTATTAACCTACTTTATTTTAAAACTATTTGTTTTATCATATATAATATTTAAAAACTTCTGAATTCTATATATCTTATATTCATTAGCATTCTTGACAACTCTGAAAATCTGCTCACAACCATATATAATACCACATGGCTGGCATTGAAATGAATAAGACCTTACTCATTTCCATATATATATATTATACTGATAACTCAGGTAAAAATGATCTAAACCAGCCACAGTTTGGGAAGCTATTTTATTGAACTGGTAACCTTGAGAGACCACCTTTAAATATGACTAAACAAGGACAAATTTTAGTCACATCTGAAATAGATAATAATGGAGATGATTGAACCTAAAACAGATTATATTTTCTAATCACCTCCCAAAAATCAACACTAGTATTTTGAAATAGTTTTCACTCAGCAAGAATTTAATTTAAATAAAAAAATAATACATTTTATTCGTTTATCAGGGTGCTATGTTAAATAGATCAATTTCAAAAACAAGGATCTTTCAATTTACAAAACAATCTGGCATTTTTTGCCCAGTGGTTAAACAGTGTCTTTACTTAAAACAGTCTCTTTAATTAAAATATATTTTTATCTTAATTGATAAGTGCTAAAATGAGCATTGGAAACGAAAGTTGCTAATTAAAAAAACACTGACAACTTGAAATAAAATTAACAATTTATTTCACAATTAAAATTAATTCACATATATACACGCACACACACAAAATCAAAACTAATTATTTTAAAATACATTCATATAGCAAAGTACATAAAAAAATAAATGGATAACAATGACAAAGAAATTAACACATATAAATTGCATGAAGTATTAGAACTTTATCTTTCCTATTGCCGTGTCAAATCCATACAATATTAATATCACTTAAGTTCTTTTTTACTGAAGAAGATTGTTGGGGCAATCAAAACTGCCAATAATGTTTTGTAAAATGCATCGTAAAAAGTAATAAAAACAAATGATATTAATATTGTATAAATTGCATGTTAACAAGGAAATCAGATTATATTGACTTAAGGTCTTTAATATAGTTTTTTTTTTCTAAAGTTTTAAAAAAAATCTTACCATGAAATTTTATTTTTTAGCACTTCCATTACTGATCAGAATGACATGAAAATTATGATATTTTCTCTGTCAACTGGTTTCCTTTTTAAATGTTCTATTTTCAAGACACAATAAAGTCAATCAAGATACACATTTTCTATGGCTGTTTTAAATTAATCATGTGTTAAGCATTGGCATTCAAGTTCAGGAAGCTTCAGAAGAAATCTACACAATTTAGGGTGAGTTAGTAAACTTTATTGCCTAGCAATTCATGTACTCAGGCCATTTTAACAAACGATCCTTAGGTTCCATATTTCTGACAAGGACAATTTTTGCTTCATAAACTACAGTAACTGTGAAATATTTTTTAGCCAGTTAAAAGTTTACAAAAGCTAAAATGTTTATACTAAATTCTCCAATCTAGTCAAATTAAAATGACATTTCCCTGACTTAGGCTGCCAGATAATGCATATTTAAACACAAAATAATATAAATGACAGATTTGTGTAAATATTATATGATGACACATTGAGAGAGTGAATTTAGGCCAAATTAACAATTAAAATGACATTTATTTACAAATAACATTACAAAAATAATAATAATTAAATTAAACTGATTATAAAGTTATTCATTGTAGTTAAATCCAATTTAAATTAGGTACTAAGAGTTTAATCATTTATAATTTTAAAAAAGCTTATAAAAAGAATAAAATCTTACTCATGTATTTCATTTAAGTCTAGACTTTAAATTATTTTCTTATATTAACCTAGATTTTGTTATAACTTTTCTGGAGTGATAACTCCTGTTTTCTGACAGTTTCTAGACCCTGTGGATTGTACTCTTGAACAGGTTTCCCAGTTTCTTTAGTGGTTTGTAGCATTTTCTTTCTGGGTAAGCATATATCTTCATGGCCTTGTTTGGCAGTAGTCTTCAATAATGATGGGCATATGTCTCAGTAATGGCATGTCAAGGATTTATGTCATATCTCAGGCTATCAAATCTATTTGAACTGGGTGATGAAAATTGAATGAACACCCCTTTTTTAGTTTAGCATTGCATGATGGTATTAGTGCCTCTGCATAAATGGTTATATATCACTGGAGAACAAAACTAGATGTTCTTGATGAAAGAAACTGCACAACAAAGTTTAATAGCTGCAGGATAGCCTAAATAACTTTAAACTATGTTGAATAATTTCAATAACTCAGTTGAATAATCTTTTTGAAATTTAATAATAATAATAATAATAATAATGAGCTAATAAGACTTTATTAGCTTATATACCTTGACAAACCATTATCTGAGCTCACTCACATCATTAATAAGTTTTAATCTTCTTTTCAAATTAATTAATCTTTTTTTAATTACAATATTAATTTTAACATTAATTGACTAATTAATTGACTGGCTTATTGATTACTGTCAAAACAACAAAATTGCTTCTTGATTGGATAATTTACAAAATTATTTTAATTTTTGATTAGATCATAATTTTACAAAATTAAATAATTTTAGATAATAATTCTATGCAATTATTTACTTATCAATTTTCTCATTCTTTTTCTCTCTTTAAAATTAATGTTTTAGTTCTGATTATTTCACAAAGTAATTTTATAATATTTAAGTTAGCATTATACATTTTGTTTTAATTTTATTATATCTCATAACAGTTTGAAATTTGTAAATTTATTTAAAGGAAAGATGTGTGATTCCTTTATAATTAAAATTGTGAAACTATATTATACTTTAATTAATTATATCTTTCCCTCTTCTATTTTTTCTTTTCTTTTGCAATGAGATTGGGATAATTTAAATGGAGTTTTATTTTTCATTTTGCTTACTTCCTAACTGGCCTTTTGTTTTTCTAAAAATCTCTTCATTCAATTTATTAAACTGTACAGTACTTTTTTTATTAAATATATATAATATTATTTTCTGAATATTCTTAACATAACTTTTAAATATTTCATATAATATGTATATTTATGTATCTGTTACATTATTATAAATAATCAAGTTAGAATAAAAATGAAATAGACAACTCCACTATAAATAAAAATGTTATTTAATACATTAATCTGGCTTTCATTCCTTAACCCATTCACTTCCTTGTCCGGTTAAAAACGATCATGGCTTCAAGTCACTCAAATTCTGTCATTTGTAATGCTACAGTAAATAATTTATGATCATCTTAAAGCTTTAAAAAAGCACTGTAAGATGCTGCCCTCTCTTGAATTATTTTACAAGTAAAAAGTCAATATCATTCAAATTTTAGTTTTAACAATGGAAGGTGGTCTTTGCTTGGCATTGATTGGCTGTTGACCATATCAGATAAAAGAATATGCTTGTCAATAATTTTTACTGCTCCAACTTCTTTGTTTCATTTTGAAAATGATAAATGAATTTTTTAGACCATTTTAAAAGTATTTTTTGACATATTGTAAATCATTTTCATAAAATATACTGAAAACATAATTATTTTAGAAAAAACAGTAAGATTTTAGTAAAAAATTGTATACTTTTACAGGAACATAAATTGAAAAAGAAACCAGCACTAACAACAATTTTCACACATGTCAACAGCTTACATTACCCCAAGCTCTTTATTTGATTTTCAAATAAAAATTAATGTTTTAGAATATTTTGATGGCATTTATTTACATATTATAATGTATTTTGATAAAATATGCTCAAAATATAAACTATTTTAGGAAAATGGTAAGATTTTAGTAAAAATTATTTACTTTTAGACAAATGTAAATTGAGAAAGAAAATCATTGACATAAACAGCATTTTTTAATTGATTACTAATGTTCTTTTTAAATTTGCCGATATAAAGTATTTTTATAATTATAAACAGAAATTTATTTTTTAAAAAACTTTCGTTCACTTTCACATTCTGACAAATTATAAATTTGCTTTTTACAAATGAAACGAATATAATATTAAAAGATAAATATATATTTTACTGCTGATTCTATAATTGACCAATCAAAAGTTTAGAATTTTACCTCACATGCCAATAAAATAAATTGCAACTGAATGGGTTAATGGAATCTTTTCAATATGTTTCTTTTTACAAAATCACATGACCAATTGTTCTACAGCAACTCCTCTCAATGGACATTATTTAAATTACATTGCAATAAATATAATTATTAAAATACATCCATAAAATATAATTACTAAAATACATATATGTACATAAAAATGATTAAACTTATTATAGTCTCCCTGTTTTCTCATAATATATATGTATTTACAAATAATCTAAAAAAACAATAATAATTTCTTCTATTTTTAAAATTATAACTCTAAAGTTTCCAATAGTCTAATAATGCCCATTTTCCCCCAGTTATGCTAGACCTTTAACCATGTTTACACATTTGTTTACATTTTCTTAAATATACAAATTCTCATAACATTTTCTTTCCTTGTAATTTTTAAACTTTATTATCTAAATATTTTTTTCAAAATTCATTTTATGTCCATTATCCAAAAATGTATTTATGACCCTGATCTTATATCTTTTCTGTTAATTGCCCTATCATACTTCTTATCTCTTTCCATGGCAGTCTTTCCTGTCTGATCTATATATATCATATTGTAAAGGACACAATTAATTTTATAGATCAACCCTACCCTATTTTTAATATTACCCATCCTTTTTGAATTGCACATCTATTTCTCTAAAGATTTACCATTTTTCCATCTTATCTTAAAATCATCAGGTAACTTTTTTCTTATCAATGTCTTATATAAATGCTCTGAATATGGAACTGAAACTCACCTATTTTTATACCTATGCCTTACATTATCTTTTGTATTGTTATTATTTCTGAAGTTTTTTTTAATATCTTTTGTTTTATATCCCATACTAACATAATCATTCTCAACTTCCAATTTCTGTCCAAATGCTTCTTTTATATTCAATGTTAACCTATCATATCTTAACATAAACTCTTTTAAAGGTATTATTTTCTGCAACTATGGCTTATATAAATTTGGATCAATTATACCTCTTTTTTTAATCTTTAATTAAGTATTTCACCATTAATTTCTTTTCTTAAAAAAATGTCTAAATACTTAAATCTCTTCTCTTTTTCCATTATAACCTTAATATTGTATTTATTATTGTTCAATTCTTTAAATGCATTAACAATATTTCTACTATTACTTATTGCAATTATACCATTAACATATCTATGATATTCTAGAATTTTCTTATTTTTATATACTTATCAATTATATTTTTCTGTATATGTCAATCATACTTGATGATAAAATCCCACTAATAGAGTAACCCATCTCTTTGTTATTTTCCAAAATTCTTCATTATATTTAAAATATAAAGCATCATTTATCAACAATAATACTTCTCTAATAACATAAACCATTCTTCTGAAATTATATTACTCATTTTTATTTTTTCAATAACTTACATTATATACCACACATAATTAGAAATACTTATTGTTAAAATAATATTTTAATTTTTACATTAATTTTAGTATTATGTAATCACTTTTTAATAAATTAGTTTAATAAATATTACATGATTCAATTACAAATAATCATTCATTTTCATATACAAAATTTCCAGATTTCATACAAATGACCACTTTTCATCTATAGCGAGATATACTGAAATGGAGTATATCTTATGCAGATATATTTGCTTCATGTTCAGTTTAATTTCCTATCTCCTATCATACATATGTAATTTATTTATTAAATATTCACAATAATTAGTAATAGGCACATATGTGTGTTCAACTTGCCTTATTCTTACATCATCTTAAAAGCTAGAGTGGTTCACTAAAATCAGGCAATGCAAATTATTGTTAAAAGTATGTATTAAAAGTAAAATCAATTATAAAAGAGATATTCAAATGCATGGCATACAATGGGAGAAAAGGAAATAGCTATTAAGGAGGGGAGCTTAAGTTCGACAGTTCTCTATCAGGACAGTCTATCTACAGAAATAGTTGCAATTAAACACCTTTAGACACTACTAGTTGTAAAATAAAAAAAAATGAACAAAGATCAGGAAATCAACTGGGCAACATGGGAGAATGAGGAAGCAAAGGATTGATGGATTAAAATTTAGAGAAATTAATCAAAAATCATTAAAGAAAGTCACTAAGTGCAACCCAAGGCAGGAAACAAAAATATATAAGTGTGCATCTGATCGTTCAACCTAGAGTACCGAGAACAAATAGCATCAAAACTAAAACTGCACCTGTAAGAAGAAATAGATAATGGTTACCATACCTGAAATGAGTGAGAATTAGGGTATCAGTTTCTCCATGGTCATCCAGAGAAGGAGTTGTGGGATTCTAGCTGTTTCATCAAAAATGTGAAGTTCAAAACCGTGCCCTATCTCTTCAATGTAAACCACAGGATCACCATTTTACCTACACATTCACAAAGTTCTACTATTGTATAGACTAACTGTAACTTTATATATATTCATACATACACTTTAACTAATCTTAATCACTTAAATTATTTGATCTTTACTTTATGTTAAAATCTAAAGGTTTAGCTAATGAAATATGTTAATTTCTTGAATGATGGAGGGAACTTGTTTGTTAAGTAATGTGTTTACACATCTTTGCTTGCGAAGTCCCAAGAGATGGAGTGGAGTAAAGAAGACAACTAATTTAAAATCTATAACTAAAATATTTAACTTATTTTCATAGTATGCCTTATTGCCCCCATTATATCAAAAAAGTTATACTTAATTCTCAGAATTATGTACAAAATAAGTGAAGAGTGGTGAGCATATTTATTCAAATATATTCTAAATTATTTGTTAATGTATTACTATATATATGTGTGACCTAACCCTAGTATTAGAAATAACTTTATTATACACTATCATAATGAAATAATATATTGACTTAATTTAATTTGTTTTATGTACCGCTAAGCTAATAATGCTATTATTAAAATGATACTCTGTAACAAACCTCATTGCAAATGCGGTAATAGCTATAAGTCACTATAACAATATTAATTTACTCATTTTGAAATGTATCTATTGCAATACTATCTATATATAGATTAAACTACAATCCATGTCTAAAGTACATAATGAAGAAAGGATTGTGCTATCAGTTTATTTCAGGGGTAAACCATTCCTCAAAGCTTAAACATTATAGATTATTATATTGAAATCTTAAATTATAAAAATAATTCCTGTGTGCAGATTTCTTACTCGAAATAATCAACTTTTGGATAAATAGGGAAACTCATGGTTAATATATATATAATTGCATTTCTTAAAGTTTGTTATCATACGTGAAAGACCAATAATAAATTATCATTGTTAACATTATATATCTACATTCCTACATATATGTGTGGCATGGCAATTATTATTATTATTCAACTTTCATGTGTTCTCTCAGTGTTCCATGCATCTCAGGGCAAACAGTGTAAAGAAAGACCAGAATCCATGTGCCTGAGCCCCTAATCAAGGTATTAGCACTGGTCTAGGTTCAGCAGAAGCCAGAGATTCTCTGCAATCCCAAATCCTAGTATTAGCACACCATGCTTTCTCTCTCTCCACCTGATATGCACCCTTAGTTAGAAGAAGATACAACTCTGTGTCCAGTGACATCCAGTTTCTAGCATGGACCATCTCAGATCAACCAGCTGATCATCATTGTTCCTTTGCCATTGCCCACCCTAAGATAGGTAATACTGCAATTTTTTCATAATACACTTGTTCCAACTTCTTCCTACATCCATTAGCAACCCTAGGGGACCAAACTTTTAAGCCATACACAAGTGTTTCTGGAAAAAAGTAAGGTGTTCATTATTATAGTAAACCCTGAAATGGACTAGTAGACATTGCATTTGTTGACTCTTCTCAACAGCACATATCATCTTGTAAGCCATCACAACCTTGAAATAAGAATTGTAAAGGCCAGGAGATAAATTTAGTTAACAATTGTAAGCCAATCTCTATATTATTAATATATAATAAAATTATATATATTGCATTCATTAAATGTGTGTCTTTATTGTGGGTTGCAAAGTGAGTGATTAGTTATTCATTCCTAATTAGTTCTTATTAGCTATTAATTAGGCTTTAAGTATTGAAATTATATATATAATGAAAGTCACACATCCGTAGATTGCCCTGTAAATATTATACCAGTCTTGCAATGTTATTGGTAATTGAACCTCAACAATGGTAATATTAGTACATTAAGATAAGGTTTAGGTAATGGAGAGTGATGTAGGAAGTGTGTAGAACCCTGAGAAAGAAGGTCTATGCTCAATTTCTGAATTACATTGCACTGTATGAAGAAGGAAGATAGTATGACATCAAGGGTGTTAATTGGGTGATGGAGGCTGGGAAGCCTTGGTAGGGGTTTAGACTAGGGACATGGGCCTTTTCCATGCCAACTGTTTGAGAGTCTCTGCTTGTTTTTTGGTCTTGTTGACTGATTATACAATCTTGATCATTACAATACTTTGAAATTTGTTCGTATTTAGAAGTGACATTAATACTAAAAAAATTTTTACAATTCATAGTTCATTTTTGCAGTTTGTAAATAAATAACTGGTCAAACCCTTATCCTCCCAGGTTTGATATTAAATAATTTAGAAAGTACATTATTTCATAAGCTTATTAAATAATATGATCCACAATGTATGGAATGATTTAAAGTTAAAAAATGTTCACCTATATTTGATGAAAATATCAGTTTTAAAAACATCAGAGTTATTATTTTTATTACTATCAAATTCTATATAAAAGCTATTGCATAAAATTTCAAATAAACAAAAATAAATTCATTTGTAAATTTTCAAAAATAATTTTAATGCTTGTTTTAACAATAAACATTTTTTAAAATTTAAAAATAAACTCTCTCTCTTATTTTTTTTTTTTTTTTTTTTAAAAAAAAAAAAAAAAAAAAAAAAGAAAGTAAAATAAAAAAAATAGTTACTTTAGTGATGAATGTTATTTGATGTCCAAAGTCAATGACTTAAAATTTTTAGCAATCATAATTGATAAAAGTAATTTTTTACTGATAAAATTATTATTTATAATAATAACTAGAAATAAATATTAGTATATATGTATTGTAATGATACAAAATGAAAAGGGGTAAACATAGGATTAACAATATGGCAAAATGAGAAACCATCATCATCTCCAAAGACTAATCAATAAAAATATATATGAAAGGAAGGAGCATGGTGTGGAACAAAAGTGATGAATTGGGGGGGAATGGGAAGATGGAAAGCCATCATCATTCCTATAAATCACAAATAAAATATAAAATTAAATAAAAAAGGGATGAATGTGAAATCAGAATAAACAAACCAATAAGTTGCATCTCCAGCATTACAGAATAATAATAATAATAATCATTAATCATCAGCTTTATATAGTCAAAAAACAAAGAACAGTCAAAAATAAATATCATAAAATCAACTGTCAACCTTGTGATTGGATTTGGAATGGGTCAACTAGGAATAAAAAAGGTACATTAAAAACAGGCTACTTATCTAGCCACTGCCAAATATGGGTCAGATTATATAAACAATAATTTGGATGCACTGACTTAAGTGCTAATACATCAGAATATAATAAAAAATAATGTGGGGGATACAGAAACATGCTGATCATCATCAATGCCCTGGCCATGTAGTACTATTAATATACTGACCAACGCTTAATTTTTAATAAGCATAAAATGTGGTGCATGAAATTTAAAGGTAATACCTTTGCACCATCCAGGGCTATTATCTGAAATTCAAACACCAACTTAAATCCCTAATCTCTATAAATAACCATTCTGATCTATTCTAGCTCAGGAAGGAATAACTTTATAAACTATTATTGTGAGCAAGAGGTAAATAAATAAATATAACAGCTTATTTTAAATAATTTTGAATAATTTATAGATTTAATCTGCTATAATTAAGTAGCTTTAATGGGATAATTTAAAAATGACTATCCCTAAACTCTAAGCTGTATTGAAATCAAGTTACTCACACTGCCAATTCATTTAACAGATAGCTATAGGAATAAAAACATTAATTCTAAAGATATATTTTTAAATAATTATTTAATAATTGATTATCATGACATGATAATATAAAACTTTAAACATTTATTTTATCAAAATATATAATATATACAGTTTCATAAAAACTATATTAACTAGTTGATTTCTATTCTTTAAATTTATTAACTTTTAATTCATTAAGTTGGAAAATCAACATTTTTAAAATCAGAAATAACAATCTTTAAATTACCATAATTAATCAAAAAAATGAAAAATAGTCATATATCACATAATTCCACTTCTTTTTATTAAGCTTGCAGGATATAAACAGAGCTTTGCTAATTGCTCAATAAGCTTTGATATACTTAGCAAGAGAAAGCATTTAAAATATTTCTATGTGAAAACCAACCCCATTCTCTAACCATGGTTTCATGCTTTTGGCATTCCTCAGAAAGGTGCTAGGGTAGCTTCAGACACTAGATCTAAAAACACTAACTCAAAGCCAGCATTTATCCAAGAGTTCACTATTGAGTAGTTTTCAGATACCTATATGTCTTTAAAGCCAGCTATCTAACTCAAATAGCTATATAGGGCTGAGAGATTAAGCCAAATATATATATATATTGCTAAGACTTCTAATATATGGTTTGGCTGAATATCTCTCAGCCCCATATAGCTATTTGAGTTAGATATCTGTGTTTGAAGACATATAGGTGTCTGAAAACTTCAGATTTTCTACTCAATAGTCAACTCTTGGATAAATGCTGGCTTTGGGTTGGTGTTTTTAGATCTAGTGTCTGAAGATACCCTAGAACCTCTCTAAGGAGTGCCAAAAATATGAGACCATGGTCAGGAGATGGGGAGGTTGGTTTTTAGATAGGGATATTTTAAATGCTCTCTCTTGCTAAGTATTTATCTCAAAGCTTGTTGAGCAATTAGCAAAGCTCTTTGTTTATATCCTGCAAGCTTAATAAAAAGGAAGTGGAGTCATGTGATATATGACTATTTTTTATTTTTTATTGACTATTTAGAGTCTTTGCTTTTTATCCTTAAGCAATGTTATATTGATAAGACTTCTAATATATGGTTTGGCTGAAGTTCTTTCAGCCCCATATAGCTATTTGAGTTAGATAGCTGGGTTTGAAGACATATAGGTGTCTGAGAACTTCAGATTTTCTACTCAATAGTCAACTCTGGGATAAATGCTGGCTTTGGGTTGGTGTTTTTAGATCTAGTGTCTGAAGCTATCCTAGTGCCTCTCTGAGGAGTGTCGAAAGCATGAAACCATGGTCAGGGGATAGGGGTTGGTTTTCATATAGAGATATTTTAAATGCTTTCTCTTGTTAAGTATTTATCTCAAAGCTTGTTGAGCAATTAGCAAAGCTCTTTTTACCTTAATTAAACCTATATTGAGTTTTTTTTTTTTTTGGGGGGGGGGGATCAAATAAAAAAAAACATTGTTCAAAAAGAAAATTTTTAAATTTAATAAAATTAATTTTTTTTTTAAAATTATTTTTATAATTTTGAAGAGAAAAATTAAATGGTTTAAAAAACTTTTTTTCACCATTTGAAAATACTAACTTAATGAAATTATTCAAAATTATCAATTCTTACTTTTATAAAATTATTATTATTATAAAAAATGCTTTTTTAAACCTATAATTGAAAAATACAATGTGCATACAAAAAATACTTTTAATCATGGTTTTATTCTTCTGTGGAGACTTTTGTAGTTATCCCAGTTTTTCCAACTGAGTTTTTTTCTTGAAGGCTTCTCACACATACACAATTAATTTGTTTTTTCTTGGTGTGCAATACTTCGAGGTTAACAAGCACCAAAATTTTATCCATTTTTTCCACTAAAATTTACAGGTGAGATTAACACATAACCTGCTCTTGGTTGAAGACAGTATTGCAGATTACTTTAGAGGGCATTTTTGTTCTTTACATTTTATTAGAGAGGCAGGTTACATGGAGGAAGATGATGTTAGCTTTTAACTGAATTTAGCACAATTTTCATTGTAAAAACTATTTTTATAATTAAACTCATAGTATGGTAACAGCCTGGTTAAAAAAAGACTTCTGCTTTTTCTTTCTTTAGCAACCACATCAGGAACTTTTTTTCTCAGCTGGATTAAGACTGAATGCCTCTCACAAGACAATTAGGTCTTCTGATTCATTTAGCACAATCCTTCCTCAAATCAATAACAATCTTTCTACAAAATAACACTATAGGTAATAAATGGTTCTGTTATTTCCCTCCTTCAGCAATGACATTGAAAAACAAGTTAAAAATTTAAATTAGAATCATAAAATTTTTGATATTCCTTTTTCAATTAAAATTTTTTCTTGCCAAAAAAACAGGTAATCCAGCTGATTTGATAAACATTGCCTTTTCTTTTGGAGAGAGTCAAAAAGAAAAGAAAGAGAAGAAAAAAATAACTCTAATCAATAAAAGTATTTTTTTTTTAAAAAAAAAAATTAAAATCTTAAATTTTTTATTTTTAAAAATACTATTAAGCATAAAACTTCATCTCTCTTATTTTCTTTCAAAAATTTCAATACACTTTTCAAAATCAAAACTGGTACTTAAAATTATTGAAGAGAACAAAAGGAATTATTATCTGATTTTATACTTTTCTCTCTTTCTTTTACAAACATTTATACTATTTATTAAAGTATTTATATTATTATTTTAAAAAATATGTTTGACAATCATTTAAAGAAAATTGCTTAAAATTTCCATATTATCATTTGAGAAGAAAAAAAAACATTTAATTAAATGAAAACCCATTATTATAAAAAAAAAAACCAGAAAATTAAATATTATTTCTCTATTAAATATATCTAAATTTGAACTTAGGAAGCTTGTAATATTGGCATGGCTAGTGCTTACAATATTATAGTATATATATATTTCTCAGTCTTACTATAGATGGGACTAAATTAGAGAGCTGCTCTTATTTTATTAGTTATTGTGAAAGATAAAAATTAAGCAATTTGTTATTGTTAACATTCCTATTCAGGAAATACAGGTACATACAATTAATAAAGAAACATGGTAGTAGAACATATACTTACTTTCCTGAAATCAAATCTATATAATTGTTCAAGCAGTTCAGTATCCATACATTTTGGTGTCATTTTTGTTTTAAAATAAGTAAAAGGTGGCTGATAGAGGGTTGCATTAGATTCTAAGAGCAAGGTGCAGTGCTCTCAGATCCAAGGCTTCTCACTGATGAAAGACATAAGCTTTAAACTAGTCTGGGGATGTTGGATAAATAGGCACTAGATAAAGATTTTATGCACAAACCATTTTGCATCCATTGATTACTAAGGCATGCACTGCATGGCTGTATTGTATTGAGAGTTTGTTATTGTTGTAAGAGCTTGTGTAAGCACAGGAAATAGTGATCCTTATGATGTTTTAGGGGTTTTGCTTTGAATGTTGTTATATTAGTGAAATTTTTACTAATCTTATTAATAATTTTATTTATATTCTCTTCTATTTTGTTATTAAAAAATTTTAGAGTGACATATTTATTTTTATTCTATATTTTTTTTATTTTTTTTATTATCTTTTTATCATTATTAAATTTAGGTTTCTAGCAATGTTATATTGCTTTCTATAATTTTTATTGGAAAATTATTATTTTTAAGTTATTTTATTATTAAGTGTATTTGTTTATTATAATCTTTATTTGAGTAACTATTTATAATTCACTAAACAAATAATATAAATTCAAAAATATATAGGATTTTTGTCTATATTTAAATACCAATTAGTTGTATTATTACCAATATTAATTTACATATATATTGTAATGGAATGAACTACTCTTCTAGATCCCTGTTAAACAGTACTAGAGATTTGATGGCATTTGTAATGGATTGGATATGACAACCATCTGAGTTCATGCCTCCAACAAATGGCTGTGCCATTGGTAATGAAATGGTCTATTATGTATGAGACCAGATTCTCCTAATGATATAATTGCACAGTTTCTAGCATTAATAATTGGTCATTAATCAGATCGGAATAAAACAAAATAGCTATCTGCGTCACTTGTTTTGGAACCATGGAACAAGTTTTAGTCCCTAAAGTTTGCCAATTATAAATGTATCACATTTACAGTATGCTGAATCCAACTCTAATGCATATTATTACTATATGGTTCCTCTTTAGGTCATCAATATCATGGATTCTCTTCATATTTCTGTCACTCCTCAGTATTCAAACTCCATGGTTATATGCATGATCCTAATAAACTAGGGTGATGATTATCATAAATTTGATCTAAACTAAAAATATTTATCTCTGAGTTGGGCAATAGAAATAAATGATATGGTATGACTAATAGAAAGATAGTAGATGACATGACATGGGTAATGAAAAGTTGAGTAAATGATGTGGCATGGGCAATGGAAAGTTGGATAAATGATAATCATACAAAAATTTTAATAAATAAATAATATAAAAACTCTGTCAGATAATGAAAATTATTCTACATGAATAAATCATGATAAACAGAGCACAAAAACATTAATAATAAACAACAATTAGCAAGCGCTTTTGGTACTGAATACCAGAATCATGGCGACATGATTCTGGTATTCAGTACCGAAAGTGCTTGGCTAATTGTTGTTTATAATTAATGTTTTTGTACTTTGTTTATCATGCTTTCTTCGTGTAGAATAATTTTTAAATTCTAGTAAAGTAAAATAAATCATAAACAACTTTATTTCATTACTAGTGATTTACAGCCTTTTCTAACAAATCAATTTGATATTTGGATAGATCATATCATCCTCCATTTTATTCATATAATATTATGATTATCCCCTAATCTTGGACCCCATGTAAGATAGTCATTTACTACCTACTCTAAACATTTACTTAATTTAACACTATAATTCATGATTAATTTGATACAGGATCATCCTGTTGACCAATTCTTCTGTTCCCTGACTTTAATTTGGTGACCTTAATCTATAACAGTACATCATGATTTACTGATTGTCATCCTTGGATAGGAAGTCTCCACTTTGACACTACCAGTGTTTATGATAGCAATAGCTATTCATACAAGATGTTTAGTTAGTCATACAGAATAACAAATAATAATTAAATTAATTTAACATTAACAATAAACATAAATTTGTCCTGTACTAGTGTGAGCATTTAATGTTTTATAGATAAAATCTCACCTCAACACCAGTCAGTCATCCATTCCTTTAGTGGTAGATATAGAGATCAGCATCTATATTTTATTACACTCAAAAATTATAGTGATTTACCTATAGAACCCCCCCTTATATAATTATGATTGATGATTATAGGCTGGATCATCAATTCTTTCAAAAAAGTAACAATAAAGAAAAATGGGTTCTACATAATACAGATATAATTTGAATAATTTAAATTGATAGTCTGTGTAGTTAACCATTCTTCAGTATGTGGGTATATAGATGATAAGATGACTGGTGCTTTGTAGATTAGGAAAATTCTTGGATCTTGGAAGTTAGTAATCCATTTGATATTGTCTAGTTATCCTCTAGGTAATTGGTTGGTGATTTGCCATTGGACAGGTAATATTCCTCTGTTTACTGCTGCATTCTCCATGACCCTAGTGATTACCATCTCCTTCTGGTGATGGTGAAGACATAACTGATGTTATTAGGTTATAGGGTTGAATCATTAATAGGCATATGACTGGCAGTATCCCACCTGCAATGTTTAATGAGTCTTTTATTCCCACATCCTTCTGTATTGCCTAATATTCATTAGAATTACTATTTTCTGATATAGATTAGAAAGTGTGTGGTCTTTTCTGATTTCTTCATCCAGCTAATAATTAATAAATTATTAATAATTTAATAACAATAATAAAAACTTCAACGGGCAAAATTCTTCATGTCTGCAGATCCAATATAAAATTATTAGTTTTGAGGATAATTTGTTTTTTTATAACACAATGAAATTATAAAAAGAACATTAATTCATTTCTAAGCATTATTTTTATATGTGTTAATAGCTTAAAAAACAATTATCATCTATTTTTGTCTTGATTAAACCA
Organism: Epiperipatus broadwayi; assembly: GCA_028023455.1. NCBI lineage: Eukaryota > Metazoa > Onychophora > Udeonychophora > Euonychophora > Peripatidae > Epiperipatus > Epiperipatus broadwayi. The sequence continues at coordinate 7,580,258 of JAQFVV010012444.1, read as the reverse complement.
ATCCAGTTTTTCTCTTGTATCAGTCTGTGTTGCAAGTGTTACACTTCTATATTAAATTCAGGAATTTGCCCTCAATTGAGTATCAATTTCTCTCATATTGTAGTCAGTAGACATAACATAACAAAAATAAAAAATAATAAAAAACAAAAAGCGATATAATCTACTTATAATATAGTTAATGTTATAATTTGTTTTTATCGGCTATGTTTCTATTTTAAATTGACTTTTTTGTATAAGATTTGATTAACATAATATCTAAGTATGCTAATTTATTATTATTTTTCCCATTGTAAATTTAATATTTATGTCCAATTTATTAAGGTCTTCTAGAAAGAAATTTATTTACCTTTGATTTTTATTAGAAATTAATAAATAGTCATCATTATATTTTTTTTGTAAAAATTGGAGCATGTTTATTATTCATCATTAACTCTTCTAGTTCCTATATATATATTGTAATGGATTGGATCCTGGCCTTTCATATTTGAGTAATTGATAGACCATCAGATACTTTTAGAGTGGGGGGAGGAGTATGGTGTCATGGACAAATTAGTTTAGGATTGTTTGAAAGTTATTATGTAAATAGTATTGCAAAATTAGGGAAATTCATAAATAAATATAAAATTGTATGATTAAATAATATTAGAAGAGTATAACTAAATAATTTTGGAATTATCTAACTAAATAATTGTAGATATAATGTAACAATGTCATGTAGAAAATAACCATATATGGCATAAAAGTTTAAGCAAAATTTATCATCGAAATACCTCACCTTATAAGGTGAATTTGGGGATTGATCATAACCCATAGGGACTAGTGAAGAGCTCAGCAGACCATATAAGAAGAGTATTTATGGAATTAGAGATATTTGGATTGAAATCCAGAAGTCAGGTATATAAGTGAGATATAGAGGGAGAATTGGGGTCGTAAAAATAAGAAACTACAGTGGCCCTAACAGGCAGACCTATGATACCCAACATTAAAGGAGTGCTTTACCAACATATGTAACAGTTATGTATGTAATTGAATAGTGCTGAAAATTAAACTAATAATTTAAACTTACACAATCTGTCTAAATTTCTCATTTGTTTGACCTGTACAATATGATAGTTTATTCTGTAAAACTTTTTTTCTTCAATTTAATATATTATCATTGTAGACTATTGTATCAATAATTCCTTTTATATGTAAGACCTATGGGGCAGATCTATAATTAAGCAGGGAATAATTTCGTTATCAATCTTTTATTATACCATAGCAACTACTTAGGCTCTGATTTAGCTTCATGTAATAGATATTCGTATGTTATAAACTTATGGCATGGCTATTTATGTTTTATAGATTAAATTCTAAGGCCAAATATTCATTATACATAAATATAAGGTTACAGGGTTGTCTAATTTCTTTGTGATCTTACTGAGTTTCTTCAGCAGGTGTATATCCCTGCTTTGAAATTTAATTTGATGGGTTCATTCTAAATAAATTCAACACAAAGGCAGGAACATTACTTTCATTTTTTCAGACCCAGAAGATCTTATTTTTTCTTGTTACCAGTGCAGTGGATCATTCCTGCCTATTAATGAGAGTTATTAAAGATTATATGAAGATGATCATTACTTTATTCCATGACCCATTCAACTTTGCCAAAGTGAATAGATTCCTGTCATTGTTTTATTATAAGACTTGGATATGACATCATGGAGGTGATCATATTCCAGCCTATTTTGTTATTTGTTTATTACTTTAGCAACTCAGTACTGCTTTTCTTATCCCTTATGTATGTTAAAGCTTGATATTTCAGCATTTAATTGGTCATGATCGTGAGAGTTATGCATTAATATATTTAACCATATTTTCTAGAGATAATTAAACTTATCATGTTTTATTTATCATGTACCTACTTGAAGAATATCTGCCCAAAAGATTAAATGTGTTCATCACCAGAGGTTTCTTAGTTATACATTAAAACTTTGACATCCTTAATTCATATAATTTCCACTATCTTATAAGTCTAGCAACCTAATTAAGTGGTAGTCATTTCTTTTGTTTATTTGTTTGAAATTTTAATACTAATAAAGTGCTTGTATTATATATATATATATTGCATTGGCTGTCTTGTTTGCCACAGGAAAGTCATATAATTAATAATCTAATTTTAAGAGCCTTTACCTTTCCCTAATCATCAAGTTGTGCTGGTTTAAGTCACCCGAGTGGTGATTTATGCGATTGTTGGCTCATCCCGACATTACAGTATGTATAAAAATAACCCCTTGGAATGTTAATAGATTTTTGTATATGAATTTGGAAAGTAATATATTGAATAATCAATCAATAATAGAATTGTATATAGCTTGTATATAATAAACCTATTATTACATTTGTTTAACCAATGTCCTCTTGTGTGTGTTTTCTAATACTCAATATGCAGACCAAAGATGTTAATGACTTCCTGTCCTATGCTGGAAATAACAAGTATGATGTAATGATTATAGAATGAAAAGAGAAGATGAAGAAGAATTTGAAAAAAATAGGTTTCTAACATATTTTTAATAGTTTTGATAAATAATAGTGGTACTCTTATTTTATGGAGTATACTTTGGAACCCTAGACATAAGGACAACTTTTTAGGAAGAAAGTTTGGGGTATAATTAATTTCAGTCCTCTTCCAGGTTCTGAAAAAACCTGATGACACCCAACCAAACTACAAAGCATAAGATAAATTACAAATTGTTAGCATTTTGAACACATGGTGGCCTGATCATTAGAAAATCTTTATCAAAACATTCTCTGCTCATTTCTGTAGAGATTTTTTTTTCAATTTATGTATGACAGTTTGTTTAGAACTTGCAATATATTTATTCTTATCTGGTCATTAATTATAAATTTTGGCAATTGAGTTCTCTACTCTACTCCTGCACCATTCTGCACAGAAATATTTATTCAGTGCGCACACATTATAATCAAGTGTATAAAAGTCATTTTTATTAAAAAACATATGTATATACAGTGTGTTTCAATGAAATGTTGATTGTTTCTTACTTCAAACTGCCATAGGAATATTTCTATATCAACACAGGTTAAGCTATTCACCACAATTTTTTTCAAGTGCCAGCATGTTTGGCTTATGTATTATGAAGTGTAAAACTGTGTTTTGTAACTTCATTGAAAATATTCAATGTTCTTCCTACTATCATAAAATTTTGCAAATCACTTGAAAATGTTCTTGCAATTCCAGGTTTCACTACTATATGCATACAGTTTGAATGACTTTAAACATTTCAGTAACAGTTTCATTCAATTTAAAACAAAGTTTAATGTTAGTACATTGTATATGAAGGTATAAAACACACTGTTATATTTATACCATGATCTAGACATGCTAACTATGTTGTTCTGAAACACATACAATGATTAAAAAAATGGTTGCATGCATCTTGAACAGAGAATCAGTAACCAGCCACTTTTAACATTGCAACACAATGTTTATATGGTAAAAGACTTACAAACATATCCATTTATAATCATCAATAAACTTAAGATTAATAAAAAAAAAGCATAACTAAAAGTTAGTCTCTGTCAGATTATATAATCAGATTTGAGACAGACTAAGCTAGGACTCAGTTTCTCATTCTTAGGCTATGGACGATGCCTGGTTTTCTTACTCCCTAAGGAAATAATTTTCTAGTTTGTCAGTGTAGCCTTCTTGTATTTACTGAATATATACAAACAGTTTTTTTTGACACTTTTTCTGCTACCTACAATATATATAACTTTATAAATTGTATTCTGTAGCCAATCCAAAATCTATGGATGGCACATATAATACTTGTAATATCCATATCCTCATCTAGTTAATGATTTGAATCTTCAGTAAGTGAATCATCCCCTAGACCAGATTGCACAGCTCATATATATTAAGCATATATATATATATATTTAAATTCTTATGTTTTTTAAGTACAAGAAAATTAATATATCAATGTTTTTTTTATTTGATCTACAGCAGCATTTCTCAAACTAGATTCCATGAATCACTAGCATTCCACGTAAACTATCATTGGTTTATTGACCAATTTCACAAAAAAAAAAAAAAAAACTATATCTAAAGTTTCAAAAGACACGCGAAAAATTATACAATCCCATTTTCATTGGACCATTGCATTTTAGTATTATTTTTCTAAAGACATATCTGAAGCATTTTATGAAATAAACATAAAGACATAAATATGCAAAAAAAGAAAAATGAATTTATAAAAAATTAGATTTTAAAAATATAATTTATTACTACTTTCTTTTATTTTTCAGAAACATTTTTTGATGTGTATATTATTCGTCAATTTTCATTAAGAAATCTAAACTTGTCAAAATTATATATATATTCTATTAGTAAAATCATATGACTTTCTCATATGCTTTCAAGATCAGTTAGTTATCTTCATTCTACTCTCGAGTCATCTACTGCAAGCTTGAGTAATCAATAGAGATGGTATTGCATTATAAATTTTTATCTCTAAATCCAGCTTTAAATCCTAGTCTTCATTGATAAAGACAAAATCCAGAATCCGATCAGTTTGGAATTGGGTTTCACAGCACTATTTCATCTGGGAATAATCGATTACTCAAGTTTATAATAAATGACTCTAAAATAGGTAAAAACAACTGCTCTTTGGAAAAAACATCTAATAGTGCTTTTTGTTATTTTAGGTATTTAGATTCACATATTTTTTAGTTCAATGTATAGAAGTTCTATAATTATAAAATGTTTGGCTATGGTATAATCATAAATTGTATAAATCTTAGCTTTTATAAAGTGCAAATAATATTTTTATTGTAACGGAATTGGAAAAAATAGATTATGGCTCTAAGGCTACAATAAAAGTATTTTCTTTATCAATGATCATGCTATCGGATAAAGACAACTTACTCTCGACTGGATCTTATCAAAGCTTCTTGAGTTCCTATGGGCACACTAACTATTCCCTTGATTAATTGCTTCCCTATAATATCTTCAGCAGCTCTAATCATTCCAATCACAGCTTTTCCAAATCCAACTATATAAACATTATTATCTAATTTGTACTTCCTGTTATTGGCATAGAGTATACCTTGGTTAATTTGCAAAACACGTTCTAAAAGTTGATGTGGTTGAAAAGCATCAATTGTTGCCATATAAATACAGACAATATCTTTTCTCAAGTTATATATATGGTGAGAAGTTCCAGGAGCTGATGCCATCATACCTATGGTCTTTGTGCTTTTCAGTGCGCATGTCTGAGAAATTCTTGCCGTTTGATTAATGACAGTACGCAAATACATTTTCAGTAATCTTTTTTTGAACAAACCTATAAAACAAATTTTTAAAGTTAAAAATATAAAGTTTAATAAAGAGTTTCATTGATGCCTTTATTAATAATATATTAATCTAATTATCATGTTGGGGGAGGAGTTGACATTAATAATTAATATGTCACTACAAACTTTGCAAGGATCATATTAATACTAATTATTTCTATTCAATCCTTGAAAAAAGTTTCTAAAACGTATAATATTTTTTTATAATAAACATAGCTTAAATAAATTATTAGCTTTAAAAATATTTATTATACAATTTCAATATTTAAAACAGGCAAAACTCACTATACATATTGCCACACACAGCAAGCTAGAGTAATTAATGGATGCCAGAAGGCTTGTGCATAAAATCCCCATCTAGTGCCTACTCATCCAATATCCCCAGACTAGTTTCTGGCTTGTGGCCTGGGAATATTGGATGAGTAGGCACTAGATGGGGACTTTATGCACAAGCCTTCTGGCATCCATTGATTACTCTAGCTTGCTGTGTGTGGCAATATGTATAGTGAGTTTTGCCTGTTTTAACAACAGTTATACACAAGCATAAGAAGTGGTGGTCATGTGGTGTTTATTGGCTTAATTTCAATATTTACTAAAAATATACACAATATATACAGTGAAAAATTAATTGGTTCTCTCTCTAAGCTTTCTGCATCATTATCCATGAATCAACACTGATATTATATATCAATATATTTTAATTATTTTCTATAAAAATTTCAACATGTTAGCATGTTTGGGCCACAAGTTACAACATGAAGAGTGAAAGTGCATTTTATACCTTTATCAATCATCTTCAAAACTTTTCTTGCCATCACAAAATCTTTCAAAACATTTGGAAAGTTCTTGGGATTCATGGTTTCACTGTCATACAGTATAAATTGCTTCAAACATTTCAACAGCAGTTTTTCCCCAATTCAGAATAATTTATTCATAACATGTTGTTCTGCCATGGATTAAGATACAAAACATCCACTGTCACATTTCATGTCATAACTCATAATCCAGATACACTAGTGTCTTAAAATTTTGTGATAAATAATAAAAAACAGGTCAAAAACTTCTAACAAATAAAACTGCATTTGAATATAGGAATTTAGAAGCAGAGAAATAAGCAGGTTACAAGAAAGAAAGACCCACAATTATTTTCATGATTCAAGTAGTAGAAAAGAAAATGGCAAGAAAGTGATAGGTACATCTTTTAAATGTAGATCTTAAAAGGGCATACACTAGTATTTTTTTTAAAAGACTGTGGAATGCAGTGGAATTAAAAAAACATAAATACAATTCTTACTAAAGCACTTAAAAAAAAAATTATTTAATATATATGCAAAAGTAAAAATATGTGAAATGATTGCAAACAATATAAAAATAATCAAAGGACTCAAATAGAAATATTGCCTTTTACCTACATTATTTAAATTGTATCTATAAGTCCTTAATATATGGTGATAAAGAAAATGTGAGAAAATGGAAATTCCTCTTCATAATAGTAATTTCATACGTTGTCCTATGCTGATAATTAAAAAATTTTGACTCAGGATAATGGTGATTTGAACTAAATGTTTACAAAATTAATATTAGAACAGTATATAAAATGGGGCATGGAAATAAATATAGCAAAACCAAAAAATATGTTTATTAAAGGAACACAACAGGATATAATATTGGAAGATGGACTGATTGAAAAATGTGGGCAATGTAAGTATCTAGGTATGAAGATCACACAAAGAGAAACAATGGATGAAACTATAAAAGAAAGAAATATATTCAATAGAAAAATTATAATGATACTAAATTGAATATTATGGAATCAGAATATATCAAAAATCATATAAATAATGAATATATGACTCAACAATAAAAAGCATCATTATATATGGAAGTGAGGTTTGGCACTTGAAGAAAATAATTGAAAGGGAATTGACGATTACAGAAATGGATTATTGGCAAAGATCTGTAAGAAGATCAAGAAGAGAGTATGAATATTGTGCACATTGTAATAAATGACATCAGAATAAGAGATTTAGAATAGTATGGACATATACAGATGATGTCTCAGGAAAGATTACCAAAAAATTATTAAACTAGATACCATCAGAAAAGAAATTGGAAAGAGGGTATAGATAAATTAAAGATAGAAATTGTCAGGAAGATTTATGGAAGGACATAAAGGCATGGTAACTAGGGATCAGAAGATATCGTAGAACACTATAGATAAATAAGAAGAACATGTCAAAAATATATTATTCATATTAGGAAATAATCTTTTTGAAATATAAAAAGACATATTTGTATATTGTATAATCAGCTTTTATGTTGAATAAAAGTAATTTTTATTGCAAATAATAAAAGCATCACATTCTTTTTAGTTTGCTCAATTTAAGTATGTGATAGACAAATAAAATCTCCACACTATCTAAATTAGTTACTTTTTATATTTTAAATTTTCACAGATGACATAAAATCCATTTCATAGTTTGCACATGTCACACATTTCTCTAAAAATTGTATTTAATTAATCCCATCCATCAAGTTCCATCAAAATGTATTTGATAATATTATTTAAATTGTGTGTTTTATGTAATCAAGAAGATGAAGATGATTTTTCACTTATTTGTTTATTTTAATCACTTCTGATAACTATGTGATGACTTGTAAACCATTTATCTGAAAAAACTATTAGTTGGATGAATTAAATATGTTAATGGATTAAGATGTCACTGTTCACATACGGAAGATAATAAGGTTATCTGGGTTAAATTAAATTTTATTACAAAAAGGCTTTATACCAGAAATTGAATGACAAATTATAGTATATCATTTACATGAGTAATGTTAATTATCTTCCCATTATGTGGTAACAGAATTTGATATATCATTATATTTAAATGAATACTATGTTGTCTGTAATAGGTATATGTTTTGTTATTCATAAACCAATGAATGATTTTATCACATCCTAATACCTGAAGAGTTATCATTAGAATACTGGATGATATTTTAACTAAAAACTATTTTGATAAGTATTAAAAAGCCAATTCCTCTACATAAATTAAATTATTTCAACTAATTTAATAATTATATAAGTTAAGAACAGCATTCTCTTCTAATTCTTGCATAATCAATGATTACTAGATGCATAGAAAATAGTACTTAAACATTCACTCATAGTATCTAAATGCTTGTTTCTAGCTTTGCCTTTATTAATGAGCCTTTTGATTAAAACTTGAAAGGATTGGGATATCAAATATTAAGAATAAGGATTTCATAAGTATCTGATAATCCCTAAATACATTATACTAAATGGAACTAAAATAAAGTATTGCTATTGTCTTATCATATTGTTTAAGCTGGAATGTTTTTGTAATTTGTTGTTAAGTTGTATAAGTATTGTAGAATCAAATCTTTTATGCTCTTCAACTTTAAACATAATTTAAGAACTGCAGAACTACGATTAGTTTGCTTTTTTGTATACAAAAAATTTACAATTAGCCTTGTGTTATGCTGAAATTAAAATATCAAATATCATGATAACCTAATATTTAAAATTCTTGGCAGTGCTAAGTGGAATATAAAATTTCACACCAAGAAAGTTGATCGACAGAAGCTATACTAATATCCTGGCATTTTTAGAATTGTTTTGTATTATATTCTTTTGAGTTATTGCTTATTTAAAATCTTAGCTGTAGATAAAAAATGTTTTCCATTTTTCATTTGCTTGATTTGGAACTTGATAATTTACTAGCATTATTGAAATATGTAAACATTAGATTATTGTAATATTTGATATATATTGTAATGAAATCTAATCTTTCATTCACAGCTATATAGCTACTTTTACATAAACGATGACGTAATATATCTCTTTGTTGTGGTAATTCTATAGTTATCTAAAATTCTACATAATAATTAATATTTCATTGAATGAAATAAGCCCCTTTTCTCATGGCAATATGGCTAATTTAATATACGCGAGGATGCAATATATTTCTTTATTGCAATACTTCTATATTTCTCTTTAAAAAAAACCTACATAATATTGAATCATATTTTTCATCCAGCATATTTATAAATGTCAGTTTTCTGACTCAAACCTCACTCTTATTGATATAAAAATTATACTGAAAGAGATGTAAAAATGATCATGGAAACTTAGAAAATCTGGTCACTGGCTAGCTCATTCAGAACAGGTGGTACATAAACCAGGAAAAATGTATAGGGAACAGCAATAATCAAGTATTCAATTAATTTACCCAAACAATTACTACACATACATATACTTGTTTCTTTAGCTACCTACATAAAACTTGAGGTAATGAAACAAATTTTATTAGAACGGAATTTTTAATATAACAAATAAATAATAAAAATTTAAAAAAATATTATTTGTGCTCAGATATTTTTATAAAACATAAGCATACACATACACTGCACAGACAAGCAAATCAAAAAAGAGAGAGAGAAATAAATGTCCATTCAATCCAGATGTGAAATATAATTTTAACGGAGAGGAGAGCTGATCACAAAATCATCATATAAAGTCTTTAAACATCAATAGAAAATGTCCACTAATAAGTAAAGAAAAAATATATATAATAAAGCATACATATTACCTGGGATTCCCCAGGGAAAGTAGCGAATTCAGAATGGTAATGATAATAGTTTCATTCAATGTGATAGCCATTAAAACTGCTTATCAAGGATGTGTTGCTCTGCTTGGTTCCTTGAATTTCTATTAATTTGTTTGTTAACTCCAATACAGATGGTCAGGAGCATATTCCTTCGGGTTTAGGCAGTGGTTTAATTATGTAGCAGCTTGGGTATCTTCATGGGACCAGGATTAAAAGCCCAGCATGTTTTAAGCTTTTACCCCAGCCTATTCATAGCTGGCGAATATACTTGCTGGTTCCAATAAGTTTCTGAAAACTTTAATGTAAGAATTTAATAATGTGAACAGACGAATGTAGGTAATAATTCTTTTACCTTCACATTTTAGTTAAAAAAAATATAAAGCCCCAACCTTGTCCTTCCCCCTCCCTCTTTATAGTTTTTTTTTTCTTTTATATTCCAGAAAGGTCCAATCCACAAAATTTCAGTTATTTTTTTTAATATCTAAGCACATGGTATTCCAGATCTGGCTTCTCTTCAAACAAAAGCAAAACTTTTAGCATCTTTTTTTTTTTTGTCTTGACCAAAAATTTTTTTTGAAAATATCTAAAATAATGCCTCCATTAAAAGACATTCCACAAATAACAATCTGTGTAGTTTCTCTCTATTTTTTTATTTTTATCAAAATATATTTTTTTCATTTTATTAAAAATGAAATACAGCGAATTTCATCCTGGAAATAACGTGTATATTATATATATATTTGATTCATTCCATTCACCTGCCTATACAACAATATATACACACGTTTTAACAAAATAAATGAGCGCACACACCCCATCCTTCATGTCTATTTTAACTCTTTATTTAACTATTTGAAGAAAACATTAAAAAAATCAAATATAAAATACGGACAATTAATAATAAAACTATATGCGTATGTAGAGATACAATACTTCCTTCTTTGGAACAGGATTTGGAACCCACCCTATTACAATATATATAATAAACCTGACTTTGTTAAAAGCTAAGTGGTTATTATCAAAATCATGGATCATTAATCTGGTCAAGACAATCTCCATATTTTAACTTATTGGGACTGCCTTGACAATAAATTGAAGATTTATGATTTGCTCAAAAGCTCCTTTTATTAAATCTTTACGAAAAAATCACATTTTTCATAATGCTCTTTTTATAATGCATTATTTAATATATAACAGTTTTGACTAACTAGCTGTTTCTTCAAATACCTGAATTATTTTTTTTATCTACCCCTTTAAAATGTCTGAAGAAGACTGCTAGTCAAATAAAATTATTCTATAGTAAATAAAATATTGTAAAGCGTATTATGAGAAGTTTGGGATTTTTTTAAGATTTAATATCGATTTTTTAAACTTTATAATATTTTAAATACAAATGTTTTACATACCTGGAGTCTAGATATATGGGATTTGAACACAGACTTTCAAGCTTCCTTCAGCCATCCACTCTATCTCATACATTCAATACACATGACCACACATGCAAAAAAGATAAATGATCTCCAATATACATATTTCACACTGAACCAGCACTCATAACTTGGTCTAAATCATGATATCCCATATAAAATATATATTCAGTGCTCAATTTATATTAAAATAGCAAACGTTCACACTTTAATGGACAGGCTTCCATCTACATCACTTTCCAACTTCAAAAACCATACCATTAACAATCTGATGATAGAATACCCAAATCCTTTGTTATTGCCAATATTATCATCATACACATGTTGATCTTAAGTCACTCTGACCTTTCATGTATTGGATGCTATTGATCCCATTTCTGTGTTTTTAAATGGACAAGATTCTATACAAGAGGGGTCAGAATGACTTAAGGTCAACATGGACATGACAATTACATTAGCATTAATAAGGGTTTGGGGACCATTATCAGATTTTCAATAATATGGATAGCTGAAGAATTGAAGGGTATAATAGATGGAAGCCTGTTCATTAAAGTGTGAAGATTTGCTAACTTAATACAAACTCAGCACTGAATGTATATATATATATGTGTGTGTCTCTGTGTGTGTGAGGTGATGATTTGGTCCAATTGATGAGTGCTGTTTCAGCATGAAATATATATTGTATCATTTACATATATATGGTACAAATATATTGGCATTAAGTAAGAGTTAAAACAAGTAAAATTTTAAAAATCATCAATGAACATAATTTAGTTTTTTTTATAGTTAGTATTATTTATTTATTTCTTTTTTTAGATAATGTACAATGAAAGTTATTTTTGTTTTGCAATTAAATGTAAAAGTTAAAATTGGAAAGAATGGAAACACATACAGGTTGCTAACGCAGATAGACAAAAAAAGAAAGTGATTAAAATCAAAGTGATGTTCTTAATGCAAATTAAACATGGCTGAAATAATTTATAAAAAAAGACTTTGTAACTAAAAACTAACAAGAAATGTAGAAGATTAGAATAATAAAACAAAATATAAGAAAATGTGGAAGATATCTCAAAAAAGATCATGAATATCAAAGAAGCAGACAAATCTGCAGAATGTGTCTGCAGTATCCAAACTAATCACATTTCAGAGAGGTCACTCCCACAGATAACCCGCCCCCTATTGGTACTGACTGGCTGGCAGCCCTCGCATGTCTTATCTCCAAACATACTATGCTTCCTAAAAAATCATCCTCAATGAAAATCAAGTTCTGGGACGCATACTACGTCCTTAATCTTGATGTTTCTGCAGGATCAACTATCCTCAAGCTTAACAACCATCTGCTAATCAAGAAATTTAAGCGATGGTTCCTTGAACCCAAATATTTTGATTTCCTGATGAAGATAATATTAAAGCCTTGCCTACTAAATACTTTCTGGTGCATCGCTGAAGATTCTCAAACATAGAGTCCACTTGCTCACTATGCCTCAGAGAGGATGAAACTTGTCTTCACCTCCTCTGCCACTGTGTTTCCCTTCAGCCCTACAGAGTCCTTATAGCCGCCATGCTAAATAACTATATGCCTGCCCTGTTGACTCTCATTGACAATATACTATGTGGATCCATCCTGGAGATACAATTAACAACATTTGTACTGTTCTCACTATGGTACACACAGTGCTAGCTCACCTTTAATCATGCACTAGAATGTCCACTTGAGCTCTATATTAACAAAATGGAAAAAATTCAAAAAAGGGACCACAATTTGGCCCCCTCTTACATCTATGACTCTACATGGAGGTTATTGATCTGGCCCCCAAAAGCTGATCCCTTTCACTCCTGAATAGAAATCTCCTTCCCTGGAGAGTGATTTGAGGCTGAATGGCCTGCATCCCTTTGTGATGATTCACCTTGCTCTGCATGATTATTGCCCAGATCCTGAGTTGTTATGGAAGTAACCTCCAATATGAAGGGTCGACTTGGTCATGTGGAGCATGGACAAAGGATTAGACCTATTGCTGAACTATATGAGACATGCAAGAATGGTCATCTATATCAACAAGATATGGACTCGTTCCTCGCTGATATGCTTCATATTAGTCCTTTTAGCTGGTGTCAAACAAGATATCAATATTGAGCTTTCATCCCCCTGATTATCATGTAATATATTCTATGTTTAACTATTATCATATACTGTAACCAAATTTCTGAATAAAATTCTATATTTTATAATAAAAAAAAAAGTTTGGAATTGGTCTTTCACCTATGTGTGTTTTGGGGAGCTTCTCATGGACAGCATTTTCAACATAAAAATAAAATGTTATCACTTATTACTAAACTAAAGCTATTCTCCTTTGTGTTAGTGACCCAGATTGTTCACCAGCACCTTCTCTCAAAAAAGTCACCAAAAGCTTCATCTAAGCCTTACCTAAATAAGGATCAGAGATATGGAAGTAATACCAGAATGAAACTATAGACCAACACTGTGGACTACTTGTTAAAAAGAAGAGGATTACTAGGATAAGCGATCATTATGTAATCACTAGAAGCTTACCATTAGGTTAATGACCATAACTCATATCTATAGAATGATATTAGTGAACTGAATCTTAAATAATAAACTGGTACAGTAGACAAAATAAAAAGAGAGACATTTGTAAAAGACTTCAAAGTGAGATATTTGAATTCAATGGTTAAGATAATTATCTGAGTATGCATGTACGTGTTTCTTTCCAATATTATAATTTTATTATTATAAGTGTTTAAATGTTTAACGTTTTGTCATAAATCTTTGCTACTAATATAAAACTTTCATTGTATATGCTTAATTTTTAGTTAATTAAGTAATTAATTTTGAGTGTGAGATTTTATTGTTTCATTTTAGAGAAGTGTATAAATTACCTTGACAATATGCGTTATTAATTAAGCCCCAGGAGAAATATTTTCTTAAAATAAAATAATTAATTGATGGGAAATCATAATTCTGAACTTTGTAAGCACTCACTTTATAAGTTATGATATGCTTCGTGCAGAATCAGTGAGTCTAATGACTTTGGTGCCATCCTTTATAAATTAAAAACTGATTCTTCTGGCAATACAAATTGTAATATTAAGTCAAGTTAATCAGGAAAAATAGCTATGTTCTTGAGATACCCAGACTCATAAATGATCTGAATATATTTTCAGTAATACATCATCTAATTACCCATACTGCTCTATGGCGCTGTTGCTAGTAAAAAACAAATAGATATATCGTTACCGGGCTGTTTTTAAATTTTGTTGATTTATGTTTTTAATTTTTGGATTTGTTTGATTTTTTGTTGTTGTTGTTGTTGTTATTGTTTTTGTTCTGTTTTTTGTAACCAGTTTGATGTATATTTCTTAAAAATAAAAAAATGGTTATTTTTTTTTTGGTTTTTTAAAATATTTTTTTGTTGTTGTTGTTGTTATTGTTTTTGTTTTGTTTTTTTTTTGTAACCAGTTTGATGTATATTTCTTAAAAATAAAAAAATGGTTATTTTTTTTTTTTTTTTTGGCTTTTTAAAATATTTTGTTTTTTTTTGTTTTTTTTTTTTTAAAAAAAAAAATATTTCTTTTTGTCCGGTCTTTTTTTTTTTAAAGAAACTTTTTTTTTATACACAACCAAGTTTTTTTTATTGTTTTTGAAGAAACTTTTTTTTTTTTATCGAGAAACAAGGCTTTCTCGACAGATCTCTCTAAGACTTGTCATCATATTCCTTATGGCATTTAGACACCTTTCCAGCTCAGCTCTAATACGCTTCACTGTAAGCTGATCCTGGCTTCAAGAATAAATTAGCCATACTGCTTGTGAAAAAGTGATTCAGCAGCCCTCAAAGCCTGCCCCATGAGCAAATGGAACACCTTCGTCGACATTGACGTGATTGACATTCCATTTCAGATGTTTGACAATGTCTTAATTTAATTAAACCACCACAAAGACAGTTTTTCTGGGTGGGTAAAATATTTTTTGGGGGGTTGAAGGAAGGCCACCACATCTGCTTCTGTAGCAGGTAAATCTCAAAACTACAATGCTGAATGGTCGTCTGCCATTGAACTGTTTTGATCTCAAAAAAGTATCAGAAAGTGCGCAACTTGATCGTGAACTTTGCCAAATCATGATTTACACTCATCATTTAGTGAATTCTGACCCTTGACAATGAAAGTAGGGGCATTTGAGAATTCATTACAATTTTTACTAACTCATATCAATTACAATACATTGAAGCAAAAAAAAAATCCGTTCTAATATACTTTTCATCATTACAACTACAGAAACCTTCATATCATACACTGTACAATAGTCAAGAGTAATGTCTATAGAGAGTGTCGTATACTCATCACTAATAATGTTCAACATACTAGAGATGTTGGGGTAAGGGTGCACTTCAACATCTTAGTGTTTGATCAGTTTACAGGCCATAAGATCTATGAGCGGCCTTTTAAACAGGATATTTATGTGCTTTAGCATAGAAACAGCCCCATCATGTGGTGTGGATCAACAGACCATGTATTACCATATTTTCTTTTTCATAGCTTGATTAACTCACACATTCTAGTGTGTAATAGAAGGCCTAACAATATGTAAAATGTTGCAATTGGTGCCCAATGTAGGGCCAATTTCTCTGTTATGGAGAAAAAGACCTTGGCTGTGGTGTGGGTATTTCAGAAGTTTCCATCAGTTCTTGATATTGTCAAAAGCGATAGTTAGCAGGGATAATAAGACTCTGGAATTCATAAACCACAGCTATTTAACAAATAGTAGGCTAATCTGGTAGAGCCTTTTTCACCAAGAGTTCAATTATTCCATCCAGTATTGTAAAGGCATCAAAAATGTGGTGGCTGACACTTGTGCCAGAATATTAGTTCTTGGACTCAAAATCATCTGCAGATGGATGATATGTGTTTGGCAAATATAAAATTAGAGGAGAATGCTGTAGTAGAAGGATTGAAATGCATGGGAAAAGTACAATGACAAAGCCCCACCTACAAAAAAATTATTCACGAACTAAAAGTCAAAAATGAAATAGAAGGATATTAACACCAGAAATAGATACTGACTGAAAGAAGGAATTCTATGATACATCACAGGCCTACAAAGGGATCAGTGGAAGATTATTATATCAGAGAAGTTACAAGAAGGACTTATTATGTACATCTACCATTTGTATGCACATTACGGAGTTAATAAAGTGGAAGACTTATTGAGGATATGATTCCACTGGCTGAATATGAGAGCACAGGTTGTCAGTGTAGTAAGGGTATGTGAAACCTGCCAGAAGACTAAACCAGCAAATGAGTCATATCAGGGACCATTGAGTCCTGTCATTTCTAACAAACCAAATGACCTAATAGCTGTCAATTTTTATGGGCCATTACCGGTTTTTAAGAATATAAAATTATGTACTAGTGGTATATGATGTTTTTTCAAAGTGGTGTCAGCATATCCAGTATCTCATGAAAATAGTAGGAATGCCATATGAGTCTTAGAGACACAATACATTGAGAAAATAGGTAGATCTAGGGCTATTTTGTCAGACCATGATATACCTTTTACATCTTATGAATGGTAAGAATAAATAGAGAGAATGGAGCTAAAACACATATTGTCATCCATACAGAATTCACAATCCAACCCATGCGAATGAATGATGAAAGAATTGGGATTCCTCTTTAGGGTATATACTGCGTCCAACCATAGAGGATGCTGAAACATATTCCCTGGGCATTAAATTTCTTAAATTGGACTTGTAATGAATCCACAGGGTTTCCACCTATAACACTTTAATTTGGGAAAGCAGTACCTTGATTATATAAATCCACATTACCCAGTATTCCAGAAAATACTGATAAAAAAAGATCAAGAAAAGGCAAGGGTGAATTTGGAACACTGTGCTAAGCTCTGGACACTGCAAACAGGAGTCACAACTGACAAGTTTAAAGGATATAGAGTATGGGGCAATGTGAATCCTGTGAATCAAACTGGGAAACATATTTTCAAACAATTCCAAAACTTATATGATGGGTCTTACCAGATTTCC
The DNA here is from genome assembly GCA_028023455.1 of Epiperipatus broadwayi. Classification (NCBI taxonomy): domain Eukaryota; kingdom Metazoa; phylum Onychophora; class Udeonychophora; order Euonychophora; family Peripatidae; genus Epiperipatus; species Epiperipatus broadwayi. The sequence continues at coordinate 7,562,786 of JAQFVV010012444.1, read as the reverse complement.
CAAATAGATGGCCTATATGCCTTTACTTTAAAAAATAGTGAAGGAGAAAGGAGTACCTATAATGCTAGGTCCTTGATACCATATAAAACCAGAACATGGTTTAGAAGAAGGTCTTTATAAAGCTTGATGTATAGAGAATAAAATAAGTTCAAAGCCCTATTTTATTTTCATCCCTGGTGGTATTGTACCATTTACATATATATGATACAAGTATATTGGCATTGAGTAAGAGTTTAAAAAAGTAAAATTAAAAAAATCATCAATGAACATAATTTAGTTTTTTTATAGTTAGTATTATTTTTTTAGATAATGTATAATGAAAGTTATTTTTGTTTCACAATTAAAAGTAAAAGTTAAAATTGGAAAGAATAGAAACATATATAGATTTCTAAAGCAGATAGACAAAAAAAAGTGATTAGAATCAAAGTGATGTTCTTAAATGCAGATTAAACATGTCTGAAATAATGTATATAAAAAAAGACTTAGTAACTAAAAACTAACAAGAAATGTAGAAGATTAGAATAATAACACAAAAGATAAAAACACACATAGGACATCTCAAAAATAGTTGTGGGTATAAAAGAAGCAGATAAGTTTGAAATTGGTCTTTGACCCGTGTGTGTTTTGGAAAGCTTCTCATGGGCAGCATTTTTGAAGTAAAAATAAAATGCTATTATGTATTACTAAACTAAAACTATTCTCCATGTGTTGGTAGAATGAGATAGTTCATCAGCACCTTCTCTCAGAAAAGTCACCAAAAGCATCATCTAGCCATATCTGAATAAGGATCAGAGATAGGATACCTGGATGAAATCATAGAACAACACTGTGGACTACTCATCAAAAGGAATGGGACTATTAGGATAAGCAATCATTATGTAATCACTAGAAATTTACCAGCAAGTTAATGGCTGTAACTACTATCTTTGAAAAAGACATTTGCAAACTGAATTATAAATAATAAACTGTTACTGTAGACAAAACAAAAAGAGATATATTTGTTATTTAAGACTTCAAAGTGAGATATTTGAATTCAATGTTTAAGATAAATATCTGAGTATGCATGTATATGTTTCTTTCCAATATTATAATTTTATTATTATAAGTGTTTAAATATTTAATGTGTTATAATAAACCTTTGCTACTAATACAAAACTTTTATTGTACATGCTTAATTTTTAGTTAGTTACATTATTAATTTTAAGTGTCAAATTTTATTGTTTTATTTTAGAGAAGTGTATAAATTACCCTGCCAATATGCATTATTAATTAAGTCGTGGAAAAAATATTTTCTCAAAATAAAATAATTAATTAATGGAAAATCATAACCCTGATCTTTGCAAGTATTTACTTTATAAGTTACAATGTGCTTGATGCAGAATCAATGAGTTCAATGACTTTAGCACTATCATTTATAAATTAAAAACTTATTCCACCAGCAATACAAATAATAATATTAGGTTGAGTTAATCAGGAAATATAACTATATTCTTTTTCATAGCTTGATTAACTCACACATTTTATTTCATGATAGAAGGCCTAACAAAATATAAAAACGTTATAATATATTAGAGATTATTTATATTTCCCCCATGTTTGTGGTCAGTATTGGTTCTATGAGATAGAATGCATTGTGCACAAGCTGGAAAGTCTGTGTTCACATCCCATATATTATTAAACTTTAGAAAAACAAAAAAATAAAAAGATAGAAAAAATAAAGTTAGACAAGAATTTTCAGACACCATATAAATCAATTTATAACATACAAATATGTCTAAACATACCAAATACTGGTTCCTACATCTATTTATTTGATATATTATGATGCTGTCTTTTAAAGTTTTTATTTTTTCTGAAACACTTCATCACTTCACATGCTTTCAGTTATATCTTTCCATGAAAACAATTAATATTGTAATTCTTTAGAATGTCATTGAGATCAATATTATAATGGAAATGGGATCTGCTTTGATTTTCAAAAATCATAATGAAGTTTACCATAAAATCTTTTGTAAAGAATTTTTACTATGTATTAATTTCATATTTTATTTGTTGAGAATACCAAATCAATACATGATGTAATAATATATTCAATAAAATCACATCAGGAAAAGTGATGGAACTACTGATTGCTTTTTCAATATTGCCATTGCATTTTCAGAATGCTATTATATGTCCTCAAATGAAAAACTTTTTTGCACAATTTAACAAAATAACAGCCCTATATACAAGTAGTTTAAATGAAGTTGATGTATCACTATGATGAAATCCTCCATCTTGTAATTTGTTAAATGTGATAGCAGCATACTGAAGTTTATGTTGAACTTCAACATCCACCTAAATAATAGAGATAAAAAAATGTATATTAAATATTTTTATTGACCATGCATTAAAAAGAAAACAAATAATTGTTTCTTCAACAATAACTTGGATTTTTAGACTTAATTTGAAATAAAATCATGCAGATATTAAATCAATCCCTATTTTTTATAACAAAGAATTGACTTAATTAATTTCTGGACCTCCTATGCTTTTATTTCAAGTTAAATCTACAAACCCCAATTGTGGTTTAAGAACTTCTTTTTTCTTTTTAGTGTTTGGTTAATAAGAGCATTTAGTATTTTTAAAAAATGTTTATCTCTATTATTTTTTTTTTTTTTTAGTATTAGTACAGTAGATAAAAATGTAAAACTATATTATACTTTAAATTGATTGGACACTTATAGTTGATATATAAATATCATTAGATAGTTCTAAGTTAAAATGTATATCACTTATATATATATATATATATATATATATATATATATATATATATATATATATATATATATATATATCATATTTAGTATGTGAATATATATTTTTATATAAGGTATTAAAAATATTAAATATTCTTTTAAGTGAAAAGTATTTAATATTTTTACTTTGATTGGAAATTTTTTATTTTTTAAAAAAAAAAAATGTTTACCAAAACTATATATATATATAATTAGATACCAACCAGTAACCACCTAAACATTCACAGTAAAGACAGTAATCAATATTTCTCACTGCTGTCAAGGCAACCTTCTCACCTTTTAATAGCAAGAATGGAAATCCATTCTTACTAATGGTCCATTGAATATATATGGGCATTATTTATAATGGTCCATTGAATATATATGGACATCTTTAAATGCCCATATATATTCAATGGACCATTAGTAAGAATGGATTTCCATTCTTGCTATTAAAAGGTTTGAAGGTTGCTTTGACAGCAGTGAGAAATATTGATTACTGTCTTTATTGTGAATGTTTAGGTAGTTACTGGTTGGTATCTAATTACATCATTATCCCATTTAGCTTTAAGCACTATTTCACTTATATATAATATATATTGTAATGGTCAAATATGTACATTTGTGCAACAAAACCTAGAACTCCGATATGTCATCCTAAGGCCAACCAGGTTTACAGTGGTGGAAGCCACGGCTCTGGTCTAACCTTAGTTCCTCTACCATTGCTCATAGACTTACAACCTTACAAATGACACAGTTGAGGTCACAGCAGCATTTTAATCCCTAACGTGCCAGCAGTAGCTCAACAGTTGTACATAAGATGTGGAGTAATGGGTATTTGTATAACACATCTATATAGGTATCATGTGGCACACTTATCATTATAAATTATATATAAAATTCCAATAACACTGTAAAATTAATTATTAATTATTAAATAAAATTGAGTCGGTGAGCAAGACTAAGACAAGAAACTATATTAAATTTTAAATCAATTTAATAATATTTAATGCTAACAATTATTTAAAATTATAATAAATAAACAAAGGTTTAATTTCACACGCAGGTGAATAAGGGATTTTACAGTTTAAAAGGGTTCACACGTAAGTGATGCTGTTTAGTAATAATTTTGGATGTACATAATTAACTGGTTTGGTTTACATATACACAGGTTATTTATTTAATAGTGAATTTAGCTTTCTCTACAATTAATAATGTTTTAGAGGTTTTGCATTTTTATAGCATAAACAATATAACGTAACTAAATAATAATAATATTGGCATAGATCATCTCAAGAAATGCAATTTTAAATCATAATAAATTTAAATAAGTGAAGTTTGATAATTGCTTATTTAAAAAGAGCAAGTAGTATAGAGTTCGCTAAAACATGTTTGATTCAATCTTTTAATGCTGTCTTAGAAATCAACGCTTATGAATATTATCGTTAATTTATAACATACAAATTATTATAGAAATCTTAAATATTATTTAAATTATTATATAAATTAATTTCCACATAAAACAAATTGAAATAGATAGCATTTAATTATTTAATTTAAATCAATATGTAATCAAATCAAACTATATTTTGCGAGTAAACCAAAACATAAAATAATGCAATTTCATTAATAAAAGATGTGTGTGAATGCGCGTATTTTAGATCATAAAATAATAAAGCTTAATTCAACTAAAATACGTTAAATCATTTAACATTTTATCTCTCAGGTAAATTATTTCTATCAATAAATTAGTATCTATATCAGGACTTAAATTTATATCGGGAATCATAATCATTTTTATAATCAGATTTAAACTCCTATCATATTTATAATCAGGCAAGACTCTAGGGTTTAATTACAGTTATTAATTATTATACTTTTAGGTGAGTTTTAGATTAAAGTTATCAAATAAAATACATATTTTAATATGGCCATTAGTTTGAAGTTAAGCTAGCATTTACTGAGAATTGATCGAAGGTTTTAGATGAGAAGAATATTTACCATAGTTGAACTTGGTGTTTCTTTGTACTGCGGGTTTCCTTGGACAGCGAGCATGTTTTAGGTTTTCACGGTGATCTGCTCCTCTTCTTGGCTTAGATGGTTCTTTGCCTGTCAGAAGGCTAGGTTTGAAGCCTTTCTACCCCGACATTTTATTAATTTACTGTATTTTAATATTTTTTTGTTTACTCTTTAGAAAATTTTTACTGAATGAATCTTACAAAGATGGCTGCTACCTCTTTTATACCATTCTCCCCCCCCCCTGTTTTTCATTACTGTATTTTCCGAGAATTGTTTTCTTGTACTGTATTTTCCGAGAATTGTTTTCTTGGGCTGTACGCCAGTGGTCAATCACCATGGGAGCCTGTTGTTTTTAATTTTAAATAGGTCAAAAATCGCAATTCACAGGCTATAATCTATTCAGTTTTCCCCATTTTATTCTATTTATAAATTTTTAATTACTGTATTTTTGGTAAGGATTAACTATATTGGCGACAGTATGTCTAGAAAACAACTCTAAGATTTAGAAAAACATTTTATTATATATGTAACTTGACCGTTCTAATTTACCGATATATGCAGAATTATATAATTTTGAAAATGCATAATTTAATAAATATCTAAAATTATGGAAAAAGAAATGTTTTGTAATCTATTAACATTTATATTCTAGCATATATGTAGTCTACAGTTACACATACAATTAATTTTTCATCTAGCAATTATTAATAATCTATATATGTGCGCATTTTGACTAAAGGAGTATATAAATGAATACTTTAGTACATATTAAATGATACACATACACACGTATGATAGATTTAATTAGATTCAAATTTAGATGAAATTTATTAGTATTATTATTATTAAATATACGAAGGTTGGTGGTATTTATATATAAATGAATACTGCTATATAGCATATATAGCTGGTGAAAGAGTCATGTTGAAAATTGACTGTTTCATATTCTCAAACTCACGGGAAATTTTCGGGAAATTTAATGAATTGGTGCTTTTACTTGGGGGGAAAATTTAACCTTTTTTTTAATTTTAACTTTAACATTAATCTTAATGAAATTTCCTTTTATTATTGCTAATTTTACTAAATAATTTGGGAACCCTTTCTGGCCTTACTCTCCTACCTATGAAAACATATCCTATAACTATGTAATAACTAAAATTATATCAATTAACAAGCTATACTACTACTGAATGATTATAATTATATTACTAACTACTTATATATATCATTGTCATGGTTTCAGAATCCTAAGTAGGATCTGCAGTCTTTGCTATCATTGCTCTACAGGGTTTTAAAGACCTGGCATTGAATGTCCCTATCATTTTCTTGCCTGCCTGCAGTAGGAAGGAATTATGGCCTTTTCTTAATTTTATCTTATATGGACCATTGTACAGAGGATAAAATTTATGGAATTTCCTCTTGGCTTTGTTACTGGGCTGTATAGATTTCACCCATACCATGTCACCTATTTCAAATTGGTGAGCTGCCTTATATCGTTGATTCCGACGTTCCGCTGCTTGTTTTAAACACTCCCTAGCCCTGCTCTTGTCTATTTCAGGATCCACTACCTCTCTATCCTCCGTTATAGGGACTTTAAAGATTTTTGGGCATACCCTTCCAAAATGTAATCTAGTAGGGGGGAGGCCTGTGGATTCGTTCATAGTGTCATTTATATGTTTTAGGACTGTTTTTGTCTGATTGACCCAGGCTCTATGATCTGATCCCACCACAGTTCTATATAATCTGCCCAGTTCTCTCATCATATGCTCGCATGGATTTGACTGAGGGTTTCGCACGGACGTGAGGGTATGTTGGATCCCTTGTGCTTGTATCCACTGTCTCCAGGCTGATGACATGAATGCCGTTCCGCGGTCTGAAATAATTATTTTTGGTTTTCCCACTCTGGGGAATTGCATTGTTTGTAGAACCCTTATGGCCTCCTGAGTCCGAACTGTTCTTACTGGGTATGCCTGTGTATATTTTGAAAATACATCATATGCACCTAGAAGGTACTTGTATCTCTTATATGATGGTAATGGCCCATAATGATCCACAGCAAGTATATGGTTAGGTTCAGTTGGGATTACTGATTTCATGGGACCCTTATAAGCCTTATTTGCTGGCTTATTTACAGCACAACTCTTGCAGTCTCTTAGCACGTTTAGGCTGTCTCTATATATCCCTGGCCAATAAAACTGTCTCCTGACTGCTTCCTCAGTCTTACGCGGCCCATAATGTCCTATTGCTTCATGTGTATCTCTAATCACTTGATCCCTAAGCTTTTGTGGCAACATGACCTTCCACAATCCATCATTATGACCTATTTTTCCTTGCAATATCCCATCCACTACCCTATGTCGTCTTTTCCAACTATCTACTCTCCCCTTTTTTAGCCCTAATTCTTCTATCTCTTTAATCAATTTGACGAATGGTGGGTATTTTTCTTGCCACTGCTGTAAGTTCACCAGGTCTTCTTCTGTCTTCCGATGGTTCACACTCATAATAATTCCCTTGGAATTTTTAGGTATTTATGGGTTATCTTTTGTAATGCTGATGGGATTTCTACTCAATGTATCTACCACTATATTTTGGGGACCAGGGCAATACTCCACTTTAAAATCAAATCTCTGAAGAGCCAGGCTCCAATGAATGAGCCTATCATTGGTCAGATAGCTCTTGTGGAAAAATTGCAAGCATTTATGATCTGTGATAATAGTGACCTTAGAGCCAAGGAGAAACTGCTTGAATTTTTCACAAGCCCATACTATCGCCAATGTCTCCTGCTCTGTGACAGTATAGTTTATTTCAGGCCCCCTTAACTTCCTGCTGGCAAAATATAGAACTCTTTGTTGTTTAGCATGTATCTGAAACAACACTTCCCCCATTCCCACACGGCTGCAGTCTGTCTGTACATAAAACATCTCTTCAAAATTAGGATGATTGAGCATGACGGTTTCTAAGAATTTCGCTTTATACATATTTAAATTCCTTATCTCTCTGTTCATCCCATCTCCATTTTGCATCCTTTTTTATGAGTTCTACTAACCCAGTGGTATCCTGTGCAAAATTAGGGTAGAACCGATGGTAGTAGTTACAGAATTCCAAAAATGATCTAACATTCTTTTTTGTGGTTGGAGTTGGAAAATCTTGAATAGCCTTAACCTTATCAGGGTGTGTTTTCACACCTTCACTATTTACAACATGACCCAGAAATGCTATCTCAGATTGGAGGAATTTACTCTTTTACATGTTTATAGTAATATTTTTACAACTACACTCCTCAAAAAATTCTTTTAAATGTTCTACATGCTCCTCAAAGGACAAAGAGGCTATCACTACATCATCCATATAGCAAATAACATGCTGTTTGATGTGGTCCGGTAATGCCTGATCCAGACATCTCATAACGGCAGCTGCGCTGTTAACTAAACCAAATGGTACCTTTTTGAACACATGTGTTTGTCCTCTGTATCTGAAAGCTGTATATTTTCTATCTCTGGGATCAAGCATTATTTGCCAGAAGCTTGAGGTAAGATCTAGAGTAGAAAAGACTCTTTTTCCTGCAAGTTTCAAGAATATATCTTTGATGTTAGGTGGTATGTCCCTTTCTGGCACAGTCAATTGTTTCAACTTCCTTGCGTCTAAACAAATGCGAACAGATCCATCCCTTTTCTTTACTACTACTAGGGGGTTATTGTATGGTGAAGATGCTTTGGTTATCACCCCCATTCTGTCATTTGTTGGATCTGCTTCTGCACTTCATCCTGGTATTGGAAAGGGATTGGATAAGTTTTTGCCTGGAAATATGTTTCCTGCATGAGATGAATACAGTGGGTATATCCTACAATGACTCCTGGCATTTTGGAAGATTCTCTTATACTGCCTTAGGACCCCTTTTAACTCTTCTCTTTCTACTTCCTTCTTACACTCTGATTGATCTATTTTCTGGCTTATCATCTGTTCTGTATCTTTCTCACCCAGATACATGGCGCTGCTGAGTGGCTCTCGTTTAATATCCATGGGCTTGCTATCCCGACCTAGGGTTACCTCATTCTTGGTAAAATCAATAACACCCTCATATTGTTTGAGGAAATCGGCACCTATAATGACCTCCTGAAATAGCCCTTTCATCACTAGAAAAGTGTGACCCAACCTTCTAGACCCCCAGTCTACCTCACCCCAGACCTGAAAATTTTCAGCTGGTGTCCTTTTTCCATTGGCTAAATACATTTGGAGAGATCGAAATGGCAGCTTTTGCCATAGAAAACCTTCCTTTTCCCTATCTGTCACCCACTCCTTAGCCACAAATGAAAGTTGGCTACCTGTATCTATTAATGCTCTTGCTTTTTTTTTTGTTAATATTTATGGTCACCAAGGGGCAGGATCCGGCGGTAATCGTTGATGCCTCCACCTCCTCTACTACCTCTCTAATAGTGCCCACTGTATGGTCCTTGGTCTCATCCCTATCCTTTATTGCGGGTGTCAGATGTAGGGATTTATCTACTGGCACCCTCTTGAGTTTAACGGCCTCCTATTATCTTTATAACTATTTTGGTTAGTACTAAAAGGTTTTGGCCCTGTTCTTTTCCCATAGCTATCCTTTCCTAACCTCATTGCCTGACACTTAGGATCTATCCTTCTCATCTTTTCTGGAGGTTCCTTTGGAAAGGGCATATAGTCTACCAATGTTAGAAACTCTGACATCTCTTCCACCGTCTGTATGCGCATTCCTGTCATCATCTGCTGTACGGGTGGTGGCATATTCTGTTGGATTAGCTTGATTACATGAGCCTCTGGGTATATATATGCAGTTAAGGATCTGAGGCAGGCTAGCTGTCTCACAAAGAACTGGGTGTACGTTTCTTTGGTAATTGAGCCATAATGCTCCCTCATAACTGCCATGTATATAGCATGTTGCCTCTCGTTACTCCAGAATGTCCTCATTAGTGCAGCTGCATATTGTTCGAATGTCTCGGGTTTTTTATTATAACAATCCCACCAAGACAAGGCATATCCGTATAAATAATGTGCTGCGAGAGCTACCTGATCCTGAGCGGCTATGTTTTGGAACCGGAATAATTCCTTGAGACTTTGTAGATGTACCCTAGGACTCTCCCCTATCTCACCTTTGAATGTTTTGACCTGAATGATTTTGGCCATATATGAATGGGAGTTCATCTCTACACCCCTAGTGCTATTCCCTATCCTCTCTTCCCTTGAACTATCAAGGTCAGGAACGCCCATCGATTCTGATCCCTCAATAAGATATGGTATCATCGTCACCGTATTTATCTGTTGTAGGCTTATTTCCTTTACATTTGTCTCTGCTCTACTCTTTTCTATATGATCCTGGTCTCCCTTGTTTATTAACTTCATTATGCCATTTTCTCCAGATGGTCCCACACTTGCTTCTTCTAACTTATGAAGACCCCGTTTTATACCTTGTATCCTTTTTACTAATAAATTTGCTTTTTCTTCATCTTTATCTTGCCTAACCTTTACGTTTTCCTTAAGCTCATATAGTTCGTCGTTAATTTGTTGACAGTACGTATCCATCTCTGTTACTTTTTCCGTTTGAGTTTTCCACTGTCTCTCAATTTCCTGTATTTTCCCTTGCAGCTCAGCCATTTCTCTATTTTGCCTCTCTTGTTAAGTCTGGGTTATGTCTAACTTTTCCTCCATGCCTTCTAACTTTTTTTTCACGTTCACCCCTTCCCTCTGTACGTAATCCTTTTGCTGTTGTACAGTGTCTCTCACTTCAAGAATTTTTTTTTCTACTCCTCTAATATTTTCTTCTATATGCCCTATGTGACTGGCTAACCTTTTCTCACATTCTTTCAGAGCCCTACTGTAATTTTGTTTACACTCTATGCTTAGCTGTTCCATTTTATTATCTAAGTTTTCCATCCTCTTGTTCATCTTTTCTCCTTCTGCCGAGATCATTGTTTTAACCTGCTCTAATATTTCGTCTTTATGTTTTTCTCTTTCCTTTTTATCATTTTCTCTTTCTTGTGCTTTCCTTCTTTCATCTTCTCTCTCTTTATTCTCCCTTTCTAATTTTTCATTTTCCAAGTATCGTGTAAACCAAAACCAATCGAATGTTTGTTTCTCATCTATATTTTCTTGTACTTTGGGCTTTTTTGCCTCTGGTATCCTATTCTCTATCAGTTCCCCATCTATGGTTTCCCTTTCACTACTCTCTGATTCTTTCGTACTACTACATGTTTCTTCCATTATCTCCTTCCCTGACCTAAGCATTTTTCCTCTCTTCTTCATCCTTTCTCTCCTTTCCTCCTTCATTTCCTGTACTTCCTCTATTATCCCATCCATATTCTCTTCTTTATTTTCCATTATTAAATTTATTCAAATTTTCATATGGCTATCTAGCCCCCTTTTCAAACAAACCCATCCAAGCCTAATTGATCACCTAGCTTTGTCACTGTTCTATATTATCTCCCGCTAACTCATTTCTCTACTAATTACTTAACCCGTTCAGTACTTACTCTTCCCTTACAAACTTCAGATAAATACAAAACAGAACAAAATTTTAAAAATATATTTAAAATGAAACTCACCCTTGGCTTGCCTTTTTCTCCTTCACTTCTTTTCTGTTAAATTTAAAATCACAGTTTATTATTAATTTTATTGTTAGATATTCATTTATTTTCCCGTGGTTTGACAATGCCAAACACTCGTATATTTTTGTCTTGCCTGATATTTCCTAATGGTTTTTAGTATTGCTCACATCTTGTCTTGACTCACCCCTCGTCATAAAATATTTGATTTTGAAAAAAAAAATTTTTTTTTTTTTTAAAATTGTTCTTTCCATCTGATAGCGAATTTATGTGAGGATAATTTTAGTTATTTTGAAAATCACCTCGGGTGCCAGCTATCGTCAGGTAAGACATACATAATAATTTTGATAGGCCACATATTGATATTCTATACACACAGCTATACCCATTTATTGCACATGAATCTGTTTTATTCATTTTGGCAGGTTCAAATTTTAAAAAATTTTTTTAGCATACATGATTTTAAGCATACTCGGAAGAAAAAATTTTCTCTACATATTCATAACACTTAGTATGAAACACACCTGTTTATCTCCTTTCTCAGGCATATAGATTTATATTATCAAGCCCTGTATTGTTGCGGTACATTCAGAAGAAAAAATTTATGCATACATCTTTTGCTTTTTCAGCCCTTCCGTGCTAAGGTTCCACTCCACTCTGTTCAGGGTCGTGTTTAGAGGTCATCAAGCCACATGTTGCGGCGGCATACCCAGAAAAAAAAAAAATCTACTGTAACGGTCAAATATGTACATTTGCGCAACAAAACCTAGAACTCCGATAGGTCACCCTAAGGCCAACCAGGTTTACGGTGGTGGAAGCCACGGCTCTGGTCTAACCTTAGTTCCTCTACCATTGCTCATAGACTTACAACCTTACAAATGACACAGTTGAGGTCACAGCAGCGTTTTAATCCCTAACATGCCAGCAGTAGCTCAACAGTTGTACATAAAATGTGGAGTAATGGGTATTTGTATAACACATCTATATAGGTATCATGTGGCACACTTATCATTATAAATTATATATAAAATTTCAATAACACTGTAAAATTAATTATTAATTATTAAATAAAATTGAGTCAGTGAGCAAGACTAAGACAAGAAACTATATTAAATTTTAAATCAATTTAATAATATTTAATGCTAACAATTATTTAAAATTATAATAAATAAACAAAGGTTTAATTTCACACGCAGGTGAATAAGGGATTTTACAGTTTAAAAGGGTTCACACGTAAGTGATGCTGTTTAGTAATAATTTTGGATGTACATAATTAACTGGTTTGGTTTACATATACACAGGTTATTTATTTAATAGTGAATTTAGCTTTCTCTACAATTAATAATGTTTTAAAGGTTTTGCATTTTTATAGCATAAACAATATAACATAACTAAATAATAATAATATTGGCATAGATCATCTCAAGAAATGCAATTTTGAATCATAATAAATTTAAATAAGTGAAGTTTGATAATTGCTTATTTAAAAAGAGCAAGTAGTATAGAGTTCGCTAAAATATGTTTGATTCAGTCTTTTAATGCTATCTTAGAAATCAATGCTTACGAATATTATCGTTAATTTATAACATACAAATTATTATAGAAATCTTAAATATTATTTAAATTATTATATAAATTAATTTCCACATAAAACAAATTGAAATAGATAGCATTTAATTATTTAATTTAAATCAATACGTAACCAAATCAAACTATAATTTGCAAGTAAACCAAAACATAAAATAATGCAATTTCATTAATAAAAGATGTGTGTGAATGCACGTATTTTAGATCATAAAATAATAAAGCTTAATTCAACTAAAATACGTTAAATCATTTAACATTTTATCTCTCAGGTAAATTATTTCTATCAATAAATTAGTATCTATATCAGGACTTAAATTTATATCGGGAATCATAATCATTTTTATAATCAGGTTTAAACTCCTATCATATTTATAATCAGGCAAGACTCTAGGGTTTAATTACAGTTATTAATTATTATACTTTTAGGTGAGTTTTAGATTAAAGTTATCAAATAAAATACATATTTTAATATGGCCATTAGTTTGAAGTTAAGCTAGCATTTACTGAGAATTGATCGAAGGTTTTAGATGAGAAGAATATTTACCATAGTTGAACTTGGTGTTTCTTTGTACTGCGGGTTTCCTTGGACAGCGAGCATGTTTTAGGTTTTCATGGTGATCTGCTCCTCTTCTTGGCTTAGATGGTTCTTTGCCTGTCAGAAGGCTATGTTTGAAGCCTTTCTACCCTGACATTTTATTAATTTACTGTATTTTAATATTTTTTTGTTACTTTTTAGAAAATTTTTACTGAATGAATCTTACAAAGATGGCTGCTACCTCTTTTATACCACTCTCCCCCCCCCTCTTTTTCATTACTGTATTTTCCGAGAATTGTTTTCTTGGGCTGTACGCCAGTGGTCAATCACCACGGGAACCTGTTGTTTTTAATTTTAAATAGGTCAAAAATCGCGATTCACAGGCTATAATCTATTCAGTTTTCCCCATTTTATTCTATTTATAAATTTTTAATTACTGTATTTTTGGTAAGCATTAACTATATTGGTGACAGTATGTCTAGAAAACGACTCTAAGATTTAGAAAAACATTTTATTACATATGTAACTTGACCGTTCTAATTTACCGATATATGCAGAATTATATAATTTTGAAAATGCATAATTTAATAAATATCTAAAATTATGGAAAAAGAAATGTTTTGTAATCTATTAACATTTATATTCTAGCATATATGTAGTCTACAGTTACACATACAATTAGTTTTTCATCTAGCAATTATTAATAATCTATATATGTGCGCATTTTGACTAAAGGAGTATATAAATGAATACTTTAGTACATATTAAACGATACACACACACATGTATGATAGATTTAATTAGATTCAAATTTAGATGGAATTTATTAGTATTATTATTATTAAATATACGAGGGTTGGTGGTATTTATATATAAATGAATACTGCTATATAGCATATATAGCAGGTGAAAGAGTCATGTTGAAAACTGACTGTTTCAATATATATATATATTATAGTATGTGTGCATAATTATATATAATATTTTATATTTTTAATCACTTACATGTGTCCAGTGAATTTTAAAAAAACACCAAAACTATATTGTAAATCAACATCACTTAATACATATAATTCTACTTTAAATCAATTAACACATGTAGTGTAGTATACAGCTAGATATTTCTGCAGTAAGTTAATAGGTACACTCTTTATGTATATATCCTAAATATTTAGTACAACTACTGTAACAGTCAGAATCGGTGATTCGTTAACGTAGTGCAGAATTTGACCACCACACAGAATGGCAGCACCATCTAGGTAGTGAAGCCATTCGTAGTACTGAGTTCGAACATAGTTTATTGGTTCCACAATACAATCTATGAAACAACACATTTGTTGTGACATTAGTGAACATTTCTTTAGGCACGGTGGTCAGGGATGTTGCAAGAGATTCATGATTTTATTTTTGATTTAGCCAATAATAATGCTAATATTAATTAAACATTTATATTTACAAAATCGAGGAAATATATAGAATGGGTATCGAATAAATAAAACATAACTGCAGACGTATAGTTTGAAATTATTTATTGAAACATTTTAATAATAAATTATTTACTAATAATATTTGGTAATATTTAAATTGAGTAACAGAATTTTCCGATACTGTTATTCAAGAAATACATTTATTTATTTAGTAACATTTGTACGAAATCATTTTATCAATAATACTTTATATTTAAGACCTCAGTAGCGGTATTTCCGATACTGTTATGTTTAGAAAAAGAAATATATTTATTTGATGATGTAATCTAGCTACCTAAAATTCTTGAGCAAATATTTCTAAGGCATGCCTTTAGGGATTTATACTTTTGCAATACGAGAGTCTAAAGTAAGATTTATAAGAGTAGCAGTGGACATATATTTATTTAATTAAAAATATTTACTAATAACTAGGGACAAACATTTATTTGAGAGTGAATTTACTAATGCAGGGATGGAGTTATACATAGAATAATAAAGTTAATAAAAGAAACACGTGGTACATTTAGAAAGGCGATAGGAAATGGCAGTATATTGAAACTGCAAAGCTGTGAATGAGTTTATAAATATGGGTTGGCATTTGCCATAGGCCTGAAGAGGTAAGGTGTCACATAAGCATAACCAGGGACAAGTGGTTCATGTCACAGTTGCCTGCTGGCTGCATGATGGTCATCAAGCCCTACGGGAGCATTTATTATGTCCGCTTGTGTAAAATGACTGGGGTTAATTTCAACCCTATAGAATCCGGAATATTCAAGGCTTGTAATGGGTCATCGCATCTCTAAAACGTAACACATGTATAATGTACAGACAATTCTGTTAAGACTTAAATATATTTTATAACTCGGCCTTACATTATCAACATTTAATAAGGAACATTTGCAACTCTCAAAGAAATGCAAATTTTATGGAATTATTAATTACAAATTTAATAAAATATAAAAACAATACATAAACTGGGTGATTATTATAACTAATACGTCAGCCATTTGTTAAGCACTAGACCCCTGTATTACAATAAATGAAGCACTGAATGCATGTCGATTTAGATGAAAATATTAAGTTATTTATGAAAGTAAATATTAATGAAAATTTGACACGCATCCACTGTTTCAAGCGATCATAGATTTATACTTAGAAAATTATGAGCATGCAATAATTATATGATAAAATGTAGATTTTAGAAATACATACCCAAGAAAGATAGAGTTAGGCAGGCTAGATTATTAAAGAAATTTACATATTAATTATTAAATTTATAGCATTACAAATGAGAATTTATAGTTTATAGTTTGTAAGTTATATAAAGAATGAATAAGCTATAGCGGGATATTAGTAGAGTGCTCTAGAGAATTTGGACACAGGTACCTGTTTTATGAGAAGTTTTCCGATTCAGTGATCAGTAGCAAATTGTTCATGATTCTAGCATTAGCAGTTCTTTACAGCATTTAGATGATTCATGTAACTTAACAGCAGCAGCTTTCAAATTATTTTAGGCAGCAGATCTTCATGGTTGAATTTATTAAGGGCAATGGAAGGTTTGACATCTGATAGGCCATCTCCAGATGGAGAATAGTCTGGGCACTTTTTTTACTCGATCATACCGTGGCAGGTAAAATTAATTTAAGATCTTGAAAACTTTCAACTGATTGAGAGCACAGCTAAAGTTAAAGTGAAAGTCTCTAGAAAGTCTAAAATGGCCTCCTTTTTTAGATCTTATGTTTTACATTTTTGTTAGTGTATTTTTAGATTCCACTTAATCTGCCCTGAGGATAATCAATGCATTTTTGTTAGTTTAATTATAGAGAAAGCTGCCATTCTATTGTTTACATTTAGATTTTACATTTAATTTTTATAATTACATTTTAGGGAATTTTTCTTTTTAATTAATCTATTATCTCTCACCGACTGATGATTTTAAAATTTCAAAGACAAAAAGGAAACATATGATTATTTTTACTTTTAATTAAATATTACAATCTATTTCTAAAATTATTACTAAATGAAATTTAAACAAAGCAATAACTAACGAATTTTACAATTCAAAATAAATGATTAAAATTATATATTTTTATATAACTAAAAGAAGAAATCTAAATTATATTATTTATCTTTATTTATTGCCTTAAATTTGAGATCAAAATGTGTGTGTGTTTATGGTGAATTCTACATATATCTATACATTTTCAATATTGCTACACACACAATTTGATACCAAAAAGTTTAAATTTGGGTAGGATAGACCGGAGAGTGAGAGACGATAGAAAAAGGTGAAACTTAAGTTTCGAATATGAATCTTACTGTTTCACTACATAATAGATGTGCATTTAAGTTAAAATGTATATTTTTTATGTATATATTATACTTAGTATGTGTACATAATAATATATATTTATATA
The DNA here is from genome assembly GCA_028023455.1 of Epiperipatus broadwayi. Taxonomy (NCBI): domain Eukaryota; kingdom Metazoa; phylum Onychophora; class Udeonychophora; order Euonychophora; family Peripatidae; genus Epiperipatus; species Epiperipatus broadwayi. The sequence goes on along the minus strand of JAQFVV010012444.1, from coordinate 7,545,407 downwards.
AGTGAGTAAAAATATGAAATATTTTTTAAATCAAAAATATTTAACATTTTTACATTGACTGGAATTTTTTTATTTTTTAAAAAAATATTTTTACCAAAACTATATTGTACATGAATTACACTTAAAACATATAATTTTATATTTTGTTACAAAGTTCTTTGTTTTAAAAATACATTCATTATTTTTAAATCATAACCTCTCAAACACAAAACTTGTTTATGTCTTCTATTGACAATAATAATTTCACTTGTTTTTATTCAATAATAAAATCTTTCACCTATATTATATTTTTTAATGTTTATTAAAACATCTTATTATATATGTTATACTTACTGACTTCTAATATATATATAATTATGTACACATACTAAATATGATATATAAATAAAAAGTATACATATTAGCTTACTGTATAAATATCTAGTAATATATATACCATATGCATGATGTTGATTTAGAGTAAAATTAATTGTATTAAGTAAAGTTCATTTACAATATACAATATAAAGTACTGATACATGTGACAATCCACTTCACCTATGGCATTGTTGCTACCCAAAAGTAGTTGAAAATACCATTTATAAGGCACAACTTTTCAATTGCTATCAGTAGTTGAATGCTAGCAAATGATGGTCTGCACAATTCACACTTAGTCTACCATATCTCTTAGCTCTGACACATTATTACAATATTATCTGTTTATACTTAATAAATTTTATATATTTACATTTTTTAATATCATTTCATTAGATTTAAAAAAAATTGCTTCATTGTTTATTTATATATAATGTTTAGTGAATTAAATGTGAAGGTATTTAAGCTTCACACTCTTAGTTCAAAATGCTTGAGTCTGGCTTATTTATATACAATTGAGGCATAGATAAAGATGGGTCCATCTTTTTCTTATAGTTCCGAGTTGTGTTTGAGAATTGAGAGGTCCATGTGAAGTAATTATTCCATCTTATTGGCTGTCATGTTAGCATGTTTAAGGTGTATCTGTTGAATGCTTTAGCTTTCACGTTATTATAAAGATTAATAAGGTAAATATTGAAAGTTTACATGTTCAATTTATAAATAACATTTTAAAGAAAGCTAAAAATAATGTAATTGATAATAGTACTTATTATAGGATTTATCCCTCAGCTGCAGTATGTCCTAGAATATTTTCAAATATAAAATTGCATAAAGAAAAAGAACCATTACAATTAATTATTGATTTTGGGGGTGCATTTTATTATGAAACATGTAAATTAATTGAGAAAATGTTACAGGAAATTCTTGGTTTTGGTATGTATACAATACGTTCATCATTTGATTTTGTTTGTAAAAGTAATAATGTTGTTATTGATATTTATGATGTAATTTGTACTTTTGATGTCAGTGAAATGTATGGATCAATTGACAGAATGACTTCTATTGAAATAATTAATAATGCATTAAAGTTAAAAAATGTTAACGTTAAAATAATAAAATTTATTGTTGAAACATTAAACTTTATTGATAAAAACATTTATGCAATTTTTAAGCATAAATTTTATAAAATGAATAATGGGTGGCCCATGGGCCTTCCTACAGTTGCCCAAGTATGTAATTTTGTTATATCTACATATGAAGAAAATATTTTAAAAAATGAAAATTATCAGAGAGAGATTATTTTATACAATCGATATGTTGATGATGTTTTTGTTTGTGGAAAGCCAAATGCTATTAATGATTTGTTTAATGAATTAAATAATATAAAGGGCTTAAAGTGGATTAAAACAGATGAAATTTCAATGAGTGTTCAATTTTTAGATCTCAAGATAACTAGAAACAAGGATAAACTGGATTACTATATGACTCTTAAACCAATAGCAAAAAGAGGATATATTCCATATGAATCAAAAGTACCAATGTCACATAAAATGGCAGGTTTGAAATCCTTTTTATTTAGAAATGATAACCTTTGTAAATATGCATAAGATAAAACTAAAAATATTGAAATTTATTATAATGGATTATTAAGTGTTGGATACAATTATGATTGTGTATATTATACTATTAAAAATTTTACTTCTAAATATAAAAAAATTAATAATAATGTTAATTCTTCTGATAAAAAAACTGTGGATATCAATACCATATATTTCAAATCAACAAGAAAGTTTCATTAAGAAAATTTATAAAGGAATATGTGATATTTGCATTTTATGCACCACCTACATTAAATAAATTAATAAACAATTCAAAAGATAAAACTTTATTGATAAATAAAAATTGCATCATTTACAAATGGACATGTAGGTGTGGCAGTGGATATATAGGTGAATCGAGTTGCACATTGGAAAAAAGAACAAAAGAGCATTTATTATTATTTAAAAGGTTTCAATATACAAAACAAAATTTTAAAAATAATGATACTTTATCAGCTTCTGTCTTTTATGACCAAAATAAATCATGTATGTATGGTTTTGATTTTAATTATGACAATGTAAAAATATTGGAAACTGAAAGAAATAATAATAAAAGGAAAATTAAAGAGGTGAGGTTAATATATAAATATAAGCAAGATTTAATTAATAAGCAGCAAACATTAAGATCACAGAATTATGGGAAGATTGACATCATGGAATTATGGGAAAGCTAACATTTTAAAATTGATAGTTGACAAAGCTACAAGTTAGTTGAAAGTGCTTCTAAGTGACGGTTATACATATATTTTTTATAAACTTTTAAGTACTGTATTTTCAAATATTTATTTATAAATTTACGTATATTATTTTGAAAAAATACAACCATCGATTTGTAATATATATATATATAAGCATCCTGTTAGTATCTACCGCTAACATAAAGAATATTTAACAAATAATAACTAAGTAAGAGGAGAAATTATCAACATAGTTGCTGCAATAAATACATGATCATAAGCAGAAATATTAATAATGAGATGAAAGGCATAGAGATAACAATTAAATGACAAACCTTGAACCACATATACTCATATTTATAATGAATATAGCAAAAGTATAATCAGAAGGCCAATATAAATGTAACATAAAGATAACTAAGTAGTTAATTATAAAATTATGATAATAATAATAATAGGAATTATATACCAATCCAAGGCAAAATATATAATATATTCTAAAGTGGCAACTCTATAATTATAGTTATTTATAAAACATACACAAATCCCCTGTAGCGATCTCTTAAAATACTATAAATATCAATATAATCATTTATATACACCATGTTTAAATACATGGTTTTAACTGTTAAATATACCAAATAAAAAACAAAATAAATTAGATTAGCATGTTGAAATACATAGCATTTCAAACATCATAATAATAAAATAAAAGAAAAAAAATCTTTAAATGATTTTTTTCTTTTATAACGGGACGATCCTTTTCAGGACTCGAGGAAGTCGCATCTAGCTATAGTCGGACTTTGAGTCTTCTTATAGAATGCCATGGATGATGTGATTTAAAATACAATACAATTCACTCCTCTATTAATAACCTCGTTACTCTCGGAATTCGAGCTCAGAGTAGAAATTTGCAATCGACTTTCTTCAGGCATTTCCACAAATATCCCATAGTAATAATAAATTTAATATAAGCTATATATAACTTCTTTATAAATACTAAATCACTAAGTTGATTTAACATATATATGCATGAGTATGTATATTTATAAATATTGGTTTTATAAAACGACTAAAGAAAATAAACAAACGAGACCTGTTTAATTTTGAAATCAAGTTTAACACATTTTAATCAGTAATAAAAAACAAAATATTATCACATAAAAACATTAAAATTTAGAATTATAATCTGTGCTTATATACACTAATAAATTATTTAATATTCAAAAAAAATAATAATAATAATGTAATCATTTACATATATATATATAATTTAAAATCATGCGTATAATAAATACACATGATACATTATAAATCTACCTATTGTGTCATTAAAATAATTCAGTGTGTATTGTATGTCTATATACGATAATATCCATTCACACTAGATTAATAATAGAATGTATTCTGATATTAGTTATGTATGTTTAAAAATATATTATGTTAATTGTCATGTAAGATTCAATTTGGAATATAATAAAACTTACTTCCAAATTGAAATAATTTAAAAACGTTTACCTTAGTCAGCTGTCATTTCCATCAGAGTATATATCAAAATATGAACATCTAAATTTTATTAAATAAATAAAAAAAAATAAAGTGTTCATCTTATCAGTTCTCCACTTTAATATACAAAGTAATTTTTCTAAGTAAATATAATTATCCACAAAGGAAATAAAGTTTAAGAGTTCTTAAATTATACAATGAAGTAATCCAAGATGAGAAAGAATACGGTTTTATATCCCTCCTTAGACGAAATAAAATGATGATGAATGTTGAAACATAAAGTTCATTGATCATCCTTCGAAGAGGCAATCCAGATATTCATTCTTTAAATATTTATGTAGTAAAATATTTAACATCTTCTTCAATATAATACTCCAATATTAAAGCAGCTTTTTAAATGAGAATTACGACGATTATATTTTAGGCATTGATTAAGTAGGAATAAATTTACATGTTCAGGTTTAAAACATCAGTAGAAATCTCTGGCATAAATTATCTAGCCAAAGAACATCTTTATAAATTTTTGTCTTCTTAAATTTATATTTTGAAAGCTCATTTAGAAGACGTTGATAACTTTTATAACCTTGTTAAATTCACTGATTATTTTTTTATAGTTCTTTATAATATTCAAAGGCAGTAAATTAATTACTTGAAGCAGGTTTTAAAATATTGAATCTTCTTTTTTTTAATTTTTCTTAAATGTGTTCTAAATTCGAACACATTTAAATTTACAAATGTAGTTCTTGCCTTGATAACTAAATAGAAGATTATTGTTATAACAATATTAGTTCATTTTTATACTGGATTAATTTCAGCAAGCATATCACATAATCATGCTCACTCTCTATTGTTTAACATATACAATTTGTAATGAACCCCAAACATTTATTTCCTTTGTTTCAACTGATAAAAATGCAATGTTGACTTAAGGCTTTGTCAAATGTCAAGTTTTATATTAACAAAAAAAAATACTATTAGTTAGAAACATTTTATTTATGTGTGTGTATAAATAAACTAGAATTATTCATTTTTAGAATTATTCTTTTAATACTAACTAGTTTATATATATATAGCTGATACATGAAAAGCTTAAGATAGGTGTAAGTTATTTATATCTGTTGATTCGATATAGGCACAGTTAAATTCACAAAGAAACACAAATTGTTTTAGGTGAGGCTCATATGGTACTCTCACATTACCCCCTCCCTTAAAAAGTTCAAATTTTATATTTACCATTAAAATTTGGACACTTAATGTGTGTCAATGTATGCATTAAATATAAAGTTGTGGAGCTTGTTTTTCTTTCCTGCTTTTATCAACCCTTATTATTTGCTCTATTTTTTTAACCCTTTCTCTTTCTCTACATTAAATATTATTCAATTTAAACAGAAGGATAAGGAAGTTTATATATATAGGGTTCTTTCTTTTTCTTTCTTTTTCTATTTATTTTCCTTTGATGGATTTATTGTTATGTGCCTCTTTTATAGATGACACATATATTTGTTTGGTAGTCTCCATCCTGCTTTTCTTTAAGACTCGTGGACTTTTTTTAGAACTATCCAAAACATAAGAACATCCATCATTCAGCATGGATTAACTCTTAAAACAGTTTTAGTTTTCAGGTATCCTAAGAATTAATTTTAATTGCTTAACATACCCTCATCAAAGAAAATTAATGTCTTTTTTTTGACTTATACACATCCTTGTACATATATATACCCATATACTTTTAAATGAAAACTTTTTCCCTTACCTATTCTAAATGATCTTTTCTTTCAATATTTTACTTTATACATAAGTAAAATGTGGCAAACATTATTAATTTGTTTGACCAAAATAGGGTTTTAAAGCTCTATTATTGTAAGTGCCTTTAATGTCTCTCTTTATATTTATCCAGAATGCATTGGGACCTGTTTGCTTTATGATAGTATAAAGTCCTTCATATTGATGGTAAAACTTTTGATATTTGCTCTCTTGGGGTTTACTCAAATGAGGTGTTTTTATAAAAACTTGATCTCCAATTTGGAACTTGTGTGAAATTGTCTTCACATTTTTATTTCTTTGACTGGCCTTTTTTTTAACAAGTTGTTTATAAGCTTTTACTCTATCTTCTCTTGTTTCCATATATATATCCACAAAGCGCATGTACATTGGCTTAATGGTGATTGTTATTACAATTTAACAATATCACGCTATATAAAATAAATGTCTTATTTATACATATCCATATCAAAATATATAATAATGGACTTGCATTTTATAAATAGTGTTTCAACATCAGATTGCATTATTGTGATGCTTAATTAATCTACCATTATTACTTAGTTAACTAACCACAACTTGAACTTTAATAAACATGTAAGTATTTTTTTTTATACTTTGGTTAACTTGATGTATTTTATCAACATCAATTATTTATATACATATACACAATTATTCTCCTAAAAGAACAGCCTAATGGATTCTATCATTACCAAAAGTCCATTGTCACATCCCAAAGTCGTAATCCATGAAGTCCTTCCTTATATGTGTGCTTTACTTTTTAAGCACATCCATTAACATGTTCAATGAATGTGAAGGGACCTTAATAAGTATTACACAATCTATGGAATTGTGAACCTTTATGTCTCTTAGATAGTATTATAAATATTTTTATTATTGTCTGAAGACTTTTTATAATTTGTTTATCTTCAGGATTATGGTGATGCTTCATACACCATAATTTACACTTAAGACAATTAAATCTATTGCCTTCATTCATATCTTCTAAATTAAACTTTCTATTAAAACAACCTTCTTTTCTATTAAATATTATCATTGATAATGATCTTATCAGATGGTTGTCATACAATTTATCAACACCTTGTTGATGAAATGTTTTACTTTTGTTTTGGGAGTAAACACAAATATGATGGGCTGACTCAAAATACACTTCACTGTTGTATTCATCTATTATATCTTTAGATAGTGGAGTCATCTCAAGTTTCATGAGTTCATGATTTAACTTGTTATTAATACAAGAAATCTGAAGTCTTAATTTATCTAGACATTCAGTATTATCAGTTGACTGTGTTTCTCTCAATTCCTGAGACTTGGAATTTAATTTATATTTCACATGATCCATATCCTCTTCTTTTTCTAAGATATTTGGATCAGATTCAAGCACTTTAGTAATGCTGCAATGATCTTCTACTTCATTGCTCTGCTGTATGGGGAAATGATAGTCATGACAGTTTTCTTCTGAAATATTCATTTGAACTAAGAGTGATCTGTTTTGGATGCTATCATTATATTCACATATCTCATGCTCAGGGTAAGTTTTGGATTCTTGGCATTGAATTGCCATCAATATTGTTGATACTTTTGTGTCATGAAGTCTTTCTACTTCATTGGCAGTTTGTTTCTTTTCAACAACTTTGATTTCTACTTGCATCTTTTCCTTAACATTATCAATATCTTTCTTTAACTCTTCTTTTATAGAAATTATGTCTTCTTTTAATTTCTTTTCCATATTATCCATATCAACTTTAGTTACCATATTATCATTCATTCTAGCCATTTCTCCCTTCATATCAGCATTCATTTTATTTATATCAGCATTCATATTATTCACATCAGCTTTGGTTGCCATATTATTCATATCAGCTTTTATATTATTTATATCAGCTTTCATATTATCCATCTTAGAATTCATTTTATTCATATCAGAATTCATATTATTCATATCAGCTTTGGTGACCATATCAGCTTTCATATCCATTATCATTCGGACCAATTGAGCCATATAATTATCACTTCCTTGAGGCTGTACTATTATAGCTTCAGTTACCTTTTGTGTTTGGGGTAATATTTGATCTGTCATGTGAACTTGTGAAGGATGTTCAACTTCTTCTACAGACCCCTCAGACATTAGGACTTGTAAAGACCCTTGTTCATCACTAATTGAAGTAATTTCTATTTCACTATCTTTATTACTTAAAGATTCTTCGAAACTTTTTACTTCCATTATTATTAGCTTTTTCCCACTTCTAGTTATCATTAATGAGAGGAAAAAAAAATTTAAAGTTATATATAAATATAAGTAACTTTCCTTTCAAAGTAATAATTTAATATATGCCATAAGATTTCATGCTGTGCTTATGCCCTTTAAATGTAATTCTATTTTCCTACTTTTATAAGATGTTGTTATAATATATATTTTAATGCCCAAATTATAATTGTATTTATTTATTTATTTTAAAGCGACTGATTTATCTGTTTGCTACAGTTTATTTTATTTCAAGGTCTCTATTATTTATTATTCAGTGTTTTTACCAATTCACAACATACTCATATATTTATTTATTTTTTTAAACTATGGATTTAACCAATGGAAAACTACTGTTTCATGCCTTAAGTATGGGCGCCATATATAACGGGACGATCCTTTTCAGGACTCGAGGAAGTCACATCTAGCTATAGTCGGACTTTGAGTCTTCTTATAGAATGCCATGGATGATGTGATTTAAAATACAATCCAATTCACTCCTCTATTAATAACCTCATTACTCTCGGAATTCGAGCTCAGAGTAGAAATTTGCAATCGACTCTCTTCAGGCATTTCCACAAATATCCCATAGTAATAATAAATTTAATATAAGCTATATATAACTTCTTTATAAATATTAAATCACTAAGTTGATTTAACATATATATGCATGAGTATGTATATTTATAAATATTGGTTTTATAAAACGACTAAAGAAAATAAACAAACGAGACCTGTTTAATTTTGAAATCAAGTTTAACACATTTTAATCAGTAATAAAAAACAAAATATTATCACATAAAAACATTAAAATTTAGAATTATAATCTGTGCTTATATATACTAATAAATTATTTAATATTCAAAAAAAAATAATAATAATGTAATCATTTACATATATATATATAATTTAAAATCATGCGTATAATAAATACACATGATACATTATAAATCTACCTATTGTGCCATTAAAATAATTCAGTGTGTATTGTATGTCTATATACGATAATATCCATTCATACTAGATTAATAATAGAATGTATTCTGATATTAGTTATGTATGTTTAAAAATATATTATGTTAATTGTCATGGTAAGATTCAATTTGGAATATAATAAAACTTACTTCCAAATTGAAATAATTTAAAAACGTTTACCTTAGTCAGCTGTCATTTCCATCAGAGTATATATCAAAATATGAACATCTAAATTTTATTAAATAAATAAAAAAAAATAAAGTGTTCATCTTATCAGTTCTCCACTTTAATATACGAAGTAATTTTTCTAAGTAAATATAATTATCCACAAAGGAAATAAAGTTTAAGAGTTCTTAAATTATACAATGAAGTAATCCAAGATGAGAAAGAATGCAGTTTTATATCCCTCCTTAGACGAAATAAAATGATGATGAATGTTGAAACATAAAGTTCATTGATCATCCTTCGAAGAGGCAATCCAGATATTCATTCTTTAAATATTTATGTAGTAAAATATTTAACATCTTCTTCAATATAATACTCCAATATTAAAGCAGCTTTTTAAATGAGAATTACGATGATTATATTTTAGGCATTGATTAAGTAGGAATAAATTTACATGTTCGGGTTTAAAACATCAGTAGAAATCTCTGGCATAAATTATCTAGCCAAAGAACATCTTTATAAATTTTTGTCTTCTTAAATTTATATTTTGAAAGCTCATTTCGAAGACGTTGATAACTTTTATAACCTTGTTAAATTCACTGATTATTTTTTTATAGTTCTTTATAATATTCAAAGGCAGTAAATTAATTACTTGAAGCAGGTTTTAAAATATTGAATCTTCTTTTTTTTAATTTTTCTTATATGTGTTCTAAATTCCAACACATTTAAATTTACAAACGTAGTTCTTGCCTTGATAACTAAATAGAAGATTATTGTTATAACAATATTAGTTCATTTTTATACTGGATTAATTTCAGCAAGGATATCACATAATCATGCTCACACTCTATTGTTTAAAATATACAATTTGTAATGAACCCCAAACGTTTATTTCCTTTGTTTCAACTGATAAAAATGCAATGTTGACTTAAGGCTTTGTCAAATGTCAAGTTTTATATTAACAAAAAAAAATACTATTAGTTAGAAACATTTTATTTATGTGTGTGTATAAATAAACTAGAATTATTCATTTTTAGAATTATTCTTTTAATACTAACTAGTTTATATATATATAGCTGATACATGAAAAGCTTAAGATAGGTGTAAGTTATTTATATCTGTTGATTCGATATAGGCACAGTTAAATTCACAAAGAAACAACAAATTGTTTTAGGTGAGGCTCATATGGTATTCTCACACTTTCTCCAGAGTGAAAATGATTTTTCACAATTGGAAGTCTGATTACTTTAATGACCATATATCTTATCCAACTTATTAAAGAGTACTATTTAAGAATGATTCCAGTAATCATATATACCTTTATTAGGAGATTGGTGATTTTTCCATAATAATAAATTCATGTTAAATAAAATATGACAATCCCTTTTGGGAGATGTTTTTTTTAAAAATCATATTGACTTTATAATGGAAGGGGCTTTTATCAGCATATCATAACTTTGCAAAGATTAAAATGATTGTTTAAATTAAAAAATAAATTGAACCTATCTTGCAAATGAAAATATATATATATATTGAAATTGCATCCAAACAAAAGAGGTTATATACTTTATATGTGCAGACTATCATCATGGCAGAAAAATTATAAATGCATAATACAAATGAGTTGTATTAAATAGATTGCATATATATATATTGTAACCATGTGATATGTCATCTGTTTGTAGTAAGACATTTTATCAGTGCAGTATATAATACTTAGGAATAAAAAGAAAATAAAAGATAAAATAAGACTAATAACTAGACATAAAACTATATCATTCAATATGTAGATAAAATGGTCTCACTTAATAAGCAATGTCTCATATATTTATAATTAAATAGTTATCTAATAAAAGATATTTAAAAAGTATATAACTGCTATTCATATTTAATTAATAAAGTGCACGTTTAAAATGTAAAAATTTTTATCAAAAGTTAAAAGAAAGAAAGAAAGAAATCTAGCTGAATAAATATTTTAATTTTTAATGTTGAAAATTTGTTGGGTTATTTAAAGTTGAAGTGGATTATTATAAGAAGCTTGCCTTAAATAAGATCAGTTTTACACTCTTAGATGTGTGTGCATGGATGGGTGTATATGTTGATTTTTTAGCTCTTTAATTTTATTTATTAAAATATTCAATTTATTTATTAACTTTTAAAAGTAAAATAGATAATAGACTTGGCAAATAAAATATTTATTATTCTTAACTTCTGATAAAAACAGCAATCAAAATGTGAAAAAATCAGTAAAATTATTACACATATTTTATGTTTATTATTTAAAAAAAATAAATTATTCACGTTGTATTATTAAACTTGAAATTGAAAAACAGAATGCTGACATGTAATCTTGTTTTTTTTTGTTTTTTTGATATTGGAGAAAAGAGCGCAGAACTGGAGGGAATTGGGAGAGTTTCATCACGGAGATTGTCCTAACAAGAAAAAAAAAGAAAAACCGTATAACTTTTATTTTTTGCCTTTTAAATAAGTAAAAATTATATTTGTTCTTTAAAGTCGTCACATCAATGCATTGCTGAAGGAGAAATTATTAAGGTATCGAGTTTTATGCTTTCTTAACTAAACAAATCTAAATTTTATAATAATGTGCCAAGATAATACTTTTAACTTAACATATAACTTTAAAAATTTTCAACAAATTAAAATCGTAATAATAATCGAAATCATATGGAAAATGATAAACAGTAATTTTATGCCAATAAATCACATTTTTAATGGCAGTAAATTTAAGACCAAGTTAAAAATAATAATAATAAAAATATTAAGACTGTTCAAGACTAAAATAATGTAAGTAAATGTTCGATCTTAATTATAAAAAAAAACAACAACCAACCAATGTCTAAATAAAAAAAAAAAACTAAATAAAAATACTTCTTTCTGAAAATAAAAATAAAAATTTGTTGATGAAGACTGGCATATCATTTCATTTATGGCGGAATATTGCTTTGTCGTCTGCTTATTCGGAGAGAGTGGAAAAATTGTTAATAAAATATTTTTTTCAATGAAACCGTGGATAATTACTAGAATTTAATAATAATTGTACAAAATTGTCATATTCAAACTAGCTAGTTAATATTAAATTGTGTCATATAATGGATCCATACCTGTTCATGTTTAAAGTAGTATATCGTATTCGTGTGCTTGTCTACTATCATGGTGAAGTTGTAGCTGCTTTGTTGTTTTTTATACAAAATAAATAAGTAAATATATTGGTTTGAAAATACTAATGTGTCGATATTATTCCCATAGCTAACGATGTGGGACCTCGCGCCGTAAATTATCTGCCTACTGTTGAGGAAACTTTACTAATGAACTGAATTTATCATCATCATTATTATTGTAATTTGTATTTTTTTTTTAAAAAAAAAAAAGGTAATATAATAGTTATATATTTTATGCTTTATTTTACATGTCAATGTATCTTACTTTACCATTTGAAATTGTCTCAATGAGTTTACAATAAAGTGTGTAGAGATTTTTATTACACACACGTAATTTTAAATATATTGGCAAAGGGTTTAAATTTAGAATTGCCTATTCTTTATAACTTGAGACAAATAATCATTACTGGTGTGTTTATCAGAAGTTTTAATAATTTTCTTAATATCATTCGTAGCAAAAATTAGATTTTGAATGAGAACAAATTTATTTTATTAACCATTTAATTAATAATATTTATTGCATCAATCTGTCCACTTAAATTCATAAATATTTATTATGCTAATTGTTTGTGTGCGTATTCCTGATCTTATGCACATATTTACTATGCTATTTTTATGTGTTTATAGTCGTTTTGACTAAGACGTTCCTGTGGGTTTCGGATATTATTTATGTGTGGATTTGAATGATCATCATCATTATCAATCATTATCAATCCACTGCAGGATGAAGGTCTCTCCAAGTTTAATCCATCTTCTCCGATCTTTAGCTTCTCTTCTCCACATCACCCCTACACATTTTCTTATTTCATCCATCCATCTTACATGTGGTCTCCTTCTGGGTCTTTTACAATCTCTTGGAATCCAGTTTAAAATTTCAATTGTCCATCTATTATCATCTCTTCTAGCAATATGTCCAGCCCAACTCCAATCTTTTAATTTTTTCAATGAGGTCAGTAACACCTGTTTGTTCTCTTACCCATACATTGCGTTTTCGATCTCTTCTTGTTACTCCCAACATACATCTCTCCATACTCCTTTGAGTGGTCTGAAGTCTCTGTATTGATCTTCTATTAAGTGTCCAAGTCTCAGATCCATAAGTAAGAACTGGTAAAACACATTTGTTAAAAACCTTTCTTTTCAAACACATAGGCATATTTCCTTTTAATATCAAGTTATTTCTACCAAAAGCACTCCAACCAAGTTTAATTCTATGATTAATTTCCTCTATTATGTTTCCATCTGTATTAATAATCTGACCAAGGTATTTGTAACTCTTAACTTCTTCTAATTCATCATAATCAATCTTTATTTTCATATTTTGAGCAAATCGATTAAACATTACTTTAGTCTTTTTAACATTTATCTTTAGTCCTACTTTCCTACTTTCATCTGATAACTACTGCAACATTTCCTGCAGCTCGGAAGCATTATTTTCAAAAACAACTACATCATCTGCGAAATCTAAATGACTTAAATAATCTCCATTTACTTTCACTCCTTTAGTTTCCCATTTTAATCCACAAAATACTTCTTGCAGCACTGCTGTAAAAAGTTTTGGAGATATGGAGTCACCTTGTCTTACACCTTTCTCAATGTTGACTTTCCCAGTATCATTATGTAATCTAATTGTTGCTGTTGCATTTTTATAAATATTCTTTAAAATATGACAATATCCTGGATCTATACCTTGATGATCCAATGCTTTAATCACTGAAGAAATGTTTATAGAATCAAATGCCTTTTCATAATCTACAAATCCAAAACACAATGACAACTCATATTCATTTGTCCTTTCTATAACTTCTCTCAATACTTGAATATGATCTACTGTATTAAAACCACTTTTAAATCCAGCTTGTTCTCTTGCTTGGTGAAAATCCAAGGTTCTCTGTAGACGAGTTGTAATTATCTTGGTAAAAATTTTATATAAAACTGATAAAAGGCTGATAGGTCTGTAATTTCTAATATCTTCTTTATCACCTTTTTTAAATATTAATATTATTACTGCATTCTTCCAATCATCCGGTACATCTTTATCATTTAGACATTTGGTATAAAACCTTGCTAATATTTTTTCTGTTTCTTCACCTGCTTCTTTTAATATATCAATTATAATTCCATCATTACCGGGAGCCTTTCCTTTTTTCATACATTTAATTGCATTTCTCACTTCTTCATTTAAAATTCTGGGCAATTCGGAAGATGTAATAGATATAGGAGGTACTTGTTCTTTATTACTATATAATTCTTGATAAAAATCTTCTACCAATTTCATAATGTCATCCCTCTTTTTAGTAATAATTCCATCTTTTTTCCTTATTGCAGATATAAATTTCCTACCAATACCAAAATGTTGTTTTACATTCTTAAGACTTTTATTTTCTTCTACAGCTTTTCTTGCTAGTTCACAGTTATACTTTCTTATATCATTTTCAACTCTTTTCCGCACCATTTTACAAAATTCGAGATATTCAATTTTTTTTAATGCATCATTCTTGCATATCTTCATATTCCTTCTTTTCTTCATAAAGTCTCTCTTAGTAGAAATTTTATTAGTCAATTGCTGCTTTTTTCTACCAGCTATCTTTGTTGCAGTTTTTAAAAGTGTATCAGTTATTTTCATATTAATTTCATTCAAATCTGAATCATGTTCAAAATCTACTAATACTTGAAACCGATTTGTAAGTTCTAATTTAAATTCATTAGAATGTTTCTGAAGATTAGGAATATCAACTGTAAATATAGTTTTTCTTAATAATTTTTGTCTCTCTAGTTTTACATTAACATGTATCTTACCCCTTACTAATCGATGATCACTTCCTGTGTTAAATTTATTAAGAACATTACAATCTTGAAATATGTATTTCCTGTTAGTCAAAATATAATCCAATTCTGCTGTACCTTCATTTGGATGCTTCCATGTCCATTTTCTTCTAACATTTTTCTCAAAAAAAAGAATTCATAATATAAAGTTTTTCCTTCTCTGCAAACTCCACAAGTCTATGTCCTCTCTCATTTCTATTACCATAACCAAAATTACCTACAACACTTTCATCTTTCATTTGTTTACCAATTCTAGCATTAAAATCTCCCATAACAATTTTAAAATGTTGTTTACTCTGATCAAAAGCCTTTTGTACATCCATATAAAAATCTTCTACTACTTCATCACTGTGAGAACTTGTTGGGGCATAAATCTGAATTATCTGCATTTGATATCTGCTATTAAGTTGTATAACTAATCTTGCCACTCTGTCTGATACACCATCAATATCCACAATATTGTTCTTTAATCTTTATCATTAGGGATAAATTTGTATCTTGCCATTGTGAGAAATAGTTATACTTTATAGCTCTAGATGTATCAAATAGTATACTATTTATGATGTTTATGGGAAGGAATGATCTCCCATTATTATATGTATATGCCATGAGAAAACAGTGTTACAAATTATTTTATATAGCTTATTTAGTTAGATTCCATGAAGAGAATCATTTGTCTTTGGTGTGTTTTCTCTTTTCTTAGGTTATAAGACTGTGTCTTTGCCTTCACTTATGCTTGATAGATAAGCATGGGAGCCACCATTATTAGAGTCAGGTGTCATGCTCTAAGGAGCTTATTTAGTAATATTGTCCTTCATGTGCTATTTAAAAGACTAGATTGGCCACCACAGAAGGTGTAGACTATTGTATTTATAAATGTTATGGCAATGATAGCTAGTTATTGAGGTAGTAATTTTCAGTGCTTTGGTTGGTCATAAATAATATCCGTATTGTGCTACTGTGCTTTTCCAGTAGTATACAAGTAAATCCACAAGATTTAATAACTTAATTCCTTAATTTAAAGCATAGCATGATGGGAATACGCAGACACAATGCTATTTATAGATGTCATATGGAGAAATTCGCCGAGGGGTTTGTAAGTTCCATAAATTTTACATTTAACATTAATATGTGGACTTTAAATAAGTTAACTAGCAACATATGTGCAACTTCTGATGAATCTTTTTATTTACCCTTAGTTTTAAAATTAATATAGTATGAGGTAGTTGTAATGTAATGATGACAGTCACCATCATCATATTAGCCAGCTAAATTAGAAGTAGCAATAAATTATCTTGAAGTTAATCTTCATAATTTTATTATATGAGTTTAAGAGTGAGATATCGTGAAGGCACTAAGATGTAAAATATATAAAATGTTAATTAGCTTATGGTGCAAGCTAGCCAAATAATATAATTATTATTTTCAAATTCATTAGTGTTTGTTTAATGTCTTAGTTGAAGTAGAATAAATTGTGATTTTAAATAAATATTTAGCCAGGAATCATAATCATGTATAATCATAAGTTTATTGTGCAATTTTGAAAACCAAGAAGCAATAGTTTTGAAATAAAATGAACTTAAATTATTAACTCCTCAGAGTTAAAATGTAAAGGATCTAGTAGCAAAGATGTGTAAGCTGTGATTAAATTAGTGTGCTGTAAATAATTTTTTTGTTATGTCTAATGTAATAAATGTATTTTTAAAATTTATTAAAATTTAGTTTTTGAGTATTTTTCTGTGTGAAATTCTTCTCTTTGGTTCCACAAACCTACAAAATGAAATAAAATGTATATTTTCAAATCGGATAATTATAATTCTCATGATCCAAAAGTTACTAATAATTAATAATAAAAAAATGATATCAATTTGTTTTAATTAAAATTTTAAATTGACAACTGTTCATTTAAGTATTGCAATGGATATATCCATTCATAATTCAGACTGCACATTATTAACCTATTATCAGAATTTAAATATTGTAAGTGAAGTATTTTATTTGTGTTGTTTAGGATAAAAGAGGAAAATGAAATGTACCCTTTTCCCTTTATTAGTTGAATGCCATTCTAGATAAAAGGTTGTAAATATTCTAAATTTATTTATATGATTTTTTATTTATTAAATATTTGTTGAATAAAGTAAGCATTTTCTTTGGTAATCTATGTGACTATTATTATGACATTAATCAGATGCATTAGCTTATTAGGAAGTGTATGTTCTTAAGGCCTGCTAGAATGTCAGTCCTTTGCCTTGCAACACTATACCATTAAAATATTTGATAAAATACCAGAAAGAAAACCCTGAGATCTTTATTTGGCCTTATAAGAAAGGATTGTTTTTTTTTTATTCTACAAGATGTAAAGGAAGTCAAATCGTATCAGTGGATAATATTAAACCATACACTAGAGTTTGTTAATTACAAGAGTCTATTGAAGAATACTTTTATAAAGTGCAAATATTCATAGCTCAGAGAGTTTGATTGAGATGAAGTTGGAAATTTACTGTATTCGAAATTATTTATGAGGGAATGATTGAGTTTTTAACTCTTCCCAAAATTATGTTTTATTTGGAATAATTTATTCTATCGAAGTTAACTTCTTCCTTTGTCTTAATTGTATATCTCTGTAGCTAATTCTTTAAATGTAACCAACCACTGAGCTTAGTCTACCTATGGTCCTTATTGTTATCTGTAAGAGTCTCAACCCAACCCAGATATTGTGTAAAAGATATATGTCCAACAATCAGAACTTGTTAGAGTTTTGTTTGAAATATTTCTATAAGTTAGAGAGAAGGTCTATAAATTAGGGAGAGTAAGAGAACAAAGATGATTATATTTGAAAGATCTTCGATTCACTTATTAGTAGGTTATAATATATATATATATATATATTGTGACCTTCTGAATGGGCACAAGTAATTAAACTGTGTTGCATCACTAATGAATAACTGCATTGTACTAAAAAAATGAAATAGCTTTAAAATTTTTTTATTAATGGTTCAAAAACTCATATGTGGACCAATTGTGCATTTCGGTTGGAAGATTTTTCAAGCATTTATTGTTATTATTATATTTGATAGTGTTTAATGCAAGGAAGGGTGGTGGATTATTACAGAAAGTGTTGTTATAATAGTTAGATTAATGCAAAGTTGTTTTATTTGTTTATAAGATAGTGTTGGTGTTGGTTTGAATGGTTTTCTGATTTATTATTCATTGACACCCATACCTTTTATTAATATTATAGTCAGTGAGATATGTTTAACCCATAGCCATATCAAGCATGTTTTGGTTCGAATAATTTAATATTAACATAGCAGCGTATGTATATGTTATCATTATCTCATTTTCATATCCTAATTACAACAAACAATATTAAACTTACAATAAAACATTTAAATTACAGTAATTATCTTTAATAATTTTCCAAAAATATATTTTCTTTAGTGATTAATGGATATTGGAATTAATAAATTATTTGACCAATTTAAATAATATTATAAATCATTTTATTTAATAGCTAATTGATATTCATTTGTTTTAAGTTTGTAAAAAGTTATTTTTTTGTTTTATTTGACTTGATTTAATTGTGAAGGTCAAAATATTTTTTTTTAAGAAAAGATTTCTTGAATATTAATTAATTGATCAAGTGCAAAAACATGGGAGTTGAGCTTTGGATGATCAGGTGACCTTTTTGATTGGTGGGGGAGATATTTTTTTTAACTGATAGCTGATAATAATAAAAAAAAGAGATTATCTTTTGTAATTTCAACAAGTGTACTTTTCATTTTCTGCTGCTATTGATTGCATCTCTCTTCCAAAACGGTTTAAAGTGAAATTCTAAAACATCCTTTCATAAAGCTTGTTATAGAAACTTCAGACATTTAAAGCTTTATAGGAGAATGGCTGAATAAAATATAAAGAAGGTATCAATCTCATTTTTTTGTCTAATTAAAACATTTAAATTAACACTTTCATTTTGTTTAAAGATGTGCTTCTGTACTGTTAAACTTATGTTATCTCATTTACTCTTATTTATCTCTGTTAAAAGGAATACTACAATGCATGAATTTTATAATTTATTAACTACAATGTGTGAACTTTATAATGTTTCATTGTGGAAGCATATGCAGACTTTTTTAACAAAATTTACCTTGATAAGCTCTCTGTTTAACTTATATTTTACGTATACAAAAATGAAGTTAAAATTTAAAAGGATGTGTGTACTTTATTATGCGTTTGATGTTTAATAATTATTACGGAATGCTAACTTTATATCTTGTTTATGCTTATAAATTAATATATGTGTTTTATTAAAGAAATAAAGATATGACTTATCCAGAATAATTAATTGCTACTACTTACCAAATATAGATGCCTAAATCGAATAGAAGGACTTTAATATTATATATTTTTGTTCTCTTCGATATATGGATATATTAAAAGAAAAAAAATGTGTTAATGTTTAAGGAAATACAAATTTCATGTGGACAATTATCAGCAACTTATTAAAGTTAATAATGCAAATGCCAATCTATAAATTATGAAAGTGAATATTTTCTGCAGAAAAATATGTTAAGTTATCATTGAATTAAATACCCCTAGGTGTGCTTAAAAATAAATAACAGAGTATATCAATTAATAGCTGAAACCGTCTTTCCACATATTTATTACTATAAATATTTATTGTTGTATGTGATATGTAAGTAAACTCTATTAGCTTTTGGCTAAAGAACATTGGGATTTACTAAATTAATTGTGAATTATAACTGTTTCGTCCTACAAGAATTTATTTTGTTTCATATTCGTATTAAACACGCACTCATTTTGGGATTCATCACGTATCATTCAGTAAGCTTGAAAAGGAACTTTGCAAGTGAATATATTTTTTTTCTCAAGTTTAAAATAAGAGTGACTTTTATTTTTTTTTATTTATTGTTAATGGTATATATATATCATAGATAGTTAGACAGATTTAGTGTTATATGTATTTAATATTATATGTTTATTTATTTAATTTGTGAACTTCTAGAACTTCTCGGAATAGCATATCCACAAATGATGGGTAGGCTGGTAAAATTAATATTGTTTAAATATAATTTATTTTATTTGAAAGTGAAACATATATATTTTTGGGTATATTGTTAAAGATAATGATTTAATCTTATATATCTCTCTTTTATCTCAAAGTGAGAATTAATTTCAAGATTAGCTAGAAAAAAAAGAATATTGTGTTAGAGGTAATAAAACCTCATTTATTAGATTATCGCTATTTAAAGTATAAATCCTCGTTCATAATAATTATTATTATTTAAATTTGAAACAATTGAATGTCTAATTTAAGCTAAAAGTTTATATTTTAATATGTTATTTATCTGTCGTAACTTTCGCATATTATATAACTTAGAATTGTTTTTCATACTCTTATTTATGCATGTGTGTGTCTATTTTGTGCAATTATTATATTTACTTAGTAAACGTTCAGTTTTGTAACTATTTCTCAATATAAATTTCAGATGTTGTCATATTCTAAAGAAGTGAAGGGATGATTGATTTATCTGTGTGTATTTATCTGCCAGCGTATAATGCTAGATATGTAGAAGAGCTGTGAGAAAGGAAATTATTCTTGATACGTTCTATGTTTGTAGGGATGAAAGATTTTTCCCCTTAGTATATTTTTAAGTATTTTGCCATGAGTAGAGCCTATTTTAGATTATATACGTACGGATTATGAAATGATATTTATGAAGTCAAGTGACATTTTCCCATTGTTTGTTTGGTGATGAGAAAAATTCCACCAATAGTGTATTTCAGATTTAAATAAGTTATTGTTGATGTATTAGTTAAAGAGTTTATTCGCTCCTCATGTGCTGGGTTCCTCTTGAATGTCTAGTTTGTATTATCATAAAAATATAGCTCTGTGTAATTCAGTCAGTGGTCGGATAAATAGTTGATTTGTTGGTTGGTCTATGACATTGTCCGAAATTAAATAATTATTTAATAATTCCTGAATAAAATTGATAATGTATAGAAAAGATTGTTTTCTTTTATCACTGCATGGGATGTAACACACACGCATAATGTAAATGATTTTGCGGATATAAAGGTATAATATTGCTAAGTTTATATATCTGAAAATAAACATTATACAGTATATCATATTAAATTTGCCATAAGTTAGAAATCATCAAATCATCGGAATGATTATTATTTGTTTCTATTTTTATTTTTGTATGCCTGAAATTGTAGGTATTTAAAGTGATTATTTAATTAAGATTATTTAAAGCTGCTCTCTTGATAGACAAATGTATTAATTTGTTTTATTCCCACAATTGATAATATAGCCTCTCAAAAGTGTATATTGTGCCCATAGTATAAAGTATTATTTATTCAGCGCTGTATTTTGATAAAAATTATTTAGATAGCCTGGATATTCAAAGTCAGAGTATTAAGGTATAATTTGTTTGCTAATTTATGTTTATAAATGTGTCAATAATAAATTATGTAATATGTAATGGGGATAATCCTAAATTTCAATTAATGGATTTGTTTGTAAATTTTAAAATTAAGATAAAAGTCTTATTCTGAATTAATTACATTTAACTAAACCTTAAGTGTAAATAAAAGCTTTGTTTATTATTCAAAACTGTGTCTCAAGTTGTTCTTATATGCATTCAAATTCTGGTTTCCACATCTCCACATTTCATACATCTATTACAAAATTAAGTATATTATTTTATGGCTTTGATATTAAATATGCTAAGGTCTGATAATATTGTTTCCTAAATCCAAATATTACATGAAATATTTTACCACTTGATAAACTTATAAAAGTATTGCCTAGTTGGTGTATTATTTAGATAGTGATGTGAAATTAAAAGATACCCTATTTCCTTCATTATCTGATTGCTAGACTAGTAAACATTATTCAATTTATTTCCTTATATCTTATTATAATTTAGAGTTATAAATTACTAGCTAATATAGTTCTTTAGTCTAACTGTGTTATAGATTCCCTGAGATCTGATTTTATATTCCTAGATCAACATTAATTCAGCTATTTAGATTAAGATGTGCTGAACAATAGAATTATTTAGTGTTATGCTTTTCTATTCTAACAGAGTTATATTGAGCTATTATAGAGTGTAACTGGGTGATGGAAGAGATCAAATTGAAATTATGTTTTGTTAGATGGAATAAATAAAACTCTGCTAGCCTTTATCATTTGGTTAATTAATAAATAATATTGGTTTATATTTTATTTGATGGCTTATAGTATTTCTTTCTTCATTTATTTATATTCTATATATTATGAACTTTCTGTAACCTCCCACTGAGCGAAGCTGTAAGATAAACATAAGTAAAAGAGTCTCAGCATTAATTATGAATCAAATAAAATGATAAATCGTTCTATTCATTAATAGAACTGGTGCCCTGGGCATTTGCTCATATAATGTACATGAGCGGTGATGTGTTAGTGGGTTACAATATATATATATATTAGAGTGGGTGTATAAATATGGGAAATCCATTATAAACTAATACATATATCCAAATATAATTATTTTCCAGGATCAGGTAAGTAAGGCATATATTTGAATACAAGGTAAAATAAAATATAAATCCTTAATTATATATTATAAAGAGCTATAAACACATTGGTCATAGATTAATTAAAATAAGCAAACAGTTTATACTTTATGGCTAATTATGAATCAAAATATATAAAATGCACTAACACGCACAAGCACACAAAGCTAAAAACAAACAAAGAAAATATATATTATTATTTTTTATTTTAATATCTATTCCATTAAATGGCTAAGTGCTTTCAAGGGTCAAAGCCCTCATAATCATAGCCATATTACAAACTATAATAAATTGACTCAGAGTGATGCAAATTTATGCAAATGAAATGATTACGCATTCCATTTCTTGGATATTTTGTAGCAAGAGTCTTTTCTAACTCCAACAAACTAGTTAATAATATCAAGGACTGCCTATCACCCTCACTGACACTTCAGATGGTCTATAATATTGCCTGCCCTGAAAAATTGTGTAGACCATCGTATTATGGTGAGACTAGGGCCTCTCTGTCCACTAGGCTATCTCAACACACTTATTCTTATAATAAAGCTTTGGTGGACACTGCTCATAATTCAGTTTTTGCACAGCACCGTGCTTCAGCTGGGCACAATTGCCAACCAAGAAATCCAGTGGTGGTGTGCAGAGAGCGGCATGATCTTAAAAGAAAGATAAAAGAAGCTTTCTTTATATCTAGAGATGGTGACACCATCAATAAAAAAGACTCTTGCTACAAAATAGCCAAGAAATGGAATGCATAATCATTTCATTTGCATAAATTTGCATCACTCAGAGTCAATTTATTATAGTTTGTAATACGGCTATGATTATGAGGGCTTTGACCCTTGAAAGCACTTAGCCATTCAATGGAATAGATATTAAAATAAAAAAATAATAATATATATTGTCTTTATTTGTTTTTAGCTTTGTGTGCTTGTGTGTGTTAGCATATTTTATATATTTTGATAGATTAATTAAAAATTTATTAAACGCACATTGATTACATAAATAATATTTACTGAGGCTATAACCTCAATAATATGCATATAAAATAAGATAGTAGGGACCTCTACAGGTGTTTTAACCACAAGCTTATGCTATGGAAGAAAAGAGGGAAACCCTTCTTTACTTCAACCTACTTTCTATTTAAATAGGTGAAGCTGAAGTGGTTAGATCTGTGAGCGTGAAGCTATTCAATACTTCACTGATTAAGTCCACATTTCTTATTACACATTAATACTATAAAATCTTTCCATTGACTCGTTGTAAATCGAAAGATTTCGCGAGTAATAATGTGTAATAAGAAATGTGGACTTAATCAGTGAAGTATTGAATAGCTTCATGCTCACAGATCTAACCACTTCAGCTTCACCTATTTAAATAGAAAGTAGGTTGAAGTAAAGAAGGGTTTCTCTCTTTTCTTCCATAGTATAAGCTTGTGGTTAAAACACCTGTAGATGTCCCTACTATCGTATTTTATACGCATATTATCGAGGTTATAGCCTCAGTAAATATTATAGATTAATTAAGTAAAATCAATATAACTCATAGCACAATATCTTTAAGACTGAATAAAAAGTTTGCAAGATAATAAAATATATAATAACTCAAATTACATCATTGAAGTTTCAGATTCTGTCTCCACAATAAATGTTGTTTTATTTTTCTCCATTTGTAGAAGTTTAGAGAGATTAATGTAAAATAGCACAACATGAAAAGAAGTTGTTTGCTCAGATAAATTTTCTTTCTAGTAACACATATCATTTGTTTTCCAAAACAATTAAAACTTGATTATAGAATTCAGCAAACAAAATTAATAATATGACTAATTGATAATGATGATGATGAAGAAGTGACTATTATACTTTCAAAACTGCCACTTTTAATACTTATTTTAGAGTAGCATGTCATTCCAATGAGGCAATTGATAAAAGCAAAGTTATTATAATTGGCAGGAATTTAGAACATTTGCACTGGAAATGATTTATATGTAATTTAAATAAATAGAGATAAAATGATTTAAAATGTTTTCTTTTATAATAAAAATTCTATATATCTTTCCTTTTATACATATTTGTTAACTGAAACATTTGAAATTAAAGCTATCTAACTTTAAATAATAACAAAGAAAGAAAAAAATTAATTTTATTTATTTACTGTTTTTAATATAAGGTTAACAACAGATAAACTTATAAAAGTTAGGCTCATCTTTTTAAAATCAATGGTTGGGAAGATAGCAACCTCAGTATTAATATATTCTCAAATAAATAAAAATGCAATTACATAGCTTTAAATACAAAAATAGAGCATTAAGTTACTCAATTAAGTTAACAGAAATAACATCAGCCAACCTTTTAGAATTGCAATAAAAATTTTTTTTAGATATCTGATTTTCTATGCAAAATAAATGGTCACAATATATAAAGAAAATTTTTATTTTCTTATTACTTAAATCAAAACAAATAAAATTGACAGTGAGCATTATTAAAAAAATTTCCCCCACTCAGCATATCTAAGAAACTAATCACCTATTTAAAAAAGTAATGTTTCCTATTACTTTCATAGACATTTTAAATAAAAGTTTCAATAAGTTATATTAAATTTAAGTCTATTAATTTTAAAATATTAAAAAATATTAAATTGAATGTTATTTAAAACAAATGAAAATTGTAAAAAGAATTTATTACTGAGATATATGAAATTATTGAATATTTTTAATACTTTCCTGCCCTCTGTTCCATATCTAAGAAACTAGATATTCTACTGAAAAGATGGGTGTCATATGTAGATTAGGCTTATATAAATTAGTTATATACCAGATTTCATGCAAGTCTATTGAATTTAAATATATGAAACCTCGAATTTAAAATTTCATTTTAACTTGAAAAAGATCAAAACTTACGACCAGTAAGTAAATAAATGGACAAAGGCAGAATTGAGATGGTAAGATTATAGTTTAATACGAATAATTTTAACCATATACATTGCCTATTATAAGGTGTAATAAAATAATAAAAGGTCATGGTGACCTGCATATAATAACCCTAGTCCTGCTTTTGGACTTACAGAGGCAGGAGTCTCTGACTTATAATTAATACTCAGAACAAATACATCAGGTTATGGGGGTTTATATATTCCTTAAGACTTCTGGAGTCTTTTACATACCTAACCATATATGGTGTTTTCACACATGTTTTTACATATATGCAGTATTTTTACATTTCTCACCATATATGGTATTTTATACAGTTTTCTGACTCTATAAGGTCAGCTGGGCTCTCTATGATTTAACAACATTGCAATTTTACACAATTGTTATAAATAATTACTATACAGTTATTTTACATATTTATTATACATTACAGTTATTAGTTTTATTCTACATTTATTATTGTACTCTTATTATTATACAACTTATTATTCTTATTTTACATATTCACTATTCATTACAAGTTATTAGTTTTATTCTACGTTTATTATTGTACTCTTATTATTATACAACTTACATATGTATCTCTCTTGCTTGACCTTGAATACTGCACTTAACAAATAAACTAACAAACAAACAAACAAATCAATTTTTCAACTTCAATAAAAGCATTTAAAAACAAAAAGCTACCATGATATTTAAATTGATTCACATGCTTGATCAATAATTCTATAGAATAAAAATGTTTCTTAATATTTTCCCCCATTATTGACAGATAAATCATTTGATGTTTTTTAAATATTAAATCCTAAACAAAAGTTGTTATATATTTTATTTGAAATACATAAAAAGAATTTCAGTCTTAGCTTTCATAACAATAATCAGAATGGTCTATTTACTGATTTTTCTTCATATGCATAGTCTTTTGTGTCTTACTGAGAAAATCTTTAACAATATTTTAGTTATGAAAATATTTATGCCAACAATACACACTCACTCATATATGTACATGGTAAAATATTTTAATAAATATATATTTTTTAAATTCTAGTTCAAAACCTGCAGCCAGCTGTTACCAAGCTAACAGCTAATCAAAATGAGTTACACAAATCTGAGACAATTGTACATTTAGCACTATAAAAGAGTCAATAGTTTACTTTTAAACCATATTAAAGCACTACTGTCTCAGCCTATGTAGTTGGTTTTGATTGGTTGTTAATTGAAAGACATTGTGACTGCAGATTTTTATCTAGAATTAAAAACAGAATCCATTTCCCATCTATAATGCTCATTAAAAACATTAGAGGGGAACTTATGATACATTGTTTTAATGCTATCTGTAGATCAAGTCTAATGAAAACCAAAATTTTTTAGGGTATTCAAAAGTTTCCCTTAGTCATTTAATTAGTATTTACCTGAAAAGTAAAATCAAAAAGAAAAATAAGAATTTTTACTATCCAGAAAATGACTAGTTTGTTGATCTCCATTATTTCTTAACATTTGTATACTGTATTATTAATAAAAAGTGGACCGATCTTATTTTTAGTAATTTATAGATAGTTACATATAAGTAATGTATTTATTTTCTGGTTTTATTATCATTAGGTGATAGTTGTTCTTAGTTTATTTTTCCAGATAGGATTATGTGCTTATATATTGTACCAATCAAAAATTTTGATTCTTCTAACATGAGCTGGAACTAAAAAATGTACTTCAAACTCAGTCAAGCCCAAGATTCAGGTCAGAGACCAACCTGGATTCAAACCCATTCCCTAAGTCTCACATCAAACACCTAATGAATAACATATAATGATGGCACATGAGAATTTATTCTAAAATCCAGCCCATTAGCTGAGCAGAGAAGACCATGAGACTTAATACTTAATATTAACTACATTATAACTTAACTACAATAGGCATATGCATGGTTGTACATGTGGAAGTGGATAAAAAAAGGAATTTGAATGACTCAAATAAGTTTAGACAATAAAAAGTAGTTTAATGTAATGATAAATTATTTATATACATTTATGTGTGTGTGAATGAGCAAGCGGTCTACCAAATGATAGATAATTATATAGTGAAATTCACGCTAAGAGTTCTCTTATGCTCTTTTATCAACTAAATAGTATATATACATTAACACACATCTTTGATGGGTATGGTATTAAGACGCCAATCATTTATTAAAAATATTACATAATATTGCTATTAATGCTCGGATTACGGTTCTGAAACATGGTGACTAACATTTTATTTTGGAGAGCATTCCGAGATTCATTATATATATATATAAGAAAACTATTTTCATGCCACTGAGTTCGTAAAAATAAATAAGACACATTTGAAAGATTATATTTGAATCTATGACAAAATATTTATTGAAAAATTCTTTTAATCAACATTTAGAAGACAGAATGCTTGATTTTCCCCAAGGCATATACTCTTAAATACAGAAACAATAAATTATGACAGTGGGAGTGTATAATAAGATTGAAATAACATTATTCATTAATAAAATTAGTAATACTTGGTATTTACATATATTTTTGAGAAGAGCACAATTTTAATATTATAACATTAAAACTGGATCATAAAGCAAAAGAAACAATAATATGAAAAAGTAGTGGTACTGACATAATGGTGAAGAAATAACAGAAAAAAGTCATGCTTCTGGATGAAAGATGAAGTCTAAGGCCCCCTTCTTAGGGCAGTGCTTAGAGAAATGTGGTGAGGCATGGTATGTGCCAGGTGTACTGGAATCACCACTGCCAGATGCTTTTTATATAAAGTTGGTTCCAAGAAGCTCAACTATCTACATGACAGAACATAACAAGAAATCTATGGGTTCAATCCTATCGCAATCCCAAGATTAGAAGCATATATATCTATCCATGAAGATGAACTGAATGCCAATAATGCAGTATGGCTAAATGTCACCAATGACATTGAATAGGATTTACTGCTTTAAAATAAATGACCCCTGTTTGAATGCCATAATTTATGCAAATGATATGTTATATACAGATATAAGAGTTTATTTAGTAAAAGAAACATTAAATTTTACCCCTTTCCTTTTCTGCTATTTAAAAATGATTAATCCCACCTTCAAGAGTATAAAAAATAAAGTAAAAAACTAGCATTTATATAAAAAACAAATAAGTTTCTCTTTCAGAATTGAATAAATAACATTTTGAAATATTTCATAGCATTAATTAGCTTGAGTGATGGATTTATTTTGTGTAGAATTACTTCATTCTAATTGTAGTTGCACAAATAACAATTTTTATAATAAACCAACATAAAATGTTGATTCATAAAAACAATCTGGCAAGTGTATTAATTAATCTTACATTATCTTTCAGCCCATCAGGTTGCTTGAGATTGGCATATTAATAATAACTAAAACAAATATATAAAATCAAGTAATAAATACAAATAAATATATGACCACACCAAAGTTAAAAAAAGTTAGAGCATATGAGTTTAGAATTAGATAAAAAAAATCATTTGAGAGCAATTTACATTTATGTATTAGACAGAAATAAAGTTAAATGAGTCATGAAAGAAATTTTGATAAGATTAGTTAGGCTAGATTTACTTTCAGGTGGTGGATTGAAAATTTACCTTGCACCATTTTAAGAGTCCATATTTCAAAATCTGGCTCATGCATGGCAGTTCAAGAATCCATGTGAGTTCTTAGGTAACAACAAGCTTTTGATCAGTATTTTAAAGTTCTCAGGTCAGGCTTTTACTTCATTCTTAGGCAGAAGGATAGTACAGCAGAAGATAACCCCTAAAAGATCTGGAAGGTGATGGGCTTCTACTCAATCATCATTATTAAATTTCAAAGAAGCATGGATTCCATTAACATTACAGTTCTCTCAATAGTAGCTAACCCTTTGTGTTTAAAATCAGCCCATTTTGTGCCCTGCTCAGGTATTTGTGGAATGCTTTTAATTTCTTATTTCTAGCCCAAAATCTAATCTCTGATCTAACAAAATCTTACATTTCTGTGTCTATTGTTCTTGGAGATGCAATCATTAGATAATGTTCCAAATATATATTCAAATCTATTTCCAGATTGGAAATGGATTTGACAAAAATGGTTATAACAAAAGTAAAATCTATTAATCTTATTCCCCATTTTATTTTCAGTAAAACTTTAATTAAAAATTCCCTCCCCAGACTAAAACAATATTATATTTCCACCCCTTTAATTGTTTTTGGACAATTAACAGTTGCATCTGCCATTTTGGATTTAACAAAATATACAATTTAATAGAAAAAAACAATTTAAAAAGAAAAAGTTTTATAAATGATGCAGGTACTCATCTTATAGGTATAGACGCCACTCTATGGCACTGTTTTCATGCTAAAACGCATAAAAATGCTGTTACTGCAGCCAACATGTTCGAACCCTTATTTACTGTAATACAACTTTTTTGTTGTGCTACAGAATGCAGGCTGCTATGTCACATCACAGCAAATACATTTTCCAAATTCACACAGTTTATAAAATAGTTACGGCTTGATGAGAGAGTTTGTATTTCAATTGGATAGAAATGTTGTTTTCATTGGATTTTTTTTTATTTTAAAGTATTGAAATGTTCAGAATTTTTAAAGTAATAATTCTAAGACTTTTTACAACGTACTGTATTGAAGTTTTAATTGGGAAAATGTTAAAGAACTACATTTTTAGTGAGTTGCAATTAGGTAACGCATCAAGTAACGTACTGTTCGTAACATTCCACAAGACAAAGAAGATTCTACCATGTGTATATTTTTGAAGTAAAAAAGAGTGGTAACAAAAAAATATCCAGTAAGAAAAGTACAAATATACACGATTTTTTGTAAATTTCATAAAAATCAAATATTATAAACATGTTTAATAAGTAAAGAAGGCATTGAATGTGTTTGTTGTTGTTTAAAAAAGTTTGAGTTTCTTTCTTTTGTCCGAGTAAGGTTACGATTTTGAATTTTTTTATTTTAGCATTACAAACAACAGAACACTAACCCTAACCCTAAAACTAACCCTAAACCTAATCCTAAAAATAACCCTAAACCTAACCCTAAACCTAACCGTAACAACTTTTACTTTTTATTGTCAATCTATTTGAAGTAAAAAATAGCCGTAATATCTCTTTGTCTGTAAAAAAAAAAAAAAAAGTAAAATGAAGACTAAAAAAATAAAAAATAGACTAAGAAATTTTACTTTTTATTACGATTATTATTTTTTAATTAAACAACAATAAAAAAAAAGTTGTAACACAAGTAAAAAAATATCCGATAGAAAATTGATAAAAAAAAGCCATAACACAAGTAAAAAAATATCCGATAGAAAATTGATAAAAAAAAAGCCGTAACACAATTAAAAAAATATATGATAGAAAAAACACGAATCAAATTGTAATTTGTTGATTTTATTTTACATTTATTATTATCATTTAAATTGTATATGTTAATAAAAAATAATATTTATAAAAGACGATTTTGTTTTATTTTTATTTTCACATTGCAAAAAAGCACAGCAAAATTATTATAATCAAGGGCCTGGGAATGGTCATATTTTATAGTTTTAGCATGAAAACAGTGCCATCCAACAGCATCTTTATCTATAAGACAAGCACCATGATGCATAATAAACTATTTATAAAATTAATATTTTGTTAGTAGGTTTGCTCCTGTAATATATATATATATCTGAACCACACCTATGTATTTAATAAAAAAAGAATTTATAATAATAATAAAAATATTATTGAAAAATTAAAATTTATAATTTTTAGGCACATATCTTAGAAATATATACATGAAATATACACATAAATAGAGGAGCAGGATGGGACTAAGGTTTGAACATAAGTTAGTACTTGGTAAGTAAATAGAACTATAAAACTCAATCTTAAGCTAAGATTGAATGCTTCATACTTCCCCATTTAAAATGCAAAGAAATATAAAAATAGATATAAAAATGTCTTGATTATGAGTCTTCAGGTAATGACCAAAAAAAACAATGAAAAAAAAATCAATTTTAATTTTTATGTACATTTCATTCTTTTGTGCTGAATTAGTGTTGTTATTTCCCTTTTTTTGTTGATGATTGATGGTTAAAAATGAGATAAATTCTCTCTCCTGTAATATTTGAATTACGTTTGTACAATTTGAACATCATTTAAGAAATCAGGCATATAATAGACTCAAGCCCTGATTAATGCATGATGGGCAAAGGTTGGCTTCTATATAGATAAACTTGAAGAAAAAGTATAATCTTTTTTTTAATATTTGCATATGGGTATCTGCTAATTTATATAAACAGTGCATTAGTGAAGATTAGTTTTCTTTCAAATATATTACAATAAATACTGTGCTGTATAAATAAATAATATTAAATAATCTAATATATTTGTTTTAAAAATATATAAATTTAAAAGAAATTAGCAAATTATATGAATTATGTTAAAATTGTTTTTCTTATTAAAAATCAAGAATGTATAGAATATATTGAAAAACAATTCAATTAAATATACTAATATTATACATATGTATTAAATAATTGAATTAAAAGTAAGTTAATAAATAAGATTATGCATATTTGAGATATGAGATCAAAAACAGGGAAAAAATTAAAGCAATTTAATAACCACAGTATTTTGTAAATTCAATCAATTAAATAACAATGGTGGTGCTTTTAAAATTCATATAATTAAAATAAAATAAGTCATAATGGTAATGAAAATAAGAGATTATCAGAGGTGAGAAAAACAAGATCAAAGGTGTTAGCAACAAGAAGTCAAAATCTATATATAATTACTTTTTCTTGAAATTAATCAGTCTGGATTTTTGTTTTAATTAAGCTATATTAAACCTTCATTATGATGACCAAGTAGAAAAAAGACACAAGTACCAATTTCTGAAATTTAACCTGGGTCTCTAATAAGAAATCTCTAATCAAAATGAAGAAAAATGTTTAATCTTTCAAGTACATTCAAACAACTGGAAGAAAAGGAATAATATTATGCATAGAATCAATTAATGAAAACCATCACAGGAAAAAAATAATAATCTGCAGGAAGAAAATTCCAATGAATTGTACAGAATTGTGGCTTCAGAATTTTTGCTTCATAAAAAGAAACTGTTTTGAATGTTATCCTAACTTATTGATCATTTTAAGTTTTGTTTTATGACCTTAGAATATATTTAATTCTAACAAATTTATGTAATTACAAATGCAGTGTTTATATAGTATATTATTTAATTGACTGAAGTGAATGATTTGTAAAAAAAATCAGTATTTGCAGTTAAACTTTATAAATATTTTAGCTGTGATAGAAATTTGCTTTCCTATCCTTTAACATATACATGTTAGTTAAAGGTTTTCTGATCATATGGAAATTAACAGATACATAATCAAATATGTTATATTTATTTTAAACATAATTGTGCATGCTTGTAAAATATTTAAAGTATCTAAGTATTAAAAAAATATAGATGTATTATAATTATTACTATTTTAAATTAAAGATTTTTTTTGAAATTCAATTGAAAACCATTTGTATGAAATTAGCCATCCTTTTGATTACTAGGAGTTAAATTTTATATAAGTTAGAACTTATTATGTACATGAAATTGTTAGTCACTATAGAATGGTTATTATACACAATTTCTTTAAGGTGGATTTATTCACAGTTTTGTTCTGTAAATTTGAAGTCTGCTCCAAAGGATTACCTCAGTTAATTAAGAAGTATTACTAATCAATTGGGGTCAGATTCAAAGAACCACTTCATGTAATTAGTTTGTGTTATTGTTAAATTAGAAAGGTATATTGGTTTAAATTATCCCATATTAGATCATGTATATGAGTTTGCTATGAAGCTTATGATATGAATGAATATTATATTTATGAGGGTTGACTAAAAATGTAGGGTTATATCCAGGGTATATTAAAGGCCAGTAATTTACTCGATGACAAATGTGCAAGATCATAAAACTATATTAATATTATAATATGTAAATCAAAGATTAATGTTTGAAAATTAATCAAACTAAATCTTAGATATTTTATAAAATTATGTTTCACTATGCTTGTGAACTAAAAATTAAAAGATTGGATAAATGGATTATTTAAAGAAAAAAATATTATATTTTGTCTGACAATTGTAATATTTTGTAATAATTTTTTTATTATTGATACATAGTGTATTAACTTTTTTATATATAATATTGTCTAGTCTGCATATTTATTTTATATCCATGTTACCAGGAGTAATACATGTTTTAAATGACTTCACCTGATATTGCAAATAATGAATGTGTAGTAGTTATCATCATCATATTAAAAAATATATTTTTGAATCTTATTTAAATATACATATTTTATATATATATGTCAACAGATGGTGTTCTACCAAAAACACCATCAAGCGTATGTTTACATAAATGTCAGATCATGCATTCACTATCTCTAACTTTAATTCCACTTTCAGATCATGATTTCAAGCTATTTGCTATCATCAGTGAAAGACAGGAATTTTAGAAACTAGATCTAAACACAAACTCTGAGCATTTATGAAACAGTTTCTATTCAGCTTGCAAGTGTGAATCTTTTAGACATGTAATGTCTTCAAACTCAGCATAGCAAGCCAGATAGCTATATGGGTCTGATCTCAGTTCAGCATCACCACATAGTAGAAGCCTCTGTAATATATATCATTGATAGAAAGACCTCAAAGGTACATTTATGAAAAACAAAAAACAAGTTAAAAAACTTGCTAACGCTTGTATTTATGTCAACAGATGGTGTTCTACCAAAAACACCGTCAAGCGTATGTTTACATAAACGTCAGAGCATGCATTCACTATCTCTAACTTTAATTCCACTTTCAGATCATGATTTCAAGCTATTTGCTATCATCAGTGAAAGACAGGAATTTTAGAAACTAGATCTAAACACAAACTCTAAGCGTTTATGAAACAGTTTCTATTCAGCTTGCAAGCGTGAATCTTTTAGACACATAATGTCTTCAAACTCAGCATAGCAAGCTGAATAGAAACTGTTTCATAAATGCTCAGAGTTTGTGTTTAGATCTAGTTTCTAAAATTCCTGTCTTTCACTGATAGCAAATAGCTTGAAATCATGATCTGAAAGTGGAATTAAAGTTACAGATAGTGAATGCATGCTCTGACGTTTACGTAAACATACGCTTGACGGTGTTTTTGGTAGAATGCCATCTGTTGACATAAATACAAGCATTAGCAAGTTTTTTAACTTGTTTTTTGTTTTTCATAAATGTACCTTTGAGGTCTTTCTAGCAATGATATATATTGCAGAGGCTTCTACTATGTGGTGATGCTGAACTGAGATCAGACCCATATAGCTATCTGGCTTGCTATGTTGAGTTTGAAGACATTACGTGTCTAAAAGATTCACGCTTGCAAGCTGAATAGAAACTGTTTCATAAACGCTCAGAGTTTGTGTTTAGATCTAGTTTCTAAAATTCCTGTCTTTCACTGATGATAGAGAATAGCTTGAAATCATGATCTGAATGTGAAATTAAACTTAGAGATAGTGAATGCTTGCTCTGACATTTATGTAAACATACGCTTGATGGTGTTTTTGGTAGAACGTCATCTGTTGACATAAATACAAGCGTTATCAAGTTTTTTAACTTGTTTTTTGTTTTTCATATATATATATGGGCTGGCCTATTTCCTGATATTGAATATCAGGTAATTCCTGAATCAATTAAATAAATGTAAATAATTTAAATGTATACTGACTGGCAATTATATAGTAATACTCTCTACATATAAAATGTTTGCATGCCCAGAGTGAGAACACAAATATACCTATTGTAATCATCCATTTGGCTGAGTTAGATGAATGGCATGGTTAACCAGACCTTTTTTTCTCTCTATAAATTATATTATGAAAACAAAAAAATACAAACAAAGTTGAAGTTGTGGACAGAAAATAGCATTCAAGTGCTTGTCAAGTTTCAAGAAGAGCCATGGGATATTGTAAAGCAGTTGGTAATAAATCCAGTTATAGATATATTAAAAATAATGAGTTTAATGCATATTAAAGAAAATTTACACATCAAGAGAATGCAAAATAAAAACAAGATGAATGAAGATCAGGAAATAATTGCACAAGAATGTTTAGAAGCAAACTGAAGATATCATAAAGAAAAAGAATAATATAAAGATTTTTAATAAAATTCAGATAATGACATATATAAACAAATGGAGCAAAAACTGATTAATAAAAAAATAAAAATTCCTAAGAAAAATTCTAGAACATCATCATAATTAGGCATGATGCAGATGATTAGCATATTATTTAAACAGATGGAATGTAAGATGTAAAATGGACAAAAACAGCTGGAATTAATAATGGAAAAACTTTTTGATCAAAAGATTTAAAAGTTACATCAAAAGATAGAACATAATGAGATAATGCAGGTGATCCTAAAGATTTAGGGACTGATAGATGATATTGTAGAACAACAACCAACTGAATTAGACTAAAGTTAGATGATCCAAATCAAATGGATAAAGAGTTAGACAATAAAGAAATATAGTTTAAGGAAGAAACAATCAAAATATGATAAGGAAGATAAACTATTGATACAAATAGAAAATCAACAAAACAAGTTTAAATAAAAGTCAAATGATTGCAGATGGACCCAATATATCAAAATATTATGAGGAAGATAAACTAAAACTATATGAAGAGAAAATTCAATAAGAACAATTAAAAATAAAAATCAAATAATCAAAAATAAATCTTCTGAATTAAACAACAGGATGATAATGAACTAAACTATTACAAAAATAGAATTTGAATAAGAACAAATAAAAATAAAAATCCACATATCACAAGATAAGCCTGAAATCTTAGAACAAATATTTAATGGATCAAAAGATAATAAAAAGACCACAACATCAGTAGCAAAACAAAAATTGAATGAGGACTTGCAATTCAAGCTGATCAAAGTATTGGATAAAAAAATCTAACAATCTGCATTAAATATCAAATTTGCACATGACAAATTTTTTATTTATACAGTATATTTATTATCCGTGTGGATGTTCAGGATTTAGAAAAAATTGATCAGGAGAAGAATAACTAACTCTAAACATCAATTTTATTTAGGGTTGAATAATGAGTTAGACAATACTCTCACACAATAGTCAAGAAGTCTCCACAATTACCATACAAAAAAAGAACTCCAAATAAAATTTGGCCTCAAATCAGGATAAAGAAACATTATATGAATATCCAATAAACTTACAAAATGCCAGATGGCCAAAAGAAAAGTTAATACAAATACATTTTTTTTATTTAAAAGTTTAATTTGAAAAGAATTAATGTTTATTTATTTCACTGACGACCATGAAGTTTTCATCATGGTTGTGAACTGATTTTCAGAGTTGTGAAGATTGCTAAATATAGTAGTTCAAAAGTTAAAATAAAAAAAGTATTAAATGTAATAATAATAGAGATATTCAAATATTAGAATAAATTATTAAATGTCTTATTGTAAAATAATATTAAATAATGTAATAGGTTTGTTAAAAAAATGTTTAAATTTAAGAGAGACTAGAAAATTATATAAATTGTGTTAAAATTGTTTCTCTTATCAAAGATCAAAGAATGTATTGAAACTTAAGATAGATAGATAGATAGATAGATAGATAGATAGATAGATAGATAGATAGATAGATAGATAGATAGATAGATAGATAGATAGATAGATAGATAGATAGATAGATAGATAGATAGATAGATAGATAGATAGATAGATAGATAGATAGATAGATAGATAGATAGATAGATAGATAGATAGATAGATAGATAGATAGATAGATAGATAGATAGATAGATAGATAGATAGATAGATAGATAGATAGATAGATAGATAGATAGATAGATAGATAGATAGATAGATAGATAGATAGATAGATAGATAGATAGATAGATAGATAGATAGATAGATAGCTAGATAGCTAGATAGCTAGATAGCTAGATAGCTAGATAGATAGATAGATAGATAGATAGATAGATAGATAGATAGATAGATAGATAGATAGAGGTTTTAAATAATTAAATTAAAAATTTAAGGAAAAAAATTCAAGCAATTTAATAATTACAATATATGCCTGAAGGTTTGTGATGATGTATTAAAATTAGATATGGGTGATAATATGTTGGACTATTTCCATCATCTATCAGTAAATGTTGAATGTATAAAAAAATTTAAATTTTATTTGAACTTTTCAAATATAAACCACTTATTAGTAATAACACAAATAAACAACATAGATTAGTAAATACACGATGTTTAGAGTAGTATTCTCCACCCTTCTTCAGGTGTTGTTGCATAGGAGTTGAACTCACAACTTTAGATTCTTGAATAGTAAATTTAAGGCAAAAGGTCTAACCAACTGAGCTATTCTATCAGAGGCAATAGATAGTAGAAATTTTATATATTTATATAAGAGGGTTAATTCAAATCCTCCTGATTCCTTTAAAAAAAATTTTATCGTTAATTTTTTTAAGAGAAAAGTTAATTAGAGTTTTCCATACATTGTGTATTACCACACTGGATTGACTTATAGGATTATTTGTCATTGTCATATGAGCAGCTTCTTTGAATTTTCTTCTTTGCACCTTTTCCTCTCTATCCAATAATTTGGTATTTTCCTAATTAAACATAAAGTCATTAGTACATACATGATCATCAGGGATTCTAAGCACTTTGTAAAATTAGTCAGGACATGAAAATGGAAAAGACTGACATATTGGTAAGTTTTGATGTGGAAAATCTATTTACAAATGTACCAGATGATAAGTCATTTTCTATTATAAGAAAAAAGTTATATGATAATAATAGACTACAAACTAGAACAACTCTACCTATTGATAGTATAATGAAATTATTAACATTCTGCATAACAGTAACATAGTTTCAATATAAGTCGGAATTCTTCCAACAAAATCAAGATATGGCTATGGCTTTGCTATGTTGATGATACATTTGTGGTATGGCACATGGTGAGGTGCAGTTACAATTATTCTGGATGCATATGTATAATTTATCTCCTTCAATTAAATCCACAAATGAATTGCAACAAGAACAAAAATTGGCATTCTTAGATGTTCTTGTGACAAGACTCCCTCAAGGCAATGTAAAAACAACAGTGTGTGGGAAAACTGTATATACTCTCAAGTACTTGGCATATACATTCAATTATACCAGAAGCATTAAACATGGAATTATACCATCACTATGGATCACAGTAAAGAAAGTTTGTTTGGAAACCCATAATTTGGAAAATGAAAACATTCACATAGAACAATTTCTCATAAAGAATGGTTATGCATCAGTAGTCATCAAGAAAACCTTTAATAGATAACAAAAAGAAACACCAAAAGAAAAAAACAATTGTTGGCACTGTATTGTATCCATATATATATATATATATATATATATATATATATATATATATATATATATATATATATATATATATATATATATATATATATCAGGAATGGAAGACAAATTTTAAAAAAATCTGCAGTCAATATAACACTAGAATAGTTTTCCAAAGCCACACCAAACTTTGAGGAATTCTTACTTCTACCAAGCCTAAACTGAAAATGCTGAAGTGAATCTATGTAATACCATGTGAATGTGGAAGAAAGAATATTGGTGTGACCTGTTGAACAGTGATTGACAAAACACAAACTAATGGTTAAAAGAGAAAAAAAATAGATGTGTATGTACTAATGACTCTATGTCCAATTGGGAAAATACAAAAATATTAGATAGGAGGAAAAGGTACAAAGAAACAAATTCAAGAAAGCTGCTCATTTAATAATGTCAAATAATCCTGTAAATCAACCCAGTGTAGCAATCACAATGTATGGAAGCCTTTAATTAATCTTGCTCTTAGAAAAAATAAAAATAAAAATTAAAACACTCAGGAGGATTTGAATTAATCCTCATATATAATATATAAAATTTGTTGCCTTTGACAGAATATTTCTGTTAGTTAGACAATTGCCTTAAATTTGATATTCATGAATCTAAACGTGTGAGTTCAAATCCTGTGTTAATATTGTCATTGGTCAGGCCAGCATCCCCCGAAGAAGAGTGGAAAATACTAAACCTGTGATGTGTATTTGTGTTTTTACTAACAAGTAAAAGTTTAAATAAATTTTAAAATTTTCTATAAATTCAACACTTATTAATAGATGATGGAAATAGCCCAATGTATTGTCATATTTAATAATTACAGCAAGATTGTTAAGATGTTAAAAACAAGAAATCAAACCTATATATAGTCATAATTAGTTAGTCTGGATGCTTGCATTAATCAAACTATTTTGAACCTTCATTAGTTAGAATACTATGCTTTACTTTTCTCAAAATAATTACAACAAAATTAAAAGTGTGTTGAGGCACTGGTAGAAGAAGCTATTCATTATGATGACTGAGTAAAAAAGTGAAACAACTGCCAACTGCTGAAATTTAACCTAGGATTTTAATGAGAAATCTTTAATAACAATGAAGAAAAATGATTAAACCTCCAATTTCAAAGACAGGAGATATAAAGTACATTATTGGAAAAAAGGAACAGGATTATACTTGGAATCAATTAATGAACCCTATCATGGAAAAAATATTAGTCTGCAAAAAAAAAAAATTCCAATGAACTGTAGAAAATTCTGGCTTCAGAACTTCTGCTTTGTAAGTAAAAAAAAAAGTAAGCTGTTTAGAATGTTATCTTAACATATTAACCATTTTACATTTTATTTTATGACCTTTTAACTTAGTATATATATATATATTTAAGTGTCATAGCATCGGCCGGGATGCGAACCTGCAACCCGAGCAACTGCCTGCAAGTGCAAGGCAGTCGCGCTGACCTCTCGACCACCAATGCAAGACTACTTAGTATATATTTAATTCTAACAAACGTTATGTTATTATATATAGAGTGTTTACATAACATATTTAAATGATTAAAGCAAACATTTGGTAAAAAAAATCAGCATTAACTTTATAAGTATTCTAGCTGTGACAGAAATTTGCTTTATTTTTCTTTAGTGTATACTTGTTAAAGTTTATCTCCTTTATATGAAAATTGTCAAGATAATAATCAAAGGTGTAATGTCCAAGTGTTAAAAAAGATAAATGTAATATAATTATTAGCATTTTAAGTTGAAGGTTTGTTTTGACATTCAATTGAATTTAACTGTATAAAAATTAGCCCTTCTTTTTATTACTGTGAGTTAAATTTTAGGTATGATAAAACTTATTACATACATGCAATAGTTAAATTACTGTTGAATGGTTATTCTACACAATTTCTTTATGGTGGATTTATTCACAGTCGTGTTCTGTACATTTGGAGTCTGATCCAAAGGACTACCTCATTTAATTAAGAAGCATTGCTACTAAATTGCGATCATGTTCAAAGAATCATCTCACATAATAAGTTTATGTTATTGTCAAATCAAGATTTGCATCTAGAGTGTGCTTGATCATAAAAATATATTAATATTATAATTTATAAATCAAAGATTAATGTTTTAAAATTAATCTAAATAAACCTTGGACACTTTATAAATAACTCATATTGTATATCACCATGCTTGTGAACCAAAAAATACAAGTTTGGAGAATAGCTTATTTAAAGGAAAGAAAATTATATTTTGTCTGTCAATTACAATATTTTGTAATCAATTATTATTTGTTATTGGTAAATAATGTGTTAACTTTTTTATAAGTAATACTGCCTGGGTTGCATATTTATTCCATTTCCATTTTATCAGGAGTAATTTATGTTCTAACTGATCTAGCCTGGGATTGCAAATAATGGCTATGTAGTGATCATCATCATTATTTTAAAAAAAATATTTTCAAATCTTATTTAAATATACATATATATATATATTTAATGTTTTCACAGTTATATGATGTAGATAATACAATGTTTTTGGGTCTGAACCGTGTATTATTTTGCATTACAATCCGATATTTTGACGGACTAGCAACCGCCATTATCAAGGTTAACTTTTGAAAGAACAATCTCGTTAGATCTCAAAGAATAATGTGACTCAGTGCGAGATGAGAAGTGAGATTCAACTTGAAGTAGTTCAGCATTCACAATATGAGGCTTATCAAAATGTTTATTTCCCTCAGTTTTTTCGCCTATTAATTTCAAATTATATATATATAAATACCAGTCTGGCTGCAGAAAGGAGTTTGCTATTAACTGAAAGGAAACCCTTTGATTCCTCTTAGAGGCCTTAAAAGAATCGAGCAGAGCAAATTCCTAATGTCCACTCCATACATATTGTCATTGCAGCTGTTATTACTAGTGATTATTCTTATAGTACATGAACATGGATGGCTGCTCACCAACACACATTAGGCAGCATAGTGAGTTTATTGGCTTTATGCATCTGAGTTTAAAATCAAGAAACACCATGGTCTTTCTTCTCAATTGCCTGATAAGGCAGAATGAATGTTTGTGTAAATGATAAATATTTTTCCAATATATACAATTATGACAGACAAAAATAAATCATGGCCCTTATTCCCAGGAGGCTGTAAAGTTACCAATGAAGGCAGCGGTTGGTGGCCGAAGGTGGAGAGTGCTAAGAATCCCCTGAATGCAAACCCAGGCTTCCATTTGATGATTTTTTATTTAGGTACTTACAAATGCAAATCATTTTCAAGTGAAGAAAGATTGCAAGAATTAGAAGAAGAATTGTCTTATATTAAATGGGACATTATTGGACTTTGTGAAGTTAGAAGAAAATGTGAAGAGACAATTGATTTAAAAAGTTGACATGTACTCTATTATAAAGGTACCAATATTGAAAATATAAGTGTAGTAGGATTCATTATAAATAAAAAGTGAAAGAACAACATTGTGGAGATTGATGGTGTATCGGACAGAGTGGCAAGATTAGTTATACAACTTAATAGCAGATACCAAATGCAGATAATTCAGGTTTATGCCCCAACAAGTTCTCATAGTGATGAAGTAGTAGAAGATTTTTATATGGATGTACAAAAAACTTTTGATCAAAGTAAACAACATTTTAAAATTGTTATGAGAGACTTTAATGCTAGAATTGGTAAACAAATGAAAGATGAAAGTGCTGTAGGTAATTTTGGTTATGGTAATAGAAATGAGAGAGGACACAGACTTGTCAAGTTTGCAAAAAAAGAAAAACTTTATATTATGAATTCTTTTTTTGAGAAAAATGTTAAAAGGAAATGGACACGGAAGCATCCAAACAGAAAATACATATTTCAAGATTGTAATGTTTTTAATAAATTTAACACAGGAAATGATCATCGATTAGTAAGATGTAAGATAGGTATTAATGCAAAACTAGAGAGAGAAAAATTATTAAGAAAAACAATATTTACAGTTGATATTCCTAATCTTCAGAAACATTCTAATGAATTTAAATTAGAACTTACAAATCGGTTTCAAGTATTAATAGATTTTGAACATGATTCAGATTTGAATGAAATTAATATGAAAATAACTGATACACCTTTAAAAACTGCAACAAAGATAGCTGGTAGAAAAAAGCAGCAATTGACCAATAAAATTTCTACTGAGACTAGAGAATTTATGAAGAAAAGAAGGAATATGAAGATATACAAAAATGATGCATTAAAAAGAATTGAATATCTCGAATTTTGTAAGATGGTGTGGAAGAGTTGAATATGATATAAGAAAGTATAACTGTGAACTAGCAAGGATAGCTGTAGAAGAGAATAAAAGTTTCAAGAGTGTAAAACAACATTTTGATATTAGTAGGAAATTTATATTTGCAATAAGAAAGAAAGATGGAATTATTACTAAAAAGAGAGATGA
Source organism: Epiperipatus broadwayi (assembly GCA_028023455.1). Lineage (NCBI taxonomy): Eukaryota > Metazoa > Onychophora > Udeonychophora > Euonychophora > Peripatidae > Epiperipatus > Epiperipatus broadwayi. The sequence goes on along the minus strand of JAQFVV010012444.1, from coordinate 7,501,677 downwards.
CATCATGAAATGGATAGAAGACTTTTATCAAGAATTATATAATAATAAAGAACAAGTATCTCCTATATCTATTACATCTTCCAAATTGCCCAGAATTTTAAATGAAGAAGTGAGACATGCAATTAAATGTATGAAGAAAGGAAGGCTCCAGGTAATGGTGGAATTATAATTGATATATTAAAAGAAGTAGGTGAAGAAATAGAATTTTTTTTACCAAAGTTATATACCAAATGTCTAAATGATAAAGTTGTACCAGATGATTGGAAGAATGCAGTATTAATATTAATATTTAAAAAAATGTGATAAAGTAGATATTAGAAATTACAGACCTATCAGCGTTTTATCAGTTTTACACAAAATTTGTACCAAGATAATTACAATTCGTCTACAGAGAACATTGGATTTCCACCAATGAAGAGAACAAGCTGGGTTTAAAAGTGGTTTTAGTACAGTAGATTATATTCAGGTATTGAAAGAAGTTATAGAAAGGACAAATGAATATAAGTTGCCATTAGGCTTTGGATTTGTAGATTATGAAAAGGCATTTGATTCAATAAACATTTCTTCAGTAATTAAAGCATTGGATCATCAAGGTATAGATCCAGGATATTGTCATATTTTAAAGAATATTTATAAAAATGCAACAGCAACAATTAGATTACATAATGATATTAAGAAAGCCAACATTGAGAAGGATGTAAGTCAGGGACTAAAGATAAATGTTAAAAAGACTAAAGTAATGTTTAATAGATTTTCTCAAAATATGAAAGTAAAGATTATGATGAGTTAGAAGAAGTTAACAGTTACAAATACCTTGCTCAAATTATTAATACAGATGGAAATATAATGGATGAAATTAATCATAGAATTAAACTTGGTTGGAGTACTTTTGGTAAAAATAACTTGATACTAAAAGGAAATATGCCTATGTGTTTGAAAAGAAAGGTTTTTAATAAATGTGTTTTACCAGTTCTTAATTATGGATTTGAGACTTGGACACTTAATAGAAGAGCAATACAGAGACTTCAGACCACTCAAAGAAGTTTATGGAGAGATGCATATTGGGAGTAACTAGAAGATATTGAAAATGCAATATATGGGTAAGAGAACAAACAGGTGTTACTGATCTCATTGAAAAAATTAAAAGATTGGAGTTGGGCTGGACATATTGCTAGAAGATGTGATAATAGATGGACAATTGAAATCTTAAACTGGATTCCAAGAGCTTGTAAAAGACCAGAAAGAGACCACATATGAGATGGATGGATGAAATAAGAAAGTGTGCAGGGGTGATGTGGAGAAGAGAAGCTAAAGATCAGAGAAGATGGATTGAACTTGGAGAGACCTTCATCCTGCAGTGGATTGATAATGGTTGATGATAATGATGTCAGTCTATTTCCTGAATTAGTGTCAACAAATCAATTAAATAAATGTAAATAATTTAAACCTACATTGGCTGATCAGTACAATATATGAATATATGTGCGTAATTTAGATAGAATGAAACTATTTTTCACACATGCACTATGAATTGTGGGCATTTCTCATCAAAAAAAATTAAAAAAAAAACCCACAGGTGATCTATATTTTTAAAATATTTTTGAAGAATGATCACAATTTATAACGCATGTGTGAAAAATAATTTGCTTCCATCTAAATTACATACATATTTAAGAAAGCTGTGCTGTTTAACATATGTATATTCACTACATAACTGTAACTGGAAAAACGTATAAAAAAGTATTACACATATCAATAAAACAATCCAATTCAACTATATATTTATTTATAATTCCTTAGCAGTGACTAGAAAAAGATGGTTCAGTCTTAAATTGGCTTGTCAAAGATACATAAAGACAGCGTACATTTAAACAACAACAAAGAATTATGACATTTAAATTTACTACGATTAAGAAGGTACTATACATATTTCTATATAATTCAAATTAACAGGCAAATGTATATTTAAAAGATATGTAAAAAAAATAATAGTTTATTCAATCTCTGTAATTTAAATTCAGATTGTTTAATTTATAGTTTTAATAATATCTCAGTAAATTTAAATTTTGTATTTATTTGCAATTGTTATATGTCTTTGATAAGATCGTTTATGGAAGAATCATCTCGCAATTATAAATAAATGGTATTATAGTTGAAATGGATTGTTTTATTAATATGTGAATAAGTCAATAAATAAGGGGAATGTTTTTAGCAGCAAAAAATATTTATAATAGCCATATACTTTAGATTTGAACTTAATAAATGACTACAGCTAAAACATGATTATTAGTTATTCTCTATTATTATTAAGTAATATAATTTTTCTCTAGAATAATCTATTATCAGTTTTGTGCTCCAAATTAGAGTTAAGATATAACCTGAACATTTTTGATTAGATTAAAATCTTTGTATTTCATTTAATCTTTGATATAGACTTTAAATTTAATAAAGTATAGATATATGTACACTTATTTATAAGCATGATAATCTCAACTCTTTCCTTTAATTGTACTCATACATTGAAATCTTATTTATAACTAACAGCTTACACTTATATTTCAACCTATTACTATAGAGCACTGAAAACTTTGAAATTATTCAAATGGTCTCCAATAGCGCTATTTCTTAAATATTATAAATCTCCGTGCACTCTCCTGCTCCTGCTCGGTAAGAATTTAAAAAACTTTAAGATTAATCACTTAAATTTAGAGCATACATTCTATATACACCAACTTTTACAGACCATGCTTAAATCAGGGCTAGAGTCTAGTGTGTGCCTGATGTTCTAATCAAATATTCAATTGTACAAATCTATTTAAGCCATCACAGGACTTGATGTATTGAAGCAATCAATCTTAATTTAAGATTGAGCTTCATAGTTCCATCTACTAACCTGTATTCAAACCCTATTTTCCATCCCGCTCCTTTTGTCATGTATATATATTTCATGTATATATTTGAGATGCGCGCCTAAGTTATAAAATTTTAACGTTTCAATAACATTTTTTAAAAATTCTTATTAATTCTTTTTTATTAATTATTAGTTCTTTTTTTATTAAAGTATTATAGGTGCAGCTCAAATATATATATAGGAGCAAAAACTTACTAACAATATTGATTTTTTAAATATTTTATTATACATCATTTGTTAAAACTTTTTCTTTTAAATTGCTTGTTTTTTCTATTAAACTCTATATTTTATAAAATCCAACCGTTGATTGTCCAAAAATAATTAAAGGGTTGGAAACACTATTGTTTTAATCTGGGGAAGGTACTTTTAATTAAAGTTTTTACTTAAAATGGGATTAAGATTAAAGATTTCCTTTTGTTATAAACATTTTTGTCAAATCTATTTCTAATCTGAAAGTAAATTTGAATTTATTTTGGGACGTTATCTAATATTGCATCTTAAAAAAAAATGGATAAAAATATAAAATTTCTGTTAGATCAGAGATTAGATTTTAAGGTTAAAACTAAGTAATTAAAAGCATTCCAGAGATACCTGGGCAGAGTATAAAATGGACGGATTTTAAATCACCAGGGGATAGATTAGCTACTATTGAAAGAACTGTGCAGTTAACTGAATCTAACCTGTGTTGAACTGTAAGCATAGAAAGCTCATTACCTTTCTGACTTATGAGGGTCATCTTCCGCTGCTGTTATATCATGCTCTCATAGAATGAAGTAAGAGCCTGACTGGAGAATTGTGGAATACTGAATAAAAGCTTGCTGTTATTTAAGAACCAATTGCCATGCATGAGCAGACTTTAAAATATGGACTCTTAAAATAGTGCAAGGTAAATTTTCAAGCTGCAAGTAAAACTAGTCTAACTAATCTCAAACACTACTATCAATTTCTCCTAATGTATAACTTAATTTTGTAACTTTTCTAATATGTAATTGCTCTCAAATAATTTCTATAAATTTAATTCTCTCTCATATGCCCTAACTTTCTTTAATTCTGGTGTGGTCATTTATTTATATGTATGTTTTTATTATTAATATGCCAGTCTCAAGCAATCTAATGAGTTGAATTTTTAAAATCTTTTCTTCTTTTAAGTAAACCTTCATGAATTAAGATTATTAACATTCCTTTAAAACATAAAGCATTATTAATTAATACACTCGCCAGATTGTTTTATGAACCAATATTTTATTTATGTTTTAGTATAAAAAATATATTTGTTTAACTCTGGATTTTCTACCCAGGGTGAATCCAGAACTCAAGCTAATAAATGCTTTGAAACCTTATTTATTTTATAAATGTTATTTAATTCTGAAAAGGTGACCGATTATTTGTTTTCTATATAACTGCTAGTCTTTTTTTATTTACTCTTAAAATATCAAATACAGTACTTAAATATTCCAGTTATTATAAAATCAATGAAGGTGGGATTGATTTATTTTAAATAGCAGAAAAGAAGGGGGTCACATCTTAATGTATATTTTATTAATTTGAAATCTAAATCTCTCTATATATATTCTAGTGGCATAGCATCTTATTTATATTAATTATGGCATTCAAACTAGAGTCATTTATTTTTAAAGCAGTAAATCTTATTCACTGTCATTAGTGACATTTACTCGTACTGTGTTATTACTGATTTCTGGCCTTATCTTTGTGATTATATATATGTGCTTCTTAATCTGGGGGTTATGACAAGTTTGAACCCATAGATTTCTTCTCAAGCCTTGTACTGAGGATAGTTCATCTTCCCAGGACCATTTATTTAGTATAAAAAGACCTCTGGTGGTGATTCCTGTAAGTCTGGCACACACTATGCCTATCCACTTTCTTCATATCAAAGGTCTGCATGGCGGTAATGTCCACGGCATGCCTTATTCACTTTTCTCTAAGCACTGTCCAAGAAGGGGGGCTTAGACTTCATTCTCATCCAGAAGCATAACCGTTTCCTCTTAGTTATTTTTTGGCCATTATGTCAGTACTGCCCAAACTTTGTATTATTATTTCTTTCACATATGATCTAATTTTAGTGCTGTAATAATATTAAAATTGCACTCTGCTCAAAATATATATAAATGCCAACTATTACTAGTTTTATTAATTAAATTTATTTCAATCTTATATAATCCCACCATCGTAACTTATTTCTGTATTTAAGAGTATCTATATGCCTTGGGGAAAAATAAAGCATTCTTCTTACCAGCACTAATTAAGAGAATTTTCATTAAATATTTTGTCATATAATCAAATGTAATTTTCAAATGTGTTTTATTTATTTTCACAACCATAATGGCATGAAAATAATTTATATTATATCTGTAATAAATCTCGGAATGCTCCCCAAAATAATTTTAGTCACCATGTTTCAGAACCGTAACCCAAAGCGTTAATAGCAATTTTATGTAAATTCTTTTTAATAATTGATTGGTATCTTAATATTGGACCCACCAAAGATGTGTGTTTATGTATAGTATATGTTATTTAATTAATAAAAGAGCATATGAAAAATAATAGCGTGAATGACAATATATAATTAGCTATCGTTTGGTAGACCACTTGTTCATTCATGCACATGCTAATGTATGCCATTAATTTATAAATGTAATTAATTTGTCATTATATTAAACTAATTTTTATTATTCAACTTGTCTGAGTAATTCGAATTCCTCTTTTCTCCACTTCCAAATGTACAGCCATGCATATATATATTTTAGTTAAATCATAGTTAATAGATGTCTCATTGTCTTCTCCGCTCTGCTAGTGGGCTGGATTTAAAATTAATTCTTACATGCCATCATCGTTATGTTATCCATTAGGTATTTGATCTGGGGCTTAGAGAGTGGGTTCGAATTCAGGCTGGTCCCTGACCTAAATCTCGGGTTTAACTGGGTTTGAAGTACATTTTGTGAGTTCCAGCTCATGTTAGATGGATAAACACATTTTGACTGGTACATAGGATTTTTTCCCCCTGGGCTTGGCTTCCCAATGCGAGGCTTCGATATAAACACCCATATACCCGAGTACTGAATTCTATATATATATTTTAAAAAAAGTTGTAAGATATATATAGGTTTTTTTCCATGTTTGGTATGTTTAAAATAATGTGTTCAAAGTGTAAGATTCATTGTTTAAAGTTAAAATCCATGTGTTACAACCATAATTATAGAACATATGTATTTTTTCTTCAATGTAATCACCTACATACCTGAGTCATATATAAAGTTTTTTTGTTATTGAGACATATATAAAAAATGTATAAATAATTTTTAAATCATTGATCACTCTGTGTTGGCTGGCAGCCTTATAAAAAGAAATTTTGCCAACCAGTAGTGAGTCAAATGCAAAAATGTTGGAAGTGGAGGGTTCAAACTCAGATAAAAAAAATTATTGAGAGCAATTTTTTTTTGGCTTAATGCTTTAATGTATAAAAGTTTAAACAGGTAATAACCAAACTATGAGTTTTCTTTTCAGATGTAGGGGTGCAACCAAGAGAAACTAAAAGATGAAATGACTAGATTAGTATAAAATCTTAAATAAACAATTTTTTTCCATCAAGCAAAAGATAAAAATTTCAGCTAAGCTATAATTGGGCAGATATATAGAAGGTGGGGGAGCAGTGAGTGGTTAGGTGGGAGATGATTTTTCTTAAAACACGGGGAAATAACAGAACACTTAACTCAGCAAAAGAAAAAAAATGAAATGTACATATAAAAATTAAGTGATTTTTTTTTCATTGTTCTTTTGGTCATCACTTGAAAACTCCTAGTCAATGCATTTTTTTTTCAATGTTTTTTTTTTTCCATTTCATTGTATGTGAGGAGAAATGAAGCAATCAATCTTAGCTTAAGATTAAACTTCATAGTTCCATCTACTAACCTGTATTCAAACCCTATTTCCCATCCCACTCCTTTTGTCATGTATATATATTTCATGTATATATTTGAGATGTGCACCTAAGTTATAAAATTTTAATGTTTCAATAACATTTTTTAAAAATTCTTATTAATTCTTTTTTATTAATTATTAGTTCTTTTTTTTATTAAAATATTATAGGTGCAGCTCAAATATATATATAGGAGCAAAACCTTACTAACAATATTGATTTTTTAAATATTTTATTATACGTCATTTTTTAAAACGTTTTCTTTTTAAATTGCTTGTTTTTCATATTAAACTCTATATTTTATAAAATCCAAGATGGAAGATGCAACCGTTGATTGTCCAAAAATAATTAAAGGGTTGGAAACACTTTGGTTTTAATCTGGGGAAGGTATTTTTAATTAAATTTTTTACTTAAAATGGGATTAAGATTAAAGATTTTCTTTTGTTATAAACATTTTTGTCAATCTGAAAATAGATTTGAATTTATTTCAGGATGTTATCTAATGTTGCATCTTTTTTAAAAAAAAGAAAACAATGGACAAAGAAATGTAAAATTTCTGTTAGATCAGAGATTAGATTTTAAGGCTAAAACTAAGTAATTAAAAGCATTCCAGAAATACCTGGGCAGAGTATAAAATGGCCAGATTTTAAATCACCAGGGGATAGACTAGCTACTATTGAAAGAACTATGTAGTTAACTGAATCGAAGCTATGTTGAAATGTAAGTATAGAAAGCTCATCATCTTTCTGACTCTTGAGGATCATCTTCCACAGCCATTATAACATGCTCCTGTAGAATGAAGTAAGAACCCGACTGGAGAATTGTGGAACACTGAATAAAAGCTTGCTGTTATTTAAGAACCAATTGCCATGCATGAGCAGACTTTAAAATATGGACTCTTAAAATAGTGCAAGGTAAATTTTCAAGCCACAAGTAAAACTAGTCTAACTAATCTCAAACTCTACTATCAATTTCTTCTAATGTATAATTTAATTTTGTAACTTTTCTAATATGTAATTGCTCTCAAATAATTTCTATAAATTTAATTCTCTCTCATATGCTCTAACTTTCTTTAACTCTGGTGCAGTCATTTATTTATATGTATGTTTTTATTATTAATATGCCAGTCTCAAGCAATCTAATGAGTTGAATTTTTAAAATCTTTTCTTCTTTTAAGTAAACCTTCATGAATTGAGATTATTAACATTCCCTTAAAACATAATTAATACACTCGCCAGATTGTTTTACAAGCCAACATTTTATTCATGTTTTAGTATAAAAATATATATTTGTCTAACTCTGGATTTTCTATCCGGGGTGAATCCAGAACTCAAGCTAATTAACACTTTGAAACCTTATTTATTTTATAAATGTTATTCAATTCTGAAAAGGTGACCGATTATTTGTTTTCTATATAACTGCTAGTCTTTTTTTATTTACTCTTAAAATATCAAATACAGTACTTAAATATTCCAGTTATTATAAAATCAATGAAGGTGGGGTTGATTTATTTTAAATAGCAGAAAAGAAGGGGTTCAAATCTTAACATATATTTTACTAATTTGAAATCTAAATCTCTCTCTATATATTCTAGTGGCATAGCATCTTATTTATATAAATTATGGCATTCAAACTAGGGTCATTTATTTTTAAAGCAGTAAATCTTATTCAATATCATTAGTGACATTTACTCGTACTGTGTTACTGACATTTGGCCTTATCTTTGTGATTATATATATGTTCTTCTTAACCTGGGGTTTACAACAAGTTCGAACCCATAGATTTCTTCTCAAGCCTTGTACTGAGGATAGTTCATCCTCCCAGAACCATTTATTTAGTATAAAAAGACCTCTGGTGGTGATTCCCATAAGTCTGGCACATGCTATGCCTATCCACTTTCTTCATATCAAAGACCTCCATGGCGGCAATGTCCACAGCATGCCTTATTCACTTTTCTCTAAGCACTGCTCAAAAAGGGGGGCTTAGACTTCATTCTCATCCAGAAGCATGACCATTTCCTTTTAGTTATTTTTTGGCTATTATGTCAATATCACCCAAACTTCATATTATTATTATTTCTTTCGCTTATGACCTAATTTTAGTGCTGTAATAATATTAAAATTGTGCTCTGCTCAAAATATATATAAATGCAACTATTACTAGTTTTATTAATTAAAATTATTTCAATCTTATACAATCCCACTACCGTAACTTATTTCTGTATTTAAGAGTATCTATATGCCTTGGAGAAAAATAAAGCATTCTTCTTACCAGCGCTAATTAACAAAATTTTCATTAAGTATTTTTGTCATATAATCAAATATATTTTCAAATGTATTTATTTATTTTCCCAACTGTAATGGTGTGAAAATAGTTTATATTATATCTGTAATGAATCTTGGAACACTCTCCGAAATAATGTTAGTCACCATGTTTCAGAACCGTAACCCAAAATGTTAATAGCAATTTTATGTAAATTCTTTCTAATAATTGATTGGCTTCTTAATATTGGACCCACCAAAGATGTGTGTTTATGTATAGTATATGTTATTTAATTAATAAAAGAGCATATGAGAAATAATAGCATGAATGACAATATATAATTATTTATCGTTTGGTAGACCGCTTGCTCATGCATATACTAATGTATGCCTTTAATTTATAAATGTAAATAATTTGTCACTATATTAAACTAATTTTTATTATTCAACTTGTCTGAGTAGTTCGAATTCCTCTTTTCTCCACTTCCAAATGTACAGCCATGCATAAATATATTTTAGTTAAGTCATAGTTAATAGATGTCTCATTGTCTTCTCCACTCTGCTAGTGGGCCGGATTTAAAATACTCATGTGCCATCATCGTTATGTTATTCATTAGGTGTTTGATCTGGGGCTTAGAGTGTGGGTTCGAGTTCAGGCTGGTCCCTGACCTAAATCTCGGGCTTAACTGGGTTAGAAGTACATTTTGTGAGTTCCAGCACATATTAGATGGATAAACATGTTTGTGACTGGTACAGTATATAGAATGTATGCTCTAAACTTAAGTGATTAAATTTAAATTTAAGTTTTTTAAATTCTTACCAGCGGAAGAGTGCACAGAGATTTATAATATTTAAGAAATAGTGCATTATCGGAGATTGACTTCTGCTTGAATAACATATTTCAAATAAATGTCTGCATACATCAGAGAAGGAGGGGAAGGTCTGCTGATATAACACAGCATTATTTTCTAATTTTGATATATATTATAGAAATATTTTGAAAAGCAGAGCCCATTTGCATTATAAAGTTAATCTCAATGACATTCTAAAGAGTTGCAATATTTTTTTTCATTGGAAAGATATGAATGAAAGTATGGGAAGTGATGAAATGCTTCAGACAAAAAACTTTGAAAAAAAATTAAAAGACAACATCATAAGATATCAAATAAACAGATGTATGAATCAGTATTTGATATGTTTAGATATATTTGTTTTATAAATTGATTTATGTGGTGTCTAAAAATTATTCTCTAACTTTATCTTTTAATCGTTCAATAAATATATCAAATCTTTCAAAATTCCATGCTTCTCATAGTGCCCTTTTTACAATGTTTTATTTAATGTACAACAATTTTGACTGATTAGCAATCTTCTTCAGGTATTTGAAAGAGATGGATAAAAATAATAATTCAGGTTTGAAGAAACAGGTAATCAGTCAAAACTGTTGTATATTCAATAATGCATATAAAAGTGCATTATGGGAAAGGTAACTTTGATATAGTCAGTTCTGGAAGCATTTTACATAACACTGGTCTTACAATGAATACTTAATAATCATTCTTTCTAAAATTAAAAAATGTTTTTTTCTTTAAATATAGATTTTAATGTAAAAAATTTCAAACATACCAATATAATTTTTATTTTTATACAGACATGATAGATTCCTTTTTAATTTTAATCTTTTTTCTCTCTAGTGATGAACTATACAAATAGTGTGTACATCAGATGGGCGCACATACAAATGATATATTAGATGGCATAAATGGTGGCAAAATAGTAGGATAAGCATGAGAGTAGGGCATAGCTGGAAAAACATTGGATAAATAAATATATAGATAAACAAATAGATGAACATATACCTAGACAAAGAAATAGAGATAAAATGATAGATATTTAGACAGATAGATAAATACCTAGGTAGATAGATAAGATAATTAGTTAGATGTATAGATAGATAAACAAATAGATGAATAAGTTGATATTTAATTAGATCATTAGATAATTGGATAGATAGACAGGTAGATAAAAAGTAGTTATTGATAAACAGATAGATAAAGAGATAGTGAAAATATGCATAATAGATAGATTGTTAATTAGATAAACAGATATATAGATAGACAGACAGACAGACAGACAGTCAGATAGATAGATAGATAGATAGATAGATAGATAGATAGATAGATAGATAGATAGATAGATAGATAGATAGATAGATAGATGGATGGATGGATGGATGGATGGATGGATGGATGGATGGATGGATGGATGGATGGATGGATGGATGGATGGATGGATGGATGGATGGATAGATAGATAGATAGATAGATAGATAGATAGATAGATAGATAGATAGATAGATAGATAGATAGATAGATAGATAGAGAAGGGTTTATATACATAAGTAGCTAGCTAGATCAATTGATAAAATAATTTTAACTATTGCAGGCCCAAAACTTTTTCCGGCGAAAAATTAAAGAAGTTATTAATTATCTCATCAACTTTTCAATAACCAGAAAGTAATTAAAATACCTAGAGACTCATTTAGCAACCGATATTGAATAGTTAACTCAGTTTGTTATCTGCCAACTTAAAAAAAATACCCAAGTTTAAATCTGAAAACATTTTCAAATTTTATCTAACCTGCATTTAAACATACAATGTAAATATGAAATACAAGAATAAAAAATTATAAAATAAATATAAAATATTCAAATCAGTCAAACTTCAAACTACTTATGTAATTGCTCAGAAATGTACACAAAAAAAAATGGTGCCATTCTTTTCCACTTAATTAAAATTTTAAATAGATATACATATATAAGTAATTATAAAAAAATGTGAAATATAAATTAATCACATATAATATTTTAATATATATCTAGATTTAATTGAATTTGAGTTGAGTACACAAACATATGTAAATCTGTACTCAAAGAATAATTGTGTGATTTTTTTATAAAATTTCAATTTATTATTAAGTAAATTAGTATCATAAAGGAGAGTTAATTATGTACATATTTTAAATAAGTTTAAACTTTTAAAATATATACTATATTTAATAGAAGTTTTCAGTCTTTAGGCAGAAGTTAGAAACCACGGTGTTAACCTATTTTCATTCCGCTTTAACTTGAATTTATAAGCAGACTAAAATTAAGATTTATTGATAAATTATGGATAATAAATTTGAAGAGAATAATTTAAATGATCTTAATACGTATATGATATTTGTTTTAAACTTGAAATATTAAATATATATATATATGCTTATCAAATTTTAACGTATCTATAAATTAAATCGCTAGCAAATAAAATACATTTTTTTTTAGCTAAGCATCCATTTTTAATACTTAAGATAATAAGATGATTATTTGGAACTCTGTGCTTTTAATTCTTATAATTAAATTTAAATCTACATTTATAATAAACCCAGCGCATATTTTGTTAATATGTGAAATAAAGATGTAATGTTAACACTTTTTTTCTAGCAGAAAACAGTAATAACTTTTTATTAGCCTTTCAATTTTTTGAATTAATTTTATTTCTCTTTTTCCCTCCAGCAATGTTGTATTTCAGAATATCTTGACTAATCCTGAGATCAATCTTGCCGGTATTAGGATGTGGTGTGTGAAAATTGGACTTGGGATGTTGTGCAAATAAGATTAATTATATATATTGCTATTCTCTTTAAAGTCCTTTATCAATTCTGATAATGAAAGTAATTGATTGTTTTGTTGCCTGGGAATTCAAATAAAAATTCCCAGGACCTTAAACATTAATCTGACATTCTATCATTGTTCAAAACCACGCAAAACAAAATCAATGATATTCATACACCTTAAACTCCAGAGTCATCCACAGTATCATTACATCAAAACATTATAAAGTTTGAATTTAATTAAACAAATATAGTGCTTGAACATCATTAAATCTTTATGTACTATGCTAGTGAGTTAGGCAAATGACCAATGTAATTACATCTATTAGAAAAGATAATGACAAATTGTTTTATTTATATCGCACACCTGAAAAAATGAAATGGCAGATAAATGATATGATTTATGATGACAAATTTTGTCAATTTTTTTAATTAGCCTAGTACAAAGACAAATAAAATACTGAAAAGAATTATAAAAAGTATAAGTACTGTAGAATTAAACAAAAGAATTATATTACAAAGAACTGTTAATTCACTTAATTTTTTATATGGAAATGGCATAACATAGCATAAAAGCATTAAAACAAATTTATTGAAGAATGGTTTGAAAAACTTCTTAAATATTATGGCAAGATTATGAAACCAATCCATATATTCTCTTTACTGGATGTGATAGTATAGATTCTATTATTAAAAAAATCACAATTTTGTTTGATAGGATATGAGAAACAAATCAATAATACAAGACTTTTAAATATATATATGTATATAATAATATATATATATAATGTTTAAATACAAGTATGTCTATATTAAACTTAATGTTATTTAGAAGGGATTTGAACTCAGACTTTTAAGTTCCCTACAGCTATCCACTTTACCTTATACAATCGATGGACATGATATATATGTGAAAAAAATAAATGGTCTCCATTACACGCATTTCATGCTAATCAGCACTCATCAGTTGTTCAGATCATCATCTCCCACACACATATATAATCAGTGATCAGTTTATATTAAGATAGCAAAGCTTGATATTTTAATGGATAAACTTCAATATTTTCCTCCCTCCAGCTCTTCATCCATATCATTGAAAATCTGAAAATGGATTGCTCGAAGCTCTTGTTGATGCCAATATTATTGTCATACCCATGTTGAGTGCTGGTTCAACATGAAATATGTATATTGGAGATCATTTATCTTTTTCACATGTATGTGGTCATATGTATTGGTTGTATAAGATGGAGGGGATAGCTGTAGGAAGTTTGAAAATCTGAGTTCAAATCCCTTCTAAATTATATCAAGTTCAGTATTGACATTATACTTGTATTTAAATATTACATATTCTGCCTGTATTCTGCACATCCTTCTTCTGTGTATTTAAATGAACATATTAAGGTCCTATATGTGAAGGATCAGAGTGACTTAAGGTCAACATGCTCATGACAATAATATTGGTATCAACAAAGGCTTTAAGCATTCCACCATCAGATTTTCAATGATATGTATGGCTGAAGAGTTTATGGATGGAGAATATTGAAGTCTGTCCATTAAAATATCAAGATTTATTATCATAATATAAACTGAGCACTGATTATATGTGTGGGTGGGGGATGATGATCTGGATCAACTGATGAGTGCTGGTTCAGCATGAAATTTATATATATTGGGGATCATGTGTATCAGTTGTATGAGATTGAGTGATGGAGTGGATAGCTGTAGGGAGCTTGAAAATCTGAGTTCAAATCCCTTCTAATTATATATTATATTTAAATACAAGTATATTGTCTATACTGAATTTAATGTATAGTAAACTTAAATATTTTTAGGAAGAGGCATCTAAGTTATAAAAACTATCTTCTTTAATCCCCCAAGCATCTGAAGATAACAGGTTTGATTCAAAGAAACATATGCTCTGCAAGAAGTTAGTTGATTTTCATTAAATATTGCAGCATAAAACACTGTACATTTTAATAAAATTCTACAGGATATAAATTAATATCATTAGTAGATTATATATTTGGGTATTAGATATTGCAATCTCTCAATCTTAGTGAAAATGTAAAGAATCCAACAACAGAGTTTAACCACTAGACGATCGATCTATGCCTTTTTTCTGATCGATAGCCAACACATTGAGCAAGTCAAATTGCAATCTCATATTCTGACTTTGTTTGGAAGAGATTTGGTAAGTAAGAGGTTAAATGTGCCAAAACAGAAATCGGAATGAGAAGAACTGAAAACACATTTCCAGTTGTGTTTATGTGTACTGAAAATGCATTTGCATATGATTAAGCATTATAAAACTCTAACCCTCACAAACGCACTCCCTCCAGATTTCCAAACAAAATAAATAATCAATGTAAATATACAATTTCTTAGGGATTTAAATATTGAATACTAAACTTTTAAAACATAATATATAGTTTTATAATATTTCAACAATTACTGGTTTATTACTATATGATTTCACACATATAATTTTGTTTTATATATTCATTAACTACATAATCTAGAGTTTCTAATAACAAATATTTATTAAAGATTTATCATAATAATTGTCTCAGGGTTTTTGTTTAATAAGCATTTACTACTATCAAGATGAATATACATATCAGGGATTTTTGTGTTATGCATTCTACTTTTAATTTCCAAGAGTCAAATAGCAAACATAATAAAATATTTAAGTAACCTTAAATGAACCAGTAATGATGACTTGACTTGAACTTAAATGGTATCAAAATGATGATTAAAGAATAATACTATATAATTTAACAAAATTGTTTATTTCATGTAAATAACAAACCAATATTATAATAAAATATAAAGCATCACTATATATATGATGACATATATTAAAGATAAATATTTATAATATGGATTATCTCCATAGGACAACAAATATTAAAAATGTTTTTGGTTCTTTTGAAGGTATATGTAGTGTATTAATTGTATTTGCATTTAATGTATAAATACCCTGTATGTGTGGCAATACAACATACATGTTGTAGATGGATTGCAATGTTTTATCCCACTTTTACTTTCATCCACTTGAGTTTGAATTCAAATTTTATTATTATATGGTTTATTTTACAAACACCTATTCAATAGATTATTTTAATACTTCTCCACCATACTAGTGAAAGTGGTCTATAAATTATAATACAACAGCAAATCTTAACTCATAATTTTAAATTAACTCTAGCATATATTTTAACACCTAGTATTTGGGGAACCCAATATAAATAAACTTATATACTGAAAAATGTACTACTTGTTTTAGATAGTTTTACTCAAACATGGATCAAAAAAGGAATTTTTTAAAAAAATCACAAATAAAGAAATATAATTTAATGTTTATATTTTAAATAAATTTAAAATAATGGTTAAAAAATGTAATCTCTCACCACCAACAAAGATTTAATATGTATTCATTCTCACTCATCAGTCACACTATACTCTTAAATATTGAATATAAAGTATACTACCTGAATTTCTAATGGAGTTCTATGGTAATATTTGGTTTATTTATTACTCTAATAATTTATTAACCTATTAATTAAAACATAAATAATTAACACATCATTCATATAAAGTTTACATGGCACTCAAATATCGAACATTCCCAAATTTATCAATAATAGGACTAGCAAATGACGGCACATTTGGTTTGTAGCACTATTATTTATGTTCCTGAAGATTAAAATCATCACAATCAAATTAATCTTTTTTGGAAAAAATTTATCTCAAATATTAATGTATATTTTAAATTTCTTTAATCTCCTTAATTCTTTTCATGATTCTATGTATAAACCACATAAAATCTTCAAATAACTCTTTGTCAAAATAAGTATTCTGATCACTATACATTTTCATGCTTATGAAGTTTTAAAGAAAATTATTTCAATCATTTTTATTCAATTACAATATATTATTTATTCCTTTATATATGAGGCACTTCCATAATCCTTCACCAAATGCTTCTTTTACTGGATAAGATCCTGGGATGATAACTCAAAATTTTACTGGAACATATATTAAAAGCATATTCCTTTGTAATTGGAAAAACACAATTTAGCTATTTACTCATTGAAACAAATTTAATCAGATATTCTAGAATTAAAATATCACAAATTTCAAATTTTCTTAACTGAATTTTTTTTTTAAAAAGTGTTTTTTTTTCTTTTATATTTTAATTTAACATATATCCATAACTGATATTGAAATAGAATAAAGGCCTGACCCACAGACTCCCAGATAATATTTTCTACCATATCATCCTTATGTAGGTAGGTACAAAAATGGTAATTTTGGATAAAAACATGACTGATTTTACACTACAATGAAAATTTTTTAGATTGATTTCTCATTTTAATATACCAATATTTAAAAGTTTTCTCCTATGATATCAAAATTTTCACAATATATCTCTCCTTGTAGTTGATTTCCAGGGTGTCTCCATAGCACTGTAAATAATCAGATGAGATCCTATGGTTTTTCTCTCAATTGGCAGGAATATGTATTAATTTTGAAATACAAAACAATAAAATAATAATAATAATAAAATGTTTAACACCAATTTATTATAAACAAATAAATGAAATGCATTTATCTATTTATTAACAAACCTTATTAGAGCAATAAATATTTGTCAATAAACATTATTAGATCAATAAAATTTTATTAATATTTTAATATCAATATTTTCATTAGGTTTTATATTCTGTTATTTTAGGAACATTTATTAAATCTAAACATTTAATTATATAAGATTCCAGCAATTGTTTTATTAGTCTTTCTAACACATTTTGTAAATATTATTTATACATGTGCCCGCACATTTATACATAAATGTACAAAATTTTATATATTTCTAATTATTAGCACTTCTGATTTAATTGACAATTTATTCATTTTGAATTTTTTTAAGTATTCCAATTTAGTAAAGTTTGATGACCTACGGCCTCCCTTACTGTTCATTCACAAACACTATTCTACGTGTACCTGGATTTATAGCATCGCTAATACAATTCACTAATTTTTTGTTAAACTGTTATAAAGAAATGCAATATTTAATATTTGAAAATATTCAAAAACTAATATTTGAAGTCTAAAAAAACAAAAAACTATTATCCCCTTGCATATTGCCCTTAAACAAGGTAAAACTCTCCATACAGTAATGCCACCCTGTGCCAACCAGAGTAATCAATGGATGCTAGAAGGCTTGTGCATAAAATCAATATTTAATGCCTACTCATCCAATATCCCCAGACTAGTTTCTGGCTTGTGGCCTTCATCAGTGAGGAGTCTTGGATCTGAGAGCACTGCACCTAGATCTTAGGATCTAATGCAACCCTCCAGCAGCCACTTTTTATTTCTACTTAACTACAAAACTTTGAGAATGAAACTGAAAACACAATAATATTTTCAATCTAATCTCAATAGCTTATATAGTTATATGGGTCTGAACTCAGTTCAGCACCCATACATTTTGGTGTCTTTGGCTCTTTAACAACCATAGCCACCACTATCCTATTAGGCAGGATTGGTGTTAAACCACTAAACATCATATGAACACCATCTCTTAAACTAGCACATAATTGTTATTAAACAAGGCAAAACTATCCATATATATATATATGTATGGGTGCTGTACTGAGTTTAGACCCATATGACTATATAAGCCATTGAGCTTAGATTGAAAATATTATTGTGTTTTCAATTTCATTCTCATAGTTTTGTAGTTGAGTA
This sequence comes from Epiperipatus broadwayi, assembly GCA_028023455.1. Classification (NCBI taxonomy): domain Eukaryota; kingdom Metazoa; phylum Onychophora; class Udeonychophora; order Euonychophora; family Peripatidae; genus Epiperipatus; species Epiperipatus broadwayi. Next base: position 7,483,159 of record JAQFVV010012444.1, on the reverse strand, counting down.
GAGATAAAAGGTGGTTGCTGGAGGGTTGCATTAGATCCTAAGATCTAGCTGCAGTGCTCTCAGATCCATGGCTCCTCACTGATGAAAGCCACAAGCCAGAAACTAGTCTGGGAATATTGGATGAGAAGGCACTAGATAGGGATTTTATGCATAATCCTTCTGGCATCCATTGATTACTCTGGTTGGCACAGGGTGGCACTACTGTATGGAGAGTTTTGCCTAACAAGTTTTTCTTGGTATAATTGCTGAGAGATTTTTGACTTTGTTTAAGAAGAAGCTACAGTATATCACCATATCACATCCTTGTTTAATAACAATTATGTTCTAGTATAAGAGTTGGTGATCATGAGATGTTTAGTGGTTTAACATATTGCCCTTATGGAAGTTTACACTTGGTTTTACACCTATTACTTGATCTTCCTATCTATTGTGAAATATATAATCAAGAATATTTTTTTTAACAATTCATACTTTGTAGAATATTATAGCATTCTACCAAAATATATTGCTACAATATATATATATTTAAATAATAAGCAAATTAACTTTAACATATATGCATGTATATAGTAATAATAGATGTATATCAATTCAAATTTTAAAAATATATATCCAAATGAAAAATATTGCATCAGGACTATGGCTTATCAATAATAGATATGAAAAAAAATATTAAAAAATTATGGATTTGTAAGAAAAAAAAAACATGTATATTTTGATACTGATTTTGAAAGCAAAAAAAAAAAAAAATTAGATGATGGATGTGGATAAATAATTTATAAATTATTTCCTTTGTTATAAACTATTTCAAATTTTTACTTCACAGATTTGCTTTTGTAGTGAGGCAAAGATTGTCATTCATTATATTTTTTAGTTTATTTTATTTATCATGTTTATCAGAACTTTTTAAAAAATAATTCATAAAAATAACTTATATTTAATTTCATTTGTATAAAGAAAGTTATTTCATTCGCTATAATTCAGCAAATTTTATTTGATAAATAATTTTTAATGTGCAATTTTTTTGTTCCACTTTTTATAAATAAACATTGTTTTCTGATAAATAACAAAATCTAGTCATAATTTGCTCCATTAGTATTTATCATGTATTTTTGTCTAGAATATGATAAAAAGAATGATTGAAGGGTTTAATTGTTCTGATAGTCGTGTCATATTACACTTTATTATTATGCTAAACAACATAGGAAATAAATGTATGAAAATAGATGGACAATTGAAATTTTAAATTGGATCCCAAACGGTTGTAAAAGATCTAGATGGAAGAATAAAATAGAGAATTAATAATGTGACATGGAAAAAAAAGGCTATTGATTAGATAAACTGAATTAAACTTATACAGACTTCATCCTGCAGTTGGAAAAAATGAATGAGTTAGTCATTCTTACAAAACTGCTAATCTCTCTTTCCCTTTAGAATATAATTACAATTAGCAATATACTCTTTATAACCTGTTCTGAAAGAAACTTTATATAGCAAGTAAATTCATTATTGACAATCAGTTTTATAAATATGTTAATACATATATTAATACAAGCCAGAAACTAGTTTGGGGATATTGGATGAGTAGGCACTAGATGGGGATTTTATGCACAAGCCTTCTGGCATCCATTGATTATAGAGAGTTTTGCCTGTTTTAATACATGTAAATGTCTTATTTTTAACAAGCATTTATCTCTATTAAAATCCTGTTATCACACTTTTTCAGTCTAACTAAAAAAATCTAGTTAGATCGAAATGCAATATCAGAAGCCATTAATATATTTTTTCTCCATGTACTGTCCTCTAAATAGTTAGTGCATTTGCCTATTATGACATGACTGGGATTCGAATACATATCAAACTACAATTTCCAAGGAAGCATAGGACTTTTTTTTCAATATCAAGTTTCCCAATTCGGTTTGTCCTGCCTTACTTTGATCATTTAATAATCTAGATATTCTTAAGAATGAGTGTCAAAAAGAATCCCCCCCCCAAAAAAATATATATATATATATCTTAACAATTGGATGGTGAAGATATGCCATGATCTATTTAAGGTTGATATTTCTTTTAACCAGCCTTGATATCGCTATTTTTTATATGGTCGAGTGTGTGCTTATATATATTACCAAGATAGTACGTATACACATTCTTTGCTTGAAAACTAATAAAAATAAGTGAATACTTTATTGCTTAGAAGTTCGTAAGAAATTCGAATGCTGAAAGTAAGAGCTGGACCGCGACTCCAAAATCTGCCATTTAATGTTTCATAATATTATGACCTGTATTTTTTTGTATTGTCACCATTTATTTAAGCATACTTCAAATCTTTATAATGAAACAAACAGATTTAAAAAAATACTTGAAAAATGTGTACGTGTAGATATAAAATATAAATATACAAAGTGTGCATACTATATATTACACAATATTTATAAGTCATAAAGGAGATATATAATAAATTATTTTTCAAAATGTATATTTGAGATTATCAATAAATTAACAAAGTTAACAGCGATAAAAGCAATGAAATAGCATGTGAAGAAAACCACATCTACCTGATTAATGAGCGCAGCTCAAACAACAACTGAGATAATATTTAATAACATGATCGAAGATACAGTCTATCACTTTTAACAAAGACTAAATATAATTTACACTAAGTAGTAACAGTTTGATCAAAACTAGTATTTACCGGATGATAAGATTTCCTCAAAAATTAATTGTTAATATTTAAAATAAACTCCTGTAAAAACGAACGACAAATCACTGACGTCACCGTAAAGCAGAGCTTTATCAAATATATATTTTCCCTTAAAATTCACGGCAATTTATCTTCTTTACATAAAGATGCGTTTTGATTCATTATACTGAAGGTCATTTTTCAGATTCTAGGTCTAAAATTATATTACTATTTTAAATTCAAACAAGTCCTTCTATTCAATTGAAGATTTAACATGGATTTTTTTATAAGATCGGATGGATTATCGTAGCTAATTTAAAAAAATAATCAACGATTTATTGCACGGAAGTTTGAGCGGCATAATGATAGAGTTGGGTGGCCGTCCATGGACTTGAGCTACCAGAGCAACAGCTGCACGAACTCACTCAGAGCTAGTAATTCTACCTTTTGATAAATAAAAGAAATAGGAGGAATCGTATTTAATTCAATTAGGAAAAAAGTGATGCGTAAAACGATCACAGAATAGTCCATTGTTGAGCAAAACCTATTTCAAAATTTTTCTACCAAGAAATAAGACAAATACAATATTCAGTTGGTCACTTAAATGTACACATTATTAAGTGCCCCCCCTCCCGTCATTTTATTTTTTAGTTAACTAGTACCTATTAGCAGATTAATTAAACAAATAATCGAATGAATTGACCAGAAACATGGATTTTGAACTCTAAAATTCTAAGCTTGCTTAGAAGTTGTAATATTAATTGAATGGATTTATTGCTTGACAGTGAAGTTTGAATGCCAGAACTGAGACCAGGAATCAGTCCAAGTACCTTAAAATTCAAAGCTTGATCTCTACCACAACATTTAACTATCAAGGATGTCAATTAACTGAACAAACTTCCATGTTCTATCCTAATTTGAGTTCCAAATCACTAATATGGCAGATTCACTAATTCATCATCAAACACATTGCCATTTCTTCATACCCCCCCTTTTTTTTTTTACAAATTCTCTCATTATGAGAACCATGATAGTTTGTGCCCACACACTGAATGCAATGCTGAATCGTATGGCTCTAATCTCTCATAGTTATGTTAAGAATAGCATTTTGCAGACATTTAGTTATAAAATGGAATAGAAGTGCTCAGGAGATGATGTCTCTGACTGATAAATGAAGATTGTTCACAAGATGTGTTTAGGATGAAAGAATGATTTGAATTTTTGTGTTGATGGATGGTCAGAATATGATGGAGTTGAGGAAGATACTGATGAAAAATTTGAAAACTAATTAAAATATTTAAGCATGTTCCTGAATTTAAATTTTGTAAATTTTTTTAAGCACTTTATAAATTTGTTTTATGTATAGAAAGAATAGCAGAAATTCAGATCCTTCTTGTAATCTGTTCATTATGGTGAGAGATACTTCAGCAAGTGAAGGTCTTATTAATTGAATATGAATTATAATTTAATAGAGAGAACATTAGTTTGATGTACACTTTTGTGACTTGTATATTTGGCATTTATATTATTCATCTGAAATAGTCCAACATATAATTTCAATATATATACACTGTAATGGTCACTCAATCTACCCTTGATCATGAAGGACGCCACCAGATCACTGCATATCTGGAAAATTTGTTTACCATGATAAAAAGTGGATGGTGATGATGGTTTGCACCGACTAGACCCAGGGAGACAGCAAGAGATCTTAACTATTGTTCAGACAATTGAGAAAATAAAAGCACTAAAACAAATGTCAGCAAAATTAAGTTTAATGTGAAAATTTTATTAAATTCAATGAAACCAAAACAAAGTAAATCTATCAAACAAAATATGAAAGTGTGACCTAGATTTTTATAAGCGTATCATCTGAGAGTGTATATGAGTTCATCAAATATTAAAAATTAAATACCTTGACAGCAAAGTTTGTTTTCTCTTTTACAAGTTTAAAAAAAATGGACTGGATAATATCTTCCTGCTGGTGATTAATAAAATCACAAACAATTCTAGTTCTTAATTCAGAGATATCAAAAGGGATAGAAACAGAGTCTTGCAGGAAATTAATGAAACAGTATGGGTGAGCATTCTCTAATACTTTAAACTAGAGACATCATTTGTCCACAGGACAGCTCATGATACACCACATTTAAGGCAATTCACAGTTAATTTCACATACAAGACAAAAAGAAAATGATTATGATCTTGCGTAATCTAGAAGTAAATAAACGAAATCTCAAATTTTAGAAAAACTAGAATACTAAACAAAACAAACTGCCAGCCAAAAGATTTGTGGTTTGCAAAAAGCACAAACCCATTAATTTAAATTAATTATTAAACAATAAAATAGGGACTGGTGAGCAAATTGAATTTATGAAAGACTGCCAGAGCATTTAGCAATAGTTAGTAAAATAAACAGAGACATATTAAGCATATATAATATAATCTCACAATACACTCTCAGATAACTAAAATGGAAAACAAACTTGGAATCTTAAACTAAGATTCCAATGTATATTATAAATACAATGACAACACTCTGAATTCACACTCAAGATATTTTAAATTGAATAAACAACCGATATAATAAAAATAGGTTACTTTTAAGATTAAGCTGAGACTGTTACAACCCTGGAAAGAATAAAAGAAACTGGTTACCTTGAGGTATAAATTTAAAATTGCAGATGTCTTTCAGCACGGCACATATAGTTCTTTCCTTGGGAGAACTCCAGTGAAGACTTTAGGTTTCCATTTTGTTCAGGAGGCAATACTAGGGATCAGTTCCGATTTAACTCTCACAGCATGGTGAAAATACTAATCTTCATAGGAATTAATTAGAAGACTAAAGATAATTTCAGTGGAAACTTCTAACAGCAAAGTACTATTCTTAAGCAGCAGAAACAACAATAACTGGAGAATCTTGAGTCCGCAATCTCAGATCTATTTATAAGAGCTCTTACCTTTTCAAAACCATTCTCCCCAGGATTAAACTTATTTATAATTAATTCAAAAATATTTAAAAACAAGTCTCAGCTTAGTTAAAATAAATTAAAAATTAATTATAATCAAAACAAGAATGCGATTAAAAAGTTTGCTTGCCTTTAATTATTTAACAAAAAAAAAAAAAAAACGGTAAAAGAAAACTATTTTAGAATTAAAATTTATTAAAAAGTAAAAATTACATATTTTAAAATATAACTGAGTATGTGCGTTATTACACATACTCTTATAAAAACTTTTAAATATTTTTTTTCAAATATTAATAAAACCAAAAGTTGGGTTTATTTTTGTGAAGCAACGTTTGGCACGGATAAACTTTCTGTCTCAATATAAATATATATATTGTTTAAGTATTTGATTATTATCTGTATTATATGTTTACACAACACATAATAGTGTTTCAATGGCAATCAGCTTTAACTAAAAACACTTGTGTTTCACTGAAAATTTTAAATAAATGTCTGATTTTAATTTTACAGTCTCTTATTAGTAGTAAATGAAATTTTAGATTATTCGAAAAACAAGTTTGTCTATATAGCTGCAAACTAAATTAACAAATACATGTTTTAAAAATAAAACAATTTGATAATAAAAGATAAATAGCCTTACTAGTCCCTTAGAAGACAAAGGTCTCTCAATCAACACTCATAAAACAAAAATTTCTTTCCACTTCTCCTTATTTGCATTGATAAATTATATATATACCAAATATTCCTTAATAAACATTTTAAATGCAATTTCAACATATGATTTATTTTTTCTTGCTTACAATTCCAACTGCCCTGCAGTCATCATCAGAGCTACAACATTTGGACATATACAATTAATACTTATATATATATACACACATATACTCATAAAAACACAAACAACAATCTAAATAGCATCTTAAATTATGGATTTTTAATATTTAAAAAAAAACTTAATATTTATATATATATATATATTTATTCTATAGCTATATTCAATTAATTTTTTTATATAAAGTAAATGTTTATTTCTTCATATTCTTACTATTTTTAAATTTGTTCATTTATCTATTTATTTTCTTTTATTTTAATTATTTTATATATTATACATGCATTTATCAATAATAATATTATTATTAACAGAATATCTATATAATTCTATTTTTTTCTAATTTTTAATTAACTTTACCTCTTTTAAACTTCACTACAAGTACACCATTTCTTAACTGAAAATAATTTGAATTTTATTACATCACCCTTACACCCTCTATGAATGTCTTTTTGAAACTAAACTTTATTTTATTTTTTAATCTCTATATATACCTATTTCATTAACAAATATATATATATAATTAATGTATTCAAACCCAAATCCTTATTAAGAGATGGTCTAATTTCTAATCAATATAGCTTCTTTTATATTTCTATCTCTTCAATTTCTAGTGTGATTTATCATTTTTATATTTCCTTTTTCAAATTTATGTTCTGTCTGTAATGAATGTAAATAAACAGGTGTACTTTTATCATATTTGTGTTGGTTTAATCGTGTGTAAATTGAATTTTTTGTTTCAACCACATAATTATTTTTAATATTTTTATCTTGACAAGATTTACACTCTATTTTATATACTCCATTTATATGATTTTTAACATATTTATTATCTAATATATTAAGCATATTCCTTCTTTTTTTAGTTATTACTCTAAATTTTATCACATTATTAAACTTTTTATTAATTCTCCAAATTATTGAGTTTATATTTTTTACAATATTATTATGTTTTTATACTATATATTTACTTCTATTATCTTTACCCTTTTTAAGATTATTTCTTTCATCATTATTAATAATAAATTTCTCTTCTGACATTTTTATATTATCTTCTATAATCTTTATTGGGTAACCATTTATTTTAAATTCCTTAATTATTAATTCTACTTGCTTATTATAATCCTCTTTATACGAGCAGTAACTTATAACTCTATACATTCTTGATGTAATATTATTTATTTTGTATTTTTTATCAATATTTGAATTCCAATTAACCACGCTATTATCTATATTTATTTTTATATATATTGATGTCTCTATTTTACACCTACCATTAGAATATGATTTTATTAATACAATACCTAAATATGATAGCCTATTTTATTTATATTTTTTTATTGTAAATTTTATGCTTGTATCTAATGTATTAAGATCTTCAAAGAAAAAAATTTACTTACCTTTGGTTTTTGTTAAAAATCAAAAGATAATCTTCAACATATTTTTTTCATAAATATTGGAACATTCTTATTACTCATCATTAAATCTTTTATTTTTTCCATATATATATATTGTATCGTGTCGAACCGTGGAAACCACTTACTTATGCGTATATATAAGTTTTGGCTGGTTTCAAACTCCTTAATAATACATTTATAATCTTATAAAGGTTACGTGAACGAACCGGCACATTCAAGCAAAATGGGAGATCTTATTGATAGCTTTAACTATCAACAATGGCCCATCTCGGCTGCTAGATTCAAACCCCTACTATCCAAATACTTTATTTGTTTCGGGGTAAACGCTGGGGCGCCAGCTAGTCTGAAGACTAACATATTCGGGCAATAGGCTCATAATCCAGCGCTCGAAACATTCCCTAAAACTAGCTCAGTCTAATTTTAATTCAATAACAAAATTATACAAAATTAGTGGTGGAAAGAATTAATAAAAGATTGGTAAAAAGAATTGACTGACAAATAAAGTTTAAGTTCGAAGACATTTTATTTTAATTAACATTAATTAAGTTTAAAGATAATTTATTACCAAACATTAATTGACTAAATTTAAACATCTTTATAAATCTGATTTAACACATGCACATTTTTAAAGTAACATTTCTAAACTAGTTTAAATATTCTTGTAGATTTTAATAGTAGAACACTGGTATTTATCTAATTTAACTAATAACACTGATATAATGATCACGCACATATTAACTCATATAGCATTCACAAATATAATAATAAAGCATTAATAGCATTTGAAACTTAAACTCACATATCAATAGTTCATCTTATGTATGATAGAATACATATAATTTGAATCTTGAATATTTATGAATTACAGCGGTGGCTACTACGTATAAATGATAATAAATAAATGTTTACCTAGGATTTTTGGAATGTGGATATTGCTTGTTGTCAGCTGCTTCTGCTGCTTCTGATGGAGTATATCTAACCGGTTAGATTGGGACATTCTTGAAGAGATTTTATGCGAATCCATTGGTCTTATTCTTGAAGACAGTTGAATGTTTGACAGAGGATTTCTGAGTTGTTATGCAGACATTATTTCACAGGCAGGTTTTGATGATCTTGTTGGACAAAAAGGCTGAAGCACGAGCATATATTTCCAAAAGCTGCTCAACAATGCATTTTTGTTTCTGAATACATAATAGAAATTGTTATCTGAACGGAAACAAGACTGTCACTGGAAACTAGAGTGAATAAAACTGAACTCCGATAAAAATCTAGCTATTTATATCTGCAAAGTGTTTTTTGTTTTAATATCCTCCGGCAAATGAGTGTTGTCGAAATTTCATTGAAAACTAAATCCTTTGACCACGTGTTTTTGAAGATTGTTTAATTAGTAGTAGCTATTTCAAAACATGTTGTTTTTATATCTTTAGTAGCCCACTGCTGTGTTTTTAAATATATTTCATTTCAATATTTATTTTCATGTGTTTTTCAATACGATTTTAACACGCATTTATTATATCTCTTTTTAACAGCTTACATTTATTTACATTTGCGTGCACATATATATTTTACTATTCTAAAATCAAAAATAGTTTTAAGATTATTTTTCTTCTTTAATTTAAATGAAGAGATTTATATATTTTTTTTAACTTTTTAAATTGTATTTCAACTAATAATAATAAACTCTTTACTTCCTTTTTATAAAGCGTTCAGTTTAACTTTAAGAAAACCCCCTTCCCACTTTAAATCAATGATTTTTCAACTTTTATTTCACACTCTTTTGCGAAAGATTTTTATTTTAATAATTTTTTTTAGACAAAATTATTTTATATACATGTGCCAAATTGGCCTTGGCACAATATATATATATATTACTTAGCACTTCACTTAGTGCCCCTCCTATTAATAACCCTTTTTGTTGTTTATAATATTCTCCTTTAAACTCAAATGTAATTTCTTTGCAACAAATTTCCATAACTTCTATCAATTTTCCTAGTGGTATTTCTATTTCTTTATTCTTATCATTTTTTATCTATTAATTGCTATTTCGATAGCTTTTTCTACATTAATATTGGTGTACATTGATACAACATCCATTTTTACCATTGTTAAATTCTAATTACTATATTGATCTACTTTTTCTTTAATTTTCTTTATCAGATCTTTATTATTTTTAATATAATGATTACCATTGCTATTAATATATTTTTTAAAAATATTATTTGCTATCCACTTTGATGTTTTATCAAAGTATGAGTCTTAACAATATCCCTTCCTTAAAAATCTTTGGTGATCCATAAATTTTTGCTGTAACACAATCTTTGTTCTCTAAATATGTAAATAGCTTCTTATTTATCAAATTATTATTATACATTCCTTTTATAAATTCATATGCATCTTTTTACTTTTCTTTTTAGAATCATCTTTTTTAACTTTAATAAAAATATCTTCTGTTAAAATTTTATTCATTTTTTCAATATATATTTTTTTGTTTATTAATACCAATTTATTACCTTTGTCTGACTTTGTAACAATTACTTCTCTTTCATACTTATTCCTTATTTTTTTAAATCTTTTATTGTAATTATATCATTTAATTTTTTACTGTTTTTATTTATAATTGTATTTTTATTATTACTCAAATTTTTAAACATATATACCATATTATTCATTTCATCTTTTAATTTATCCATCCATAATTTGTTCTTCTTAATGATTAAACTATTAATATCTTTATTCCTGTAATAATATATATTATAATTATCTTCTACATATTTTTGTGATAACTTCTCTATTAATGCTTGCACTTCTACCACATCTTATTACATTTTCCATATGGTACATATTTTACTCCCTTACTAAGTATATTCTTTTCTTTTTCTGTTGGTTCAATATTAGTTACATTACATATTCTCTGTAGATATTTTATAAATTCTTCTTTACATTCTTCAATTCTTTTTTTCTTTCTTTAACTTATCCATTTTTATCATGTCTAATGTTCATATTTTTATTTATAAATTCTTTCTTCTTTTTACACAGATTCCTAAAAAAAACATATAATAATAATAATACAAAAAATATAAACAAAATAATTTGGAGAATTAATAAAAAGTTTAATAATGTAATAAAATTTAGAGTAATAAATAAAAAAAGAAAGAATATGGTTAATATATTAGATAATAAATATATAGGAAATCATATAAATGGAGTATATAAAATAGAGTGGAATAATTGTGGGTTAAACAAAAAAAATCAATTTACACAAGACTAAACCAACACAAATATGATAAAAGATCACCTGTTTATTTACATTCATTACAGACAGGACATAAATTTGAAAAAGAAAGCATAAAAATGATAAATCATACTAGAAATGGAAGAGATAAAAGAAGCTATATTGATTAGAAATATCAGCCCATCCCTTAATAAGGATTTGGGTTTGAAAACTAATTTTTAATATATATATTTTGTTAATAAAATATGTATATATAGAGATTAAAAATTAAAATAAAGTATAGTTTCAAAAAGATGTTCATAGAGGGAGTAAGGATGGTGTAATAAAATTTATTGGTTTTTATGCTGGGTTTGGGAAAAGATAAGGGGGATTTAGATATAAAGGTTATAGAGTTGACAAAAATTATGTTGTGGAAATGGGATAGAGCATATTATGGGTAAATTTAGAGTGGGGAATGTAAAAGAAAGTGGCTAACAGGTTTATCTGGGCATAATTGCTGAGATATTCTTTGACTTCGTTTAAGGAGAAGCCATAATACATCACATCACATTAAGTTATTTTCAGTTAAGAAATGGTGTACTTGTAGTGAAGTTTAAAAGAGGTAAAGTTGATTAAAAATTAGAAATAGAATTATATAGATATTCTGTTAATATTATTATTAGTGATAAATGTGTGTATAATATATAAAATTATTAAAATAAAAATAAAAAAGTAGATAAATGAACAAATTCAAAAACAGTAAGAATATGAAGAAATAAATATTTAATTTATATAAAAAAAATTAATTGAATATAGATATAGAATAAAATAATATAAAAAATATTAGTTTTTTAAAAAAATATTAAAAATCCATAATTTAAGATGCTATTTAGGTTGTTTTGTTTATATATATATATATATAATGTGTGTGTGTTTTCATATATATATATTTATATGTATGTATTAATTGTATGTTAAGATGTTATAGCTCTGATGATAACTGGAGGGCAGTTGAAACTATAAGCAAGAAGAAAATGTTTATTAAGGAGTATATGGTATATTATACTCATAAAACAACAGAGAAGATAGCTAATAGGTGTAAAGATTTAGTTTAACATTGAAAAATTTTAGAAAGCAGTAACTCGGAGAAATGTAAGAGTTTGCACATAAATGTATGTGAAATAAGCTTTAAATGTTTAAAATTAGCAAAATTTGCCCACTGCACTTTCAACTAATTAATTGTACTGGTCATAGTCATGGCATTGATGGTAAAAAGAAAACTGGGGGCTTGTTAGAGATGAGAATAAGTAATTAGCATATTTGAATGGCAAATTAGTTAAGGTGGCCATTTTTTTTGAAAGGGGAATACAAAAGTCTTTTTTGTTGTGTATGTCTCAGTGATAAGTCACAACTCTTTCAGATTTCTTTGGCATCATTGTATTCAGAGCAGACCACACTAGTGAGTGTGGCCAGAGCTGGATTCATGTGCTGCAAAAAATTGATCTAGTATCAGTTTGAGTTTTGGCAAGGTTATATAGGTACTGATGTTGCACAATTTGGGTGGACAGGTTGTTACACAATTCCCCAATAATATACAGCATGACAGTGTGGATGCATGAAATTTTGTATAGCATTTATGACTTTTGGTTTAGGGGCAGAATATTTTTTGCACTATTTGATGAGCTGATTAAACGTGGGATGGGTGCAAAAGACTAATTGATGAGTTAAAGAGATTTTAGTGGTGCAATTGGTGGCTCTGGAGCTGTAAGATAATGAAGTTCAGGGTTTATTGTTAGTTGATAAGGGTGGATGTTTGAGTTTGGAATAAAAATCTTTAATAATTTAAATCAAAAACTTATGTTTTTATATCTGATATAATTTCTTGCTAAAATATACAAACATCCATTTAACTGATAAATTTGAATTTTTGTTGGTTATCAGCCAGATACTTGATGAAAAAATTTAAGGCTAAATTAAAAATAAAGTCAAATGTTATGAGAGCAATCTTTAAGTAACAATGAAACATCTCATAATCCAATATAATCTTTAGCAGTAAACAAGAAATATTGGATCAGAGCCTAACTTATTTTTATTTATTTATCTAAGATTAGAGCTGAAATAATTTTTAGAAATAATCTTTCTGGTTAGCTAGCTATCACCACTTGGAATTATGTGTACTTTACAGACAGGTTTCTTTTGCAATAGCATATTCTATGGTGAATAGTGTGCTAGTTTTTGCCATCTAAGACTTCTTTCAAATCAAGATTCTTCTTCTGGGTGTTCACCAAGAACACACAACTGAATAAATATGTCATAAATATGGACAATCCATGGTCATTGCACTTATTTATTTCTTAAAAGAAATTTAATAATTACTGACTTATATAGATGAGGACAAACACTAATCATAAACCATGCAATTAATGATTGTTGAACCTATGACTATAGTGTCAGAATTGAAGAACATAATAAAGTCAATAGTGAATTTATCTTCTGGTAAGAATCTCTTCAAGTTCTTTTATAAATGTTTTATTTATACTTAAGCTAATATATATATATATATGCTAAATAATAATAATGTTGATTTAAATTACTTACTATTAGCATTACAATATTGATAAAATTATCTTTAGCTAGGAATTTATTTCTTCTGGACCACAAAATAAAATTAAAAAAAAAAAATCATTTTCAAAACGAAAAGATAAATTTACCAAATGTTTTTTCTACCCAATAGTGCCACCTAGTGTAAACTCTAATACAGGGGTCCCCAACCTTTTTGCATTTAAGAGCACATTCTATAATACTGGCCAGGTGGCGGGCACCATTTATTTTTTCATTGTAAATTTATAGTTGGATATTGTTAATAATACACATAATGTACAAAAAAAATATTTATTTCAAAAATAAAATTTTAATATATAATTAACGTTTATATTTTTATGCTGTAAAAGTATAGTATGCCCTACAATTTGATTACAATATAATACAATAATTTATAAGAAATTGTAAAAATTAAATTTATTTGTATCAGATAAATAATTTTTTATCATGTTCGGATAGTGGTGGGCACATGTAAAATGGTCTGCGGGCACCATGGTGCCCGCGGGCATAGGGTTGGGGACCCCTGCTCTAATATATAAGGCCAAAAAGTTGTGCATCTTAATCCCTATCATGTGCTTTCCCATCCAATATCCTGATTAGTTATAATTTATGGTTTTTATCAGTGAAGAGCTTTGGACCTGGGAGGAGTGCACCTGGAGGGGATCTAATATACCCCTCTAGCACCACCTTTTATTTTTTTGCTTAAGTATAAAGCTATCAGCTCAAACTGAAAACACAATATTTTCAATTTAAGTTATTTTGTCTGTATAGTCTATAGTTATATAGATCTGAATCCAGTTCAGATTTTTTTAATTTTTCAATAACCAGTCATCGTTATCCTTTGGTTAGAATTGGTATTAAACCACTGAATTAACACTTGATCAACAGCTACAAAAAAAAATCCACACATTAGTGTTATCAATAGATAAGAGAAATATGAGTATTTTAATCCCTATTTAGAGCTTTCCCATTCAATGCCTTCAGACTAGTTTCTAGCTTATGGCTTCTATTAATGAGGAACTTTGTATCTGAGAAGATAATGCACCCCTTCATCTTTTAGTTTTTTGGTTACTTATAAAGCTATCAGTTCAAATGAAAAACACAATAATATTTTCAATCCAAGTTAATTTGTCTGTATAGTCATATAGATCTGAATCCAGTTCAGTTTTTTCAATAACCAGTCATCTTTATTTTTTGTCTAGAATTGATATTAAACCACTAAAACAACAGATGATTTCCATTTAAGCTGTTAAAACAATAGCAGAAAATGTTCCACACAATAGTGTCACCTAGTATGAATTCTAGTCATCAATAGTAATTAGATATATAAGCATCCTTATCTTTATCCAGTGCTTCCTCATCTGATACCTTCATACTAGTTTCTAGCTTAAGACTTCCATCAAAGAAGAGCTTTGAATCTGGAAAACAGTGCATATTGGATTTTTGCATCTAATGCATCTCTTCAGCAAATACATTTTACTTTTTGGTTAACTATAAAGCTATCAACAAAAGTAATGTTTCATTATAATTCAGTTCAGCATCTATATATTTTAGTCTTTGGTTTTTCAATAACTAATCACCTCTATCCTTTGACTAAAATTAGTATTAAATCACTAAAACATCACGATTACCATTTCCCTATGATTACACAAGTTATTAAAACATTTTCCCACAATAATGCCATCTAAATTTCCATAGTTTATACTAGGTGATAGCATTGCATATAAAAAAAATTGCTAGTTTTAACAGCTTATGTCAGGATAAATAAATTAGGATCAAGTGAGTTTTAGTAGTTTAATACCAATTCTAGCCAAAAGATAGATGTGACTGTTGTTACTGAAAAACCAAAGACACCAAATATAAAGATTCACATCTGTATAACCATACAGAAAAATTAGCTTGGATTAAAAACATTATTGTAATAGCTTTATAGTTAGACAAAAAGATAACAGGTGGTAGAGGGGTGCATTAGATTCAAAGATATCAATTAGGGGATATAGAATCTGTTAAAGTTAAAAATGTGATTGGACTGAGGCAAGGATGCCCTATGTCACCTATTTTTTTTGTGTTGTAATTGAGTGAAATGGAGAGAGCAATAGAAAGTCTTGGAAGAGGGATAGAGATACCATTAATAGGTGGCAAGAGAGTATATACATTGTTGGGTCTTTTTTTTGTGGATGATGTCTTTTTGTGTGCAGAAAAAAGAGAAGATATGGAAGTTATGCTGAGGACCTGTGCAAGGGTGGGTAATGATATGGGGATTAAATTTAGTGAAAAAAAATCAAATATAATGATGGTGAATACTGGGGAAAGAGAAGACAAGGATTTCTTATTGGGGGATATAAAGTTAAGTGTGGTGAATAGATATAGTTATTTGGGAATCATCTTGAGTAATAAGAAAAATTGATTGGATGAATGGGAGAAAAAATTGATAAATGAAGCAAAGAAAAGAAAGGGATTGATAAAGAAATTAACAGTGTTTTCATATAATAAATATGATGTAGCTAGAATTGTATGGAAGGGAGTAGCAGTAGCAGGGTTAACATACGGCAATGATGCGTTATGTGTTAGTAAAGGGGTATTAGATTGCTTAGAAAAAGTACAAAGAGAAGTAGGAAGACATGCATTAGATGTTGAGGTTTGGACAACAAAGGAGGCAATTCAAGGAGAAATGGGATGGTCAAGTTTTTATATAAGGGATGCAAAAAGCAAATTGAAAATGTTTGGTAGATTGCAGTTTATGGATAATAAAAGAATAGCCAAAATAGTATTTAATTGGGTTACAAGTAAAGGGCAGACAACAAGATGGGTGAGAAAGGTAATGCAGTATGCAGAAGATTTGGATAAAGAATTTATGTCAGTATACTTGTACAAAAGGTGGGATGATTGTGTTAGGAGGATTGTTGAGTGTTATAGTGATAAGGAGTGGGATAGAAGAATAGATGCATTAATAAAGAATAGGGGGTTGGAGAACTAGTGTAGAGAGTAAAACGAGTTTAAATATATATAGAAGTAAACAGAATATTGGGTGTGAGTTAATTTATGATAATAGTAAGGAAAGTAGTTTATTGTTTAAGGCTCGAACGGGATCTTTAGCAACAAGGGAATATACACGTAAATGGAAAAATATGGGTGATTTAGTCTGCAAGTTGTGTAAGGAAGGCATAGAAAATATTAGGCATCTGTTACTTCAATGTAAATGCTTGGAAGCAGAAAGGGTACAAATAATGAAGTTATGGAAGATTAAATATGAACAAAGTGATTATACAGAAAGTGAGTTATTGGTTTTTATGTTAGGTTTGGGAAAAAATGAGGATTTAGATATGAAGGTCATGGAGTTGACAAAGATTATGTTGTGGAAATGGGATGGAGCAGATTATGGAAAAACTTAGGGTGGACAATGGAAAAGAAAGGTAAAGTGGCTAACAGGTTTCTCTGATCATAGCTGCTGAGAGATTCCTGACTTCGTTTAAGGAGGTCACAGTGCATCACATCACATCAAGATCCAGATGCATTGCTCCCAGATCCAGGATTCCTCACTGATGAAAGCCATAAGGTAGACACTACTCTGAGGAAATGGATGAGAAAGCACTAAAAATGGATTAAGATGCACAACCTTCAAGCATCTATTGATTACTAGAGCTTTATTAGAGAGCTGTTTTAACAGCAAATCATGTGATGTTAAACTTATCAGATCTAATAACTATTGTAAGCTTTAATCGCTAAATTTTTTTAATTATATCATTGATTATAAAAGAAAATAGTGAATACTATTTAAAAACATAATAAACAGTTGAAACTGACTGGGGATAAAAAATAAAGACGACATTAAGTTTACCATAAGATAAAACCAATTAGTAAACTTTATTTTTATATCAATATCAAAATATTTAAATAATATACTGCTGTCTTATGACCAGCAAGTAAATAAATGGACAAAGGCAGAATTGAGATGGTAAGATTATAGTTTAATGCGAATAATTTTAACTATATACATAGTCTATTATATGGCGTAGTAAAATAATAAAAGGTTGTAATGACCTACATATAAATACCCTAGTCCTGCTTTTGGACTTACAGAGGCAGGAGTCTCTGACTATAATTAAAACTCAGAACATACTCAGAACAATTAGATCAGGTTATGGGGGTTTATATACCCCTCAAGACTTCTGGAGTCTTTTACATTCCTAACCATATATGGTGTTTTTACATACGTTTTCACATACATGCAGTATTTTCACATTTCTCACCATATATGGTATTTTACATAGTTTTCTGACCCTATAAGGTCAGCTGGGCTTTCTATTATTATACAACTTTCTATGATTTAACAACATTGCAATTTTACACTATCATTATACTTAATTCCTATACAGTTATTTTACATAATTTATTATACATTACAGTTATTACTTTTATTCTACATTTATACAATTATTATTGTTTTACATATTCGTTATATTTATACAATTATTATTATTTACATATTCATTATACATTATATATGTTTATACCTTGACATTGAATACTGCATTCCTCCCCAACTCCAGAAATATGGTTTTTCACCTAACAGTCTTTGAGTTGAGACGGTTGCTCACAATCTTTGCTGGACTTTTTTTTTCATATGTTATAGCATTGGCCGGGACGCGAACCCACAACCGTCTGCAACCAACTACTTGCTTGCATGGCGGTTGCGATACCTCTCGGCTAACAACGCAAGACATCTTTGCTGTACTTCGCCAATTTACTGTTTGTTGATGGTGGTTTCGATGCGCCAATTTTTGCTGTGCTATAGGTACTTTCCGAGCTTTTGTTACAATAGGTTTTCCTCTGTCTCTTAGCTCTATATCTACAGGCGAGGTTTTTAATTTTCCTGGTTCTTTTTTGAACTAGCTGGGGCAATTATTTTTAACTTGCGATTCTATGTTGATTTTTTTTATAACGCATATTTTTATGCCTAGGGGCGTGAACCACTCACGGCCAATGATCGGGTTAATATCTCCGTTCATGATATATATTGGTATTTCTTTAGTTTTCGTTGTTTCTACCTTTACATTTGCAACTCCTAATATTCTTATGGGATTTGTATTAGCATCCCAGGCCTTGAATTGAGCTATCCTTGGAGGGAATTTTAAATTCTGGATTAGTCTTTCCCAATCTCTGCTTTTTATCAGCGATATCCTTGATCCACTATCAATTTCCATGCTTAATGGTTTGCCGAATAGTTTTACATTCAGCATAATTTGATCAGATTCGTCTATAGCAGCACTTTTTATGTGGCTACATTCCATTGCTCTGCATGGCTTTGTATGGTGGTGCCATCTTTCAGGATACTCGGTTATTTTCCGAGAACTTTCTCTTTCTGGAATATTGCAATCACTGGCTTTGTGGCCGATTTTTCTACATGGAAAACATTTAATTTGTTTATCGGTTTTGGGCTTAACTTCAAACATTTTAAATATTGTAGTTTGAAGTGGTTCTGATTTCATGAAACTTTTGAACTCTTTCACTTGGTCAAGCAGCAATTCATAAGCTGTTCCCCGTCTGATAGCTTCTTCGTAAGTTATATCTTTTATTGCCGATAAGATCTGCCTAAACTGGTCATCAATTATTCCGTATAATAGCTGTTCTAGAAGAGCTTCTTCTAAATATTTACCATAAAGGCATGGCTTTGCCATCTCTCTTAAACCAATGTCATATTCTTTTATTTTCTCATTCTTTCTTTGCCTTCTGCCTCTAAAGTGCAATCGAGCAATAAACTTGGATGGCTGGGGATTAAAATATTCATTTAGCTGTGTTACAAGCTCATCATATTTCTGTGTCTCCGGTGAATTTCCACATAGTTTGTTTGCTATTTCTATTACTCTCTCGCTTGCGAAGTAAAGTAATGAGGCTACTTTTACAGTATTCTCCATAATACTATTTGGTATAAAGTAGTTTTTTTATCCTCTGAACATACAGTGGCCAATCACTCGGATCTTTTACATTAAATTCGCAAATAGAAACTTGCGATATGCTTGCCATTTCTCTATTAATTCGAATCCACTTACACTTTGTCTCAGCTTGCTGTTTAGGCAATTATTTGCAGATTCGATCCTATGATGACCGAGCCAATTTTTAATGCAGTTCCATTCCTGTATTAACTGCCACTTTAATTGATTCGATTCCTGTGCTGACTGTGCCAATATCTTTCAGATTCTATTCCTGTAGTTACTGCGCCAATATGCTGTATCTTATGACCAGCAAGTAAATAAATGGAAAAAGGCAGAATTGAGATGGTAAGATTATAGTTTAATATGAATAATTTTAACTATATACATAGCCTATTATAAGGCGTAATAAAATAATAAAAGGTCGTGGTGACCTGAATATAAATACCCTAGTCCTGCTTTTGGACTTATAGAGGCAGGAGTCTCTGACTATAATTAAAACTCAGAACAATTAGATCAGGTTATGGGGGTTTATATACCCTTCAAGATATCTGGAGTCTTTTACATTCCTAACCATATATGGTGTTTTTACATACATTTTCACATACACGCAGTATTTTCACATTTCTCACCATATATGGTATTTTACATAGTTTTCTGACCCTATAAGGTCAGCTGGGCTTTCTATTATTATACAACTTTCTATGATTTAACAACATTGCAATTTTACACAATTGTTATACTTAATTACTATACAGTTATTACTTTTATTCTACATTTATACAATTATTATTATTATTGTTTTACATATTCATTATATTTATACAATTATTATTTACATATTCATTATACATTATATATGCTTATACCTTGACCTTGAATACTGCATATACAGAATATATATCATAAATATATTTCTAATAGAAGCAGTGTACTCACTATATTCATACTGTTTAATTCTAAGCTTCTGTATGGATGCAAAAATTATAAATAGAACAGTTACCAATTTTCTAAATATATAAAATATCCATGCATAATGATAACTGGAAAAATATACAAAGAATTACAGCCATATAATATTTCAAACTACCAGTTTATAATTGCTTAAATGGTTTTAGGCGTAGATTGCAATTTTAATTTTATTTTGATTAATTTAAATTTTGTCACTTGTTTCTGGTTGTTACAATATATTGTCTTTACACAAACTTAGATTCCTAGAAAAGGTGGAACCACTTTTAAAACAATTACAATAAGTGGCTTGAAGTTGAACTGGATTATGGATATCATTATGTAGTTATAATTCTAAATGAATATGCAGTGGTAATAATTAAACCGTACTACAATGTAAAATTATATTCTACACAAGTGAATGGTCACACAATGATTAATATGTTATTATATTTAAAGTAATGCAGATCACTTTAGTCAAAAGTTAAACTAAAATCTGTTATTAAGGCAAACTCATATAATTATTACTTAAAAAAGCAATGTGTACTGACTGGAACACCATTGATTCTTATATTTAACATGTTTTATATTATCTGCCAAGAATCTTTCATTTTCTTCCATTAAAATTATTGTAGCATTATGATAAGTTGTGCAACTCCTGCTTCCAATTTGCTCATATTTTGCCATATCTTGCATTCCCCAAAAAAATCAAAGATATGTACCAAATTATGCTATCAGCATTCTCATGTTTGTCTTTACAATTGTTGATAATAAGAGTTTTTCTAAACCTATATTAAGTTTTTATTCACAAGATAAAGTATCTATATAGGGAATTTCAATCTATGGTTACACAATGGATCTTTTTTCTGATTGCATTTGAATTTCTTTATTGGATTATCAAACATATTTTTATCAATTCAATCCTACTATCTTATACAAAAAGGAATAGTATCTTAAACACTCAAAGATTCTGTGTATGAGATAATTAATTGTTGTCTTGTAAATTTAAATCTAAAGATTTAATACTCTTTTTTTCTTTTTAATGGATTGTGCTTTTAATTATTAAAAATTAAATGACTTAATCTTATAAAAGTACATACAAACATATCAACTTATCTATCTTATATGAAGTTAAAATTTAAATTTAGAATAAATTTATTTTTCAATTGTGCAAATAATAATTTAAACTGTTTAGAACATTGTTATGCAGGAATTGCAGCAGTTCATAAAAAGATTAATTTGAAAAGTGGCTTCATTCACTTACTATAGATGATGTATGGATAAAGAAAAGTTTCCAGAGCAGTATGTAGAATATTTATTCAGCGATTTTTTGCCATTGAAAGTATGAATGCAAACTTACAGACAATACACATCAGCTTTAGTGTGATTTAGTAAACTTTAAGGACCTTTGGACTATAAGTACTATTTCTTTTTGTATATTTAAGTTTAACTTTCTGGCCTGACAAACAAAACATCAGTTTAGATTTACCCTGAGTCTGTTGCATATTAGTCTTATTCCATGCCTGATCATCATCGTGACTGTTCTATCATGCAGTGCTCATACATAGTGATATGTAATCTCTAACAATAGGTATAGAAATGGTGAAATGGAAATATCAATTAAGTCACTGGAAATGATTACAAACAACATGTTTATTCAAACTGAAAGGAATTCACATTTCATGAATATTAATTTTTTCACTCATTGCCTTTTTATTCATCCCCTTGTGAGACCTGCTCAGAAAATTATTTGCAGATATTATTCTTACAAATATAAAATAAAATTATTTGCTGGATAATAAATAGATGAAGCTATGCAGAAAATTAGTCCCATGATAATTATCCCCACTAAAATAACTACTACTGTTAGGACAGATTATTCTACAATAAAAGAACATTATGAATGTTTGTTAATAACACAGCAGAATCATAAGTCCAAAATGGCTGACTACTATACTTCTTTTGAGATGTAATGGAAGAAATTGTTTGCTTCATTGAGACCTGATATAACAAAGATAAGAAAATCCCAATAAGATTTAAGTAAAACTGCAACAAGAAAAGTACATGTGTTTTCCTGGAGGTTTGTGATGATGGTGTTCTAATTGGTATTTTTATATTGGACTATTTCCATCATCTAATATATGTATTGAATGTCTTTAGAAAAATTTAACTTTATTTAAATGTTCCAAATACATTCAACTGTTAGTAATAGCACATCAAACAGGTTAGTATATGCACAATGTTTTGAGAAGTATTATTCTTCCCTCTTCTTCAGGTGTTGCTGGCCTTGCCAGTAATAGATTCTAATGATTCTAACCTAGACCCTTAGATTCTTGAGTATTGAACTGCAAGGTAACACTAACCAACTGAGCCATCCTGCTATCAATCAACTTTGTTCTTAGGAAAAAGTGGATAAATCAGAAGGAACTTCATAGATAAGTATATGAAATTTCTACTGACTTTTGCCTTTGGCAGGATGGCTCAGTTGGTTAGAGCATTTACCTTAAAGTTCAATACTCAAGAATCTAAGAATCCAGGTTTAAATCCCATGCTAGTGCTGTCATGATCAGACCAGCAACACTTGAAAAAGATGGTAGAATAATACCTCTTAAAACATTGTGCATATATTAACCTGTGTGCTATGACTAACAGTTGAATGTATTTGGAATATTTAAATAAAGTTAAATTTTTCTAAAGACATTCAATATTCATATTAGAAGATGAAAATAGTCTAATATAAAAATACAAAAGAAAAGTACATAATTATGCATATACATAATTAAACAAACAATAGCACATATAAACATATATAATAAATTGAGTTGATGAAAATTCTAGTGCTGGAAATATTCTTTATTTGATCATTATATTATGTAAAAAATTGACAAACCACTTTGCAGAATGATTGGTCAATTTTTTATGTAGTAAAATCAAGTAATAAAGAATGTTTTAAATCCTGAAAATGGAGCTTTCATCAACTCAAATTATTTACATACATTTACACATAGATTTAAAGACAATATACATGGAGAGCCCTTCCATTTAATTCAAGTTATTAATCATTTAGAGCTCACGATTATTCAAATTCCAAAATATTTTAAATATGTTTATTATTAGCACACTCTAATAGTAAATACATGCAGAAGAATAACATTTAAATTTTCATGTTTTATGAAATCATATATTGAATAAATAGCCCTGCATTGTTTAATGTAGTAATAGTAGATCAGATTCTGGAGCATTAAGGATCTTGAATTAGTTCCATTTCTGGTCTGACATTTCTTATCTTAAACTTCTTATGAATTCCCAATCAAAAAACCATTTGGTTGGCTGTATTGAAAGTAGAATATAAAATGTCTATTATAGCCCAAAATTTTAAAATTTAAATAGCACACAATTGTAATAGCATAAACTGTGATCTATAACATGCACAAATAACTTAATGTATAAAGTTCAAAGTGAGAATCATGTGGAGACAATTAATTTTATATAATTTAGACATAAATATTATTAAAGGTCTTGTTTAAAATTGATTAATAGTACTATTTATTAAAATTATATTTTAAATTTCAATTTTAAAAGTTATTTGATTTAATCAGTTATTAAAATATTTATCACTTTATAATTATTTTATAATGTGGACTCTCATTAGTAGAGCCCGGTTGATGGTCTTTATTGCATTAAATGAAACTAAAACTTGTTGGAATGAATATTTGGGGCCTAAACTCTAAAAAAAGAGTAGCTGCCATCTCTTACTGGATTAGGAAATTTACACATAATTATTTGTTTAGCTGAAAGAAGTTATACTCTAATTCTAATCTGTAAATCATCTCTCAACTTCAAAAGCTAGGATTGTTTCACTATTCGATCTCAAACCATCTCTCACCTGATGTTACCATCCTGATACCATTTAAATCACCTTTTCAATCTTTTAACATAAACATTTTAAATCCAAACCTACTATTTATTACCTTAAGTTTCAATTTGATAAGATTAAACATAGTGTTTCTCTATCTTAAAAGGGACTGCTCGCTTATATACAATAATGCAAATTAATTTGTTTTTCAATGCCAACCCATACCCCACCATCATGCTAGGGGATTTTAATACTTCCTATGGTGAGTTCAATGCCAAATACATACATCTATTAAACAACAGAATGATGTGTGCATAGGGTTTCTTCTTGCTGAATGCCTGTTACTTCTACACAAAGCAATAAGCTCCACTTCACCATTGATTCAATGTTGCAACTTATACCTTTTTTCAGATTATCATGCATAAACAATTTCATTATCTACTGATAGCTTTCAACAACCCTGTGCACAGATGAGGTCTACAATCTGAATTCTGCTCAAATCTGTGGCTCCAGAGGCTATAATCTCTGAAGCATACACTTTTTTAAAAAGATTGATATCCTTGCTCTTAACGCAGCTGAGGCGTGGTTTGCATATATCAACATATTAAAATTTCTAATAATCTTCCATACTCGGAAAAACAAGGGTACGATAGTTCCCTGCAGAAAATAGAAATTAGTGATACAGTGAAAAAAATGCCAGCAATATCGACGTCAGTTATCCATTTAAAATAGCAGTTTGTAATGACCTACCAGATTATTAATGATTACTTGGCAACCAAGAAAGCCAGATTATACCTATGCAACAACATAACTTCTCCAAGGGGTACATTAGATGGGTGCAGGTTTTCAGGATAAATCCAACCCACCCTCTGCTATCAAAGTAGGAGACGGCATCTTCACTGGCAATAGGATAAATCAAATTCTTAGCTATTACAGGGATAAACTTTTGGATGACTCACTTCAACCTTTGAATTCTGAACTCTGTGAGCTGCTCACACCAAATCATGGCATAATGGAAAACAGACATTAGAGCAAAACTTGTCTCAACTCCTGATTGACCATACCCAGGTCTTCATGCTATCTCCAAATTCATTCTCAGACACCTTGAAGTATGCATGGGATGATTGACCTTATCTCCACTAGATCCTTAAAATCAATGGGCTGTATCCAAATGGGATGGTCCCTACCCTCAAGAAGTGCATCTTTCCTTTGCCTCTTGAGAATTTGATGCCCAACTCAATGATGCCCTTAATAATCAAATTAATAGAATCAATCATTAAGGTTTAGCTTACATCTCACAGTTTCTGTTTGCCAAAACTGCTGAGGCAGTAAGCCTATTTAAGATCATAGTGGACTATGCCAAAAAAAATAAAAAGCAGTAGTAGTCCAACTGGACATCTCTGGTACCTTTGATGAGATCAGGATCCCTCAGCTTATCCATCTCTTTGGAAAATTTGACATTTCCACAGGTATAGTTACTATAATTGCCAATCTACTGAGTAATAGAGTCATCTCCCAGAATGGCAAGCTGCCCAATTCCTTTAACCCATCCAAATCTATTCTGCAGGGCTGCCCATTGAGCACCCTACTATTCATCATATATATTAATCTTTTCTTAAAATTAATAAAGAACCTTCCTGGATTGTATATACCCTGCATAAAAAAGAATTTCACTCATATTTTCTACATGGATGACCTGGCGGTGTTTCTTCCATTGTGGAGGTTCATACCCAACCTAATTCAAATAGTGTCAAGATTTACCTCAGAGTCGAGACTTTCATTCAATCTAAACAAATTGTTGCATAGAGACTATCCTCAAGGAAGACCATTCCTTCTCCATTCCCTGCTAAACCACAGAAATTTCTTGGGCTGCCTATCAGTCTTGCATCTTCGACTATGAAGATCGTTCAGGACTCTATTCTGGAATCCATAAATAGAATCACCAAATCACTAGCTAAGGTATATACTTCACATTATGCAAAAACTTCCCTAATGAACATGCTGGTGTTACCCCGGATAGCCTATTTTATGCCATTCATAAGTTTTTCAAATAAATTCATAAGTAGTATAAACTCCCTATTTACAAGACTACTGTGGAAGGGTAGGACCATTGTCATCAGCCTTAGAAACATTCAGTGGCATGCCAAATGGAATGGGCTTTCTCTACACTCAATTTGGCTCCAGCACTCCTATAACCTAGTAAAAAAATTGTTCCTTCCTAAATGCAACCTCATTTAGCCTAATTAACCCTACAGACACTCCCCCTTCTGCAGATAAAATCTGGCTAGCTGATATCATTAGTGACATTGTCAAAATAACTCCTCCCTTTCAGCCAAATTTCTAATAAAATTAGCTACTGGGATACCTCCCAGCTCCAGAACAATCTGTCCACACCCAATTCAACTCACCTCAATATCACCAGCTTCAGCCTAATTAAAAAACTTACCTCAATATCACCAACTTCAGCCTAATTAAAAAATTCAGATGATGGAACCTGGAGCCAAAGCTGTTTGACTTCCTAATCAAATTAAATTTAGATGCTCTTTCCATGGGCCATTTTCTGATGGCTTGCAGGGGACTCTTTCTTGGACCCAGCCTGCCCACTGTGTCACAGGGAAGAGGACAGTTTCCCATATTTTTAACCAAAGTATGGCACTACAAGGATGCAGAAGTCTCATCCATCTAAGAAGATACCATCAAAAACAATCAACCTCCACCCTTAAACATGGCATTGCAGTGAGTGAATTCGCAGTAGTACGGGCTACCTTTTAGCATATAATCTCTGGATTAACTCATGTAATACAGACCCACAGCAAGGCTTTCTTAGAAAACTCAGGATGATGGATAGAGATCAACACAGCACACCCCAAATAACATTTGAAACTACATGGAAACTGATTAACTTGGGAAAAAGAATTGACAAGGGATCACAAAATCCTAATATTTCAAGAAAACTTTTTATATGTAATTAAGATGTCTTGGCATCCTAAGCATTAATGGAATTATCCAAAGTTTTGTAAACCTCTTTACACATATGTAATAAAATTCTTGGATAAAAAAAAGATAATTACATATAAATTTACTAGTTGATTTCCATATTATCGAATAGCATCAATCTAATTGATTTTAATGACATCAAGAATGACTTACGAAAAAGTAGCAGACAATCAGGACAATTTATTAAAAATAAAGTGAACACCTCTTTCACTTTAATTTGTAAAAAATTATAAAATTTTTACTAGATTTTATTTTAAAACCAGTAAAAGTAATAATTATTAAGCTGAATAATGGATATATTTTAATATTGATATTTAAAATAAAGGAGTGAATTTAAATCAGTTTCTCTTCATACAACCTAATTACAGTCTTGGACTTCGAATCATAATTGGAAAATGATAACATAATTTTAAAAAAAAAAAAAACAGTTAAAGATATTATTATCATTAGAAAAAAACCAGGGAAAGGAAATATAAACTTCAGTCATTTTAGCTATTGGTACGTAAGGGGGACATTTGTTTATTTCTACCAGGTTAATTAAGTTATCGAGTAACGTATTTATTCAGAGAAACAAACGGTTGGATAAAATAATTGATATTTAGTGTTTTATATAAGATAAAAACAAAGAATATATTTTATATTAGCAAATAAGATTATCTTGTCATAGGAATAATATTGAAAAAATAAAGAGCTAACAGGAAAGGCTGCTGATCTTTAATAATGACTAATAATAATAAAAGGATATATGATAGTACTATAAAATTAAATGAATTTATGTGTGTTAAAATATATATATAGGAAACTACAAAATAAAATGTGGAAATGAAGCTTATTCATAAACTAACTTCACGTATATCAAAGCTTTAGCATTGAAAAAAAAAATTAATATTAAAAATTCTTTCGAATATTTATTCAACTATTTTAAGATCATACGGTTCTTAAATATTTATGCGCATTTAATTTTAAAACTTTTCAAGATCCAGAAATTAGAAGATATATTGAACTTAAAAATTTTTATATAGTTATTGTGTTTGTTTTTAAAATGTTTTACATAAATTTAAATGGATGCGAGAAAAAGGTGGAGAAATCAAGAACTTGCAATGAACTTTGAATCACTGTTTTGGTTACTATAGTGATGCTGAACCAGGTGAAATAAATTTTTAAAATATATATATTATTCTTGATGTTATTGTTAATATAAAACATCATATTGTAGAGTAAAAATAGAAATAGGTTAAATAATTTTATATGTATTTGATTACTAATATTAAGATATACCAATATATTATTACCTGTTTAATTTTTTTTAATAAAAAAAAAAAAGAAATGCATGCTAATATAATTAATATGGTATGCTAAGTTATAAAGTAAAAGTTTTATGTGATTAAAATTATATTCTTTAATAAGATGAAGAATTAACAATCGGATTGTGGTAAAATTATTACATTAATTTAATAAGTTATTCTAATAATGTATATTAAATGATTGAATTGATATAATGATGATGAATCAAGAAATGAGATTCTATGAAAATAAAAATAAATACACCATAATATTTTTTTCATATGATGTACGAAAGTATAAAATGGACTGAATGATTAGACAGGAAAATAATTATGATCTTGAATTTTGTATTGTAAAAGAATAATATTGACATTTGTCATAATAAACTATTTGTTTTGTAACTTGATTTATAAGATTGATAGATGTTTACATGATAGGAAGATGGGATATTATTAAATAAGAGGAAGTTTAAAGTTGTAGATACTAAAATATATAGTGAAGAAGTTGAAATTCCAAGATAGGATAAAATATCATCCTGAAGAACTGATATTTTAATGAGATTGATCTGTTATATCCATATATATATGTTTTGTTATGAAGAGATGAGAGGATTTTTCCATACAAAATAAATGTTATTTTCCAAAAGAGCTTGATGGATATGCCATGATATTGGGATAGAATCATTAAGGAAAAGTGACTACCTTCCAAATTATAACATAATACAGAGATCTCCATTCCTATACTTTAATAAAATCAGTTTATTATCTATAAAGTTTAATATGTCATAGGAATATATAATAGCATTGCAAGTTGATTAGTTATTTTATATGAATTTTAAGGTTTTTTCTTCCTAAGTTTTATAAGATTGGTATTAAAATAGTAAGACCAGATACAAAGCAAATAATTTTGTATTCAATTAAATTTGAATAACTCATAAGTTAAAGATGATACACGTGAGATCAAAATAAGAATAAAAAGGTGAAAGATATGTAAAATGTATAAAAGAAATTAGTTTTATGAGAATAAACCCTCGATTCAATTATATGTTTAAATATGTTATTGGTATTATTTGAAAATAACAATTTTGTTTGTAAATTTTATTAATGTATTTTCATGCAAAGTTAAAAGTGAATGATAATAAAATATTATAACTTGATTTAAATACTTTGAAGTATAAAGTATTATGTAACTGTGTGAGAGGACCAGGAAACTATCCCACAAGATAAACTTATGAGTGGTATATTAATTAACAATATTAAAGAAAGCATTCAAGGTAATAATAATGAACTTATCATTTGATGGACTAATTAATAATATAATCTGAATGCTGGAATGAAAGGAATTTTATTTATTTTTAATATAAATAATTGTATTATAACTTTGTAACTAGTTAAATATTAATTTTGAACATTAACTATGTTATCTATTATTTATAATTGTTTGTTATTGTTGTTAAAATAAATAATCATTATAATTTGAATTTTGGACTAATAGCTTTATTTCCATTTAAAGTCATTTCTATCACAAAGTCATATTTATAAAGCACATACTTCAAATAGTCATTACATAAAATATATTTACTGCATAGTTATTAAATACTTTATTTAAAGGGTCAAATTAATTAATTTATAAGTAATAAATTAATTACCTATTATTTAAAAATTATAATTGTATTAAAGTAATATTTTATTGATTCATATTGTATTAAATATGAAAATCTTGATTTATTTGAAAATTGCAATTTAATAGTATTATAAGGGTAAAACATTTAATAGAAATTGATATTATTCTTAATAGTCACATTCTGATTTTAAAATCCAGTTAATCAATGTGCGTTTAAATAAATTTATAATTACAACTTTAAATTATCGTAATAGATTTCCGACTATAAAATCTTTCCATTGACTCGTTGTAAATCGAAAGATTTCACGAGTATTAATGTGTAATAAGAAATGTGGACTTAATCAGTGAAGTATTGAATAGCTTCACGCTCTCAGATCTAACCGCTTCAGCTTCACCTATTTAAATAGACAGTAGGTTGAAGTAAAGAAGGGTTCCCCTCTTTTCTTCCAAAGAGTAAGCTTATGGTTTAAGACCTGTAGAGGTCCCTACTATCGCATTTTTATATGCATGTTCTTGAGGCTACAGCCTTAATAAATCTTATATTATTAAAATATATATATATGTTATTAGTAAGAATATATTGTTTGTTTTTAAAAGATACAATTCAAATAGGTAATTGCTAACTGATGTTTTTGAGTAAGATGATAGAAAGTAACGATTGTATGATAAAGCTCTTGATTATACAAAATGATTATTCTACTTTATGAAGGTTATTGGTCTAAGTCTGAGAATAGATATTAGGAAGGTTAATTAAATTATTTAAGGGAAAGCAGTAAGTAAATTGTGATTGTTAATCTTAATGCACTTTTCTTACAGTTAAATTAATTTTCAAATAGGAAGTTTAGTTTCTGTTTGTAATTATAAGTGATTATTATTTGTATGGTTGGATCTCAACAAATTTCCTCTTGTGATTTAATTATTTAAATAAATATAATTCTTAGTATCTTTTAACAAGAAATAATTATGATACCTGAGATATAGGTAGGATAGCATTAATTATTTTAATTAATTTAGTTTGTGTTTTAATATTCTTATTTTTTATAGTATCTTATATAGAACAGTTGAATAATTATTTTAAATGAAATATGTTAGTTGTTTGTTGTGGGAATTATCCTAATGATTTTAATATGATAGTAGCTGGAGAATTTGCTATTGTGGAGTATATTTTATATGCTTCTCAATGTTAAAACCTATTTATTGTAACCATCCCTGAAGTCTATCTTATGTCTCGTACTTTTCAGTTTAGATAGTCTCATACCATAGCATTCTTTATAATTTATTGTTCATCATTGAACTAGTATAGTAGATAGAAAAGTGTATTATTAGGCTGATTTCTAATGGAAAGGTTACAATACATAGATCACTCATCAGTTGCTCCAGATCACCATCTCCCACATATATATACAATCAGTGCTCAGTTGATATTACGATAGCAAATCTTCAACTTAATGGACATGCTTCTCTCCTCACTCCAACTCTTTAATCATCCGTATCGTTAAAAATCCAATGATTTGAGTGTTTCATCAGCGGATTTTCAATGATTTGGATGGTTGAAGAGTTGGAGTGTAGAGAAGATTGTCCATTGAAGTTTGAAGATTTGCTACCTTAATATAAATTGAGCACTGTTAGGATATATGTGTGAGAGATGGTGATCTGAACCAATTGATGAGTTCTGATTCAGTATGAAATATGTATATTAAAAATCATTTATATATATACAATAGTTTTTAATTAACGAACATTTTATTTGTATTATGTATTAAATTAATAGTATATACAAGTGCTTTAAAATGCTGTTTGAAGAAGCTGTTAATAGCAAACAATCAGAAAGAGTTAATCCAGGCTAAGCACTTTCGAGGTGTTATCCCTCATAATCATAGCCAGAATAGTAATAGTTGTTGTGATATTATTAGATGATAATATATGCAAATGTATATGTAAATAAATCAGCTTGTCCATTTTCTGGAGATAATGAAGCATGTATCATGTCTATTAATTGTGTTATAGTCGTTGATGATAAAATATGCTTCTTTTATCCTCCTTTTGCAGTCATTAGTTTCAGTGCACACATAGAGAAAGTATCGCAACAGTAAAAAAACCTTAATGCCCAGTGTTTAACAATCTTATCAAAAGCACCTGTTTTATTCATAATAGAAACATTTCCATTTTTATTTGAATATAAGTTGCCTTTGACAAAAATACTAAGATCAAAAATCTATTAAGGTTATATTTAATGTCTTTAATATTTTCTGACATGTATAAAAATTTTTTGGTATTACTATTAATTTATTGCATTTCAGTAATGGAATTATCAGTTTTTTGCAATGCATTATACATGTAAGGTATATATTTGAAATAAAACTAAATAATGACTTTATATTTCAATAACTCTATAATGACCTCTAAAGCAAATCAAACATATATATATAAATATTTTATAAAAACACTTTTATTTAGCACTAACCCCCCCCCCAAAAAAAAATTTTTTTCTTCAACAATTTTGCATGTTATATATAGCTTGAAATAAAAGCATCCATAAATAAATTCAATCATTGGTTTTAAAAATACTAATTGAGCTAATTAATTATGAATGGCCCATACTTTTATTTCAAATTAAATATATAACTACTAAAATTGTGGCTGAAGATAAAAGTTATTTTTTAGTTTCTAATGCATAATCCTTCAAATTAAATAAAAACATTTTATATATATATATTGTGCCAGGCACGTTTGATGTGGCTAAGCACAAGATAATGTCAGATAAATTAATGGCCAAAAATACCTAAAAAGCCATTAAATGGGGGGGGGGTATGATTTATATAATCAAACTTATTAATTAAGAGAGAGAACTGTGGCTATAGCATAAACTCACACACCTATATGATTAAAGCCAATATATTTTTTTTTAAGTGTCATAGCATCAGCCGGGATGCAAACCCACAACCCGGGCAACTGCCTGCAAGTGCAAGGCAGTCATGCTGACCTCTCGACCACCAATGCAAAACAATATTTAAAGGCTTAGAAATATGTATTTGTAATTTTGCTTTTTTTATATTTTTTAAAAAGAAAAAGAAACGCCAAAATGTGTTTATAATTTTAAATTTTTTTGTTTGTTAAAGAAACAGCAGTTTATTTAACAAATTGTTATTCTGTATTTATTTTTTTGAGTGTTTACAACCAATGTAAAAAGGAAAATTTGAAATATTACTATTTAAAAATAATTTCAAGATCAAAGTTTTAATGGTCATTTTTCTCTTTAGTTGCATTTGAGCAATAGAGGGGGGGTCATTGTCTTAAAATTAAGAAAAGCCTAAAGGCATTCTAAAATAATTTCAACTGGAGCGCGATAATGCGGGGAGAGAGGAATGTCCAATTCAAGTGAAATATTTTTTTAAAACTTCGATTGTAATAATGTAATTACTGAAAAAAAATGAAAAAGATGTTATCATTCATTAAAATTTTCATTAGTGATATTGTGATTTGAATGGAGATTAAAAAAAACTAATTAGAAATAAAAATTCTTGAGAGCTTAGGCGATTGCATTGGAATGTTTCATGAATCGTCTAAACCAATTAGTAAAACCAAAAAAAAGGATTTAATTAATTGATTTTTCTTTCTTGGAGGGGATACCTGAATTGAAGGGGTATTGAAGAGAGAGATATATCTGTTCTGAAGTTGTGAGAAGGCAGTTCATTTTTGTTTTTTCAAAGGCAAATCTTATTAGGAGCCTAAGTCTACTTTTATTGTTAAGCTAATGCTGTTAATGGAACCATGCGAAGTCTTGCAACCTTTTGAGCAAGCATGCTGATTCTGATTCACCCTAATCCGTGGGATTTACTCTAATTAAAAATTCAGTCAGTCTGAACCAACGGACACTAATTCATGCAGTCATTCAAATAATCATTCGAATAGTCGACGATTTATCACATCGGACAATTAAGTGGTGTAGAGTAATGTCAGTTATCTAGCCAACTATTGTAAAGCTAAATGATGGGCAGATGATTATTCCACCATATACTCAGTTGATGCCGATGGAAGTTTAATTGCAACACGCCACTGAAGCCAGTAATAAATCTAGAATTCGTAAAACAAGAAAAGACTGTTTATAGTGTATAATACCCGTTGTCCAGCCTAAAGATGCAAATCACTTTCCTGTATATAGAATAATTATGGGGTAGAAGCCCACTTCAGCGTGTTCATCCAGCTCCGCTACTGCCATCCCAAAAAAATGTAAATGCCGAGATTCAAACACCAAGCAATGATGATGAATTCATAAACTTGGTGTCGCAGTCAAGTCCAGCTCTTGCCGCAGTGGATGAACAGATATATAGCCCACTCAAATCCCATAGAAGGGTGAAGCTTATAGACTTTATCGGGTACACTATTTTTTTGTGTTTATTTTAACTTTAATACACATTTCGTAAATATATATCTTATGTACATACTTACACAAACACACCTTTTATGTAACTTGTTAATTTTTCCTTGTTTGCTTAATGCACGTGTGTTTATAATCCACAGATCACTATCTCTCATGTGTTATATAATACATTTTTCTTATTAAGAAAGATTTTCCTTTATTTAGTCTAATGATTGCTTTGACAAGCATTTCTTTATGATTATAGTTTTGTTTTATTAAAATGATTTATGTAGTGTGTAATATTCGTTTGTATATCTAATCAATCTGGGGATGTTAATTTTATATTCATATTATAAATGGTATGGGATAATAAAATATTTATATTATAATTCTAAAGTGACTACTGCCATATATTTTTCTCTTTGTCATTTACTTTCTGTAACTAAATTATTAATTAATTGTGCGAGTTTTCCGATCCCCATTCTTTTAACTGAGAATAGAGTACGCTCAGCTAGCAAATGGGACATCATCTTAACGGGTCTTAAATCTTTATTTATCAAGAGGATACTTGTTTATTAATTTTGTTTGAATAATGATTTATATTCATATATGCCCAATAATATTTGAACTTGCATATTCTTTCAGGAGGAGAATTAATTTTTCTTCTGGGAGTGGCGCGAGGGGTTGGTTTAGTCATCCCCCAAAGATATGTAAGAATCAATCTTTTTATAAGTATCTTTTGTGTCTGTAATAATATTATGATAAAGTATTTTAAATTTCTCCTTATTCTGGCATGTCGCCATATTTCTTTTCATGCTCGATTTGTGCGCATGCTCATATTAACGGAATAAGCGGTTGACCGGTACTATATATATATATTATTTTTTAATATTTGGATATTTTGCAACTAACTTATTCAAACTTAAAAACTGAGAATCTAAATAACGTTATATTTCTAGTTTTTAAAATGAGATGCTCACATGTTAAAAATTGTTTACAAGATTTTTGTGTTAATGAATGCAACAATTAATAAAAAGCAAGTGTTAATTAAACAATCAAGAGAAATGAATATTTCATCTATCAATTTTTTTTCTATTTTAATTAACTGTAAATGCTTTTTAGTGAATTAGTCATAAAATTCAATGAAAGTTTATTTTTAAAAACTATACCACTGAAAACTTACTGAAGTAATGTCAATTTGTTTGAAGTTCAGCTCATCAATACTGTTATAAACTCTGAAATAGTTATCAAAACATTGATAATAAGAGAGTTAGCATTGAGAATGATGTATGACAGAGGGATTCTATATCTTCAAAACTTTTTATAGCAGTTTTATAAATATTTTGTGGACTAAAATGGGAAGTTAAGGATGCAAAAGAGAATGGGAATTATTTAAGTCATCTAGATTTTATACATATTGCTTCAGAACTTCAGGAAGTTATCAGATGAAAATAAGAAAGTAGGACTAAGATATTTTCTTAGGAGTAAAAATATTAAAAAGTTAAAGATAATGGTTAATGGATTTTCTCAAGAGAAACTAAAGATTGATAATTTTGAATTAAAAGAAGTTAATTACAAATATCTTGGTCAGATTATTAAGACAGACAGAATTAACTTGCAATGTAGTGTTTTCAGTAGAAATACTTTAATATTAAAAGGAAATACATCTATATGTTTGAAAAAAAAAAAAGGTTTTTTATTAGACATGTTTTATCAGTTCTTCTTAAGGATCTGAGACTTGGACACTTAATAGAAAATCAATCCAGAGATTTCAGATCATTTATTAAAGTATGGAGGGATATATGTGAGGAGAACAAAAAGAGACCAAAAACAAAATACATGGATGAGAGAACAAACAAAACATAACTGAAAAAATTAAAAATCTGAAATAAAGTTAGGCTGGACACATTGCTAGAAGAGATAATTATGAATAGTTGAAGTTTTAAATTGGATCCCAAGAAATTGTAACAGATCAAGAAAAAAAAAACCACATTTGAGATGGATGCATGAAATAAGTAACTTTACTAATGTGTTGTAGGGAAGAGAGGTAGAGATCAGAGAAACTGGATTAAACTTGATAAAGATCACAAACATTCACCAATTTATTCTTTTAAAACTTATCAAAAATCATTAACATAATTTATTGGCTAACATATAATCAATGATAAAGGTTTTCTATCTAAAAAAATATAGGAAATAAAAATATTTAATGTATATGTGAAGTTATGTTTCATAGTGTTCTAGTAAAAAAGTGCTGTTTCTCTCTCTCCAAACATCATGCAGCGCCATCTCTGAATCAGCATATTTTATGTAGTGATATAATTAAGCTATTCAGCACAAAAAATTTTAAGGTGCTAGCATGTCTTATCACAAGTTATAACATAAAATATAAACAGTCTGTTTCATACCTTTATAGATCATTTTGAATGTTTCCCTTGCCGTCACAGTTGGAATCATTTCAAACATTTTCAATAGCAGTTTTGTTCAATTTAAAACAAAATTTAATGTTATCACATTGTTCCATTTTGAATTAAGATACAAAACACAATGTTACATTTCATGTGTAACTCATGAACCAGATATGCTAGCACCTTGAAATGTATGTGGTAAATAGCTAAATTATAAGAGTATAACCTAATCTCTTTAAGGTATAATCAATCATAAAACTCAAATTTTTTTAATAAAAATATCTATGCATTATTCATTTAGTGTTGTTAACTACAACAGTTAAAACTGTCGAACCTTAGAAAAAAAGTATATATATCAAATTTATTAGGATCACAATAAATTAATAATTAATTATACAAATCAATGACATCAATTTAGTTTTTAATATAAATATGTATGCATGTACATAAATAAAACACACACAATTATTATTTGTTAATTAAGGAACAAATTTGACATCCAAATAGTCACAAATACTATGAACAGTTTATAATAAATATCTAATAAATTGATTATTTAGCTGCCAAAGAAGATTATGTAATATTTGAGTTGATATATAAATATTTATGCTAATACCCTGTACTGAATTCACTTTTTTTTATATGCCTTTGGAATAAAAATTAGGTTTAATAAGAAGAATTTGTGTGTCCATTTTTGTTGTGCCAGTCATACCTATGTTAATTAAATCATCGCCATTTTTAAATTTACTATAAAATGTGTAAGAGTCATTATTGTCCAAATACTCTTTAGGATCCAAACCACTT
Source organism: Epiperipatus broadwayi (assembly GCA_028023455.1). Lineage (NCBI taxonomy): Eukaryota > Metazoa > Onychophora > Udeonychophora > Euonychophora > Peripatidae > Epiperipatus > Epiperipatus broadwayi. The sequence continues at coordinate 7,445,238 of JAQFVV010012444.1, read as the reverse complement.
TCAATTGCCATGGGCATCTGACATAGGTAAGAAATAGCACCCGATACAGGTGTCACCCCATCAGTGCCATCTGTATTAGCACTCAGCAAATAAATTTCAAAGTTTTTCTTAAGTTCTTCATCGCGTAAAATCCGTTCCAATTCAATGCTCCAAGATAATGCTAATTCTTGATTTCTACCCCCAATTCCATTACCTTTAACTGTAACTGATGTTTCTCCTCCAGTCAAAATGCAAATACCCTTCTGTGCATTAAACGCTTTTGTAACTATGTCATTAATATTACGATAATCATTTTTAGTGATTCCATACTTTTTAATGAGTTCGAATTCGATCATTGTAATATCAGTATTATATCTCCGTTTACTAGCTTTCATATCAAAAATTTCACAAATGTAATGTGCAACACCAGCCAAGTAAGCACCAATTGTTCTTGCTTCACCACTGAGACTTTCACTCAAAGTATATGTAAAGAATCCACGTGACTCTGCTATATTTTTAGCAGCTTCAAGTGCAGAACTTGCTGTACCAACTAAAACATTGGTGACATTAGAAAACTTTTCCATATCTTCATGGCCAGTTTCCACAGTATGAACAACACTTATTTCTTCTTTCCAACGTCTTACAGCTTCCATTTTGCGGGCTTCCAATTTAAGATGTTGTAGTATTGATTGGGGAATATCATTTTCGGCATCATACTTTTTAATAACAGTGAGACTAGCATGAGCAGTACTGTATTTTGGAAATGTTGGACCTCCAGCAATAAGTTCCATTGGTTTACCAACAACATCTGCCAAAACTACAGACACAACCTGAAATAAACACACACAAAAAAATTACATTAAACTTTTAATTATGTAAGTATAAATAATTCAATTGCCAAAAAATAAATAAATAATAAATAAAAATTAAATGTATTTCATTCAAACATTATGAAGAATTCTCTTTTTATTTCTTTTTACTTATTTTATATTCATATTGATTTTGTGACTATTTTCCTAGTTAAGTCTAAGAGTTTTAATTTTATCCATAGATTCATCATTCACATTTTCACAAATAAATAATTTTTAATAAAATTAGAAATTTGTAAATTTTGGAGTGCATCTGTCTTTGTAATCAGCATCATGTATTCTCTCATTGCAGCTATTTTTATATCTTACGCACTTAGCGCAGCACTTAATCATATGATAGTCGCATAACCCCAAAGCGCATAGTTACTAATGATGACAATTTACCAATCTTATTTAATAAAATGAAAACAATTGATTTAATAATAATAATAATAATAAAAAAAGTCATAAGTCGCTGAATGTCGATAAAAATCAATCATTAATTTGTTAAATACAGTATTTATCCAATGAAATTTAATCTTTTTTTTTTTACTGAAATCTTTTTCATAACTCCAATCTTTATATTATTTTTATTAATCTCTTAATGTGATTATTTGAATAACTTCACATTTTGAATTTTCTTAAATTTAAGCTCTTGAGTGACTCTTAACTTTTTATATTTAAAGTAGATTTTCTTAATTATTAGGATTAATACCACTAAATAAAATTTTTTTGGAAAGTGAATAATAAATAATTTATTTCAAAGCCAATTTATTTAACATCATACTCTAATGATTGAAATAGTAGAATTCAAATATTTATAAGAATTTAGTTAAGTAATTTTTTAAATCCACTAGTGTATATCAAATAATAACAGCAACATTAAACATTTCTCTTGTCCTAAACAAAATAAAATAATTATTTAATTAATTTCAACTTTGCAGAATTATTAAAAAATTATTTTAGTTTCAGTACCAATTATTTATTGGAAAAAAATTATACCATTGTTCAAAGGTGGATGAGATTCATAATAATTATTTGGATATCTAAATTGAATCAGATGGCTCTTCACTGATTTCTGTCAGAAAACCTGGCTCAACAACAAATAATTCAACTGATGAAAAAAAAAATTGTAATCCTGCCAGATATCTGAATTATCCAAAAGCATAAAAGATCTGAAACACAGAAATGCTGATGTCATCAGAAACGCAATGTACAAATTATTTCTAATAAAAACAGCCATGAAGGCATTTTATAATTTAGGAAGTCCACTTAAACAAAACATTTTTATATGAGATTGTATTAAAGTTAAGAAGATAAAAAGATAATGCCCAAAAGATAGTAGTAAAATCCTCATAACACTAAAATCCCAAGATCATATTTTTTCAGATACTTTCAAAAAAGCATACAAAATGATATTTCTATCTGCAAAAAATATTTTAAAGATGCTTATCAGATAAGTAACAGATAAATATATGATAGATGTTGTATGTTTGATCATTACAGTCGATATATTCCGGCAATAAAATTGATGACATAATATTATAAAACATATAAACTTAATTTTTGCTTGCACTAATTATACAAGAGTTAACCATCTAAGATGAAAATATTTAAATCCAGATGTAATTATAAAATACATAAAGCAGAATATTACCAGAGAAATAAATATTTTAAAAAAGTATTCACTATTAAAATTAATTTACATTTCAAGCAACAATCTACAGATACACACCAAACCTGTGATTCTTTGCAAATAAAAATTCACTTTGATTAAGATTAGTCATATGGCAGCATCTGAGGAAAATTTTGTATTTTCTTTCAACTTGGGGAAAAAAGTGTAGCCTTTCCTAAACTTACTATACTGATAGCTTATATTAAGTGAAATTTATACATTTATAACTTAAACTGCCACGATTTTAATAAAAATATAAGCCACATAATCATTTGATCATGGATTTCAAGTTTCATATGCCTAATAAAATATATAAACAGTTATGCTAAAAACTGTGAAAAAATAATAACTTATTTAGATTCAAGCACTAAATAAAATAAAAATATCAAATCTGTCTTAAAGTTTATTAAAAATGCTGCAAAATGCAGAAATAAAAATAGATTGTTGATAAATAGAAAGAGTTATTTGCTTAATGATTCAAATCCAAAACATTATTTCATCAGATGATTGGTATAATTGAAACCAATTTAAAAAAATGCATCACTTCTTGCAGATCAAATGAGTCATCAGGTTTTTTCCCCCTCAACATCAGAAAATTATATCATTAACAGAAAAGTAACAAAGGATCAGCACTAAACTGGCTTCAAATGCATCAGATAAAATTGGATAGTTAACAAATTTACAGAATTTAATGCCATTAATATTAGAAAGTCTGTAGCAGATAGATTACTAATTCTGAAAAATGTAGATCAGTCTTTATTATATCCTGCAGGCAAAACTATGACAAAAGAAGGAAAATATGGACCTGTTGAAATTCATTCCTACCATTAAACATGGTTATTATAAAAACTTGAGAATAAATTAACGACGGGTCCTCAAATATATTTGAAGAGAATATTATTAATGTTGATGAAGATTCAGTTTAACCACATTAATAATAATAATTGTAATAATGGCAAAAGTTATTATTAATTTTTTCTTACCTTTAATAGCTGAAATACACAGGTTTATATATACCTGTGTCTATATATGTAATAGACAGGGTATGAGCACAGACTTTCACATGACCCACCACTCTCCACACTATCTCATAACACTGATACACCAGAACACACATATGTCGAAAAGATAAATAATCACCAATATACGTTTAATAAAAAATCTATAATAATGAATTTTTTTTCCTGTAATAAAAAAAAATATTTTAAAGAAAGAATTTGAAAGCATTTTTTTTTTTTACTTGAAAAATTGATTAAATCCCTTATTCAAACAAAAATTGTAATAATAATAATTATTTCAAGAAAATATTATCTTATGCATTATATATGTCATTAGATAAAAACTACACTTGCAATAATACATTCTACAATGAGTATTTGAATTTATATTTAAAACAGAAATTTAAAAAAACCATGTATAATTATTTTATCACTTTTCTCTTTTTTTTTTGTAATCGATTTGGGAAGAGAGCAGCCCATTTGTAAATTAAATTATATTCTAAGAACCACATACACTTCTGTAAAGTCTCTGACTGTATGTATTTCTGATAAATGAGATACTCATAATAAAGAAAAGTATTACAATCATACCGGAAACTGTTTTTCTATTTTCAACAAATCTTCATTTAAGAAAAAGCTTTTAAAATCTTATTTGACACAACTCAACTCCTGATTTATCAATAACTCTAAAACTAATGTAAGATGTGAAAAAAATTATTTGACAAAATGTGTGCAGATTTAAAATTGAAAACATTTTTATTTGAAACTTATGAGATATATCAAATAATTAGCAATTCATGGTAACTCGTCAAGCATGCATTTTATAAATATTTAACAAAAATTACATAGAATTACAAACTTAATAAATTTTACTGAAAAGCAATTTTAAATAGAAAATATTATTTGAGATATAATGAAGGTTATTATAATATTTTTAAAATAAATTATTTACTATGCATTTTGTAAAAAATATTATTGAACAAAATATGTTCAAAATGAAATTTTAAGTCTTTTTTATTTGAAACTTTTTTCCTGTGATGAAAAAAAAAAAATATATTTATGTAAATGCTGCAAAAATAATTGTATGCTATAATTTTCCCACCCCTGTTATACATGTTTGTGTGTATGTATGTTAAAACATTAATATTGAATTTATATGGTTTTACTATTACCTATGTTTCATATATCCTTGAATAAGATTGGAATCAAATGGTAGTATGGTAAGACCACTGTATATATATGTAAGAAAACAAGTTTATTTTTATTACATTGTATGATAGTAAATAAAAGAAATTCTTCTTACCATTTTTTATAGTGCTTCATCTCAAACCAACATTACAATCAATATTATCTATTGCAATTATGCTACAAAAGAACAATGTAAATCAACAAAAGACATTGGCAAACTATAAACTCATCAATTATTGATAGATTTCAAAAACGTTTCAAGATGTTCAAAATCTCTTCCACTTCTTATTGTATTCTGTATTATTAAATTTAAAAAAAAAAAATACACTCCTAATGCACTTTCTACAATACTTTATAATTTTTTGACAGTTTTGTTTTCTTAGTAGTAGTTTTTTCAGATCTCATAACAATCTAAAAAAGACTGCTAGGTAGTTGAAACTGTCATAAAAAAACTAAATAATGAATTGTGGAAAATGCATTAGGAGAGATATCAAGTTTTTAAAACACATTCAAAACAGCATCAACTTTATATACTCAAAGTAAAAGCTTATATTTTAATGATACTTAATTATTGGTCATGTGATATACAATCATTGCAAATTAGTTTCACATTCTGAAACCAAAATGCATACTTTCAAATTAAATATATAATGTTGCTGTCATTATATTTACTATACTAGAAATGTGTTTATAATCCTAGCATAACTGATGAGCTCACAGTTTAATTGCACTTTATGGATACGTATATATTTTTTGCAATGTAGCTATGGATGACAATATTTATTATGCTACTTATATGAAATTAAACACTATGAAAAATAATAAATGGAATTCCTTTTTCATATATATATAATTTTCAGGTGCTGATATCAGGTTATCAATAACTCCACCATGGTGGATAGTGGGATAACTTTTACACATGATAATTAACTGTTAATATCAAATAAATAATGTCAACCAAGAATCTCTCCTTCTATCTTGCAATACAGGATATTGATTCATCAAAGCCTAGGCACAGCTTCCAATACATTATTTTTATCTCCTTTTCATTACTGATTACTGTTACTTATGTTAATGTAAGGCCCAGTTATCATAAACTACTCATCATCATTCATCTCTATATTAATTATGAAAATAGTGTTTGCACAATCAGATTTTCATGATCTAACTACATGTACAGCAATTCTGTTACCAATTTTCTTTATCATTCTTTTTCTTAGCTCAAGCCTCAAGAATTAATAAAAGTAATGACAGGTTCAATAACATGGCTATCTTTAATTGTAATTTTTGCCAAAAGCAATACTATCTCAAATGAACTGGGTCAGAACTGAATTTGAAATAGGAATTTCAACTGTATGGATTGTATGTTTAGGCAACCCTATTTAGGAATCCCCATGCCTACCACAGAAGTGAAAAGAACTTAGGTCTAAAACATGACTAGTCTCACAGTCTAGTTGGGTTATCCTGCCTAAAAAATGCAAAAGAGATAATAATATTATTAAAATCTAATTTTTTTTTTAAATATAGATACATGTGCTGTATGAACTTTACCTGGTACAATCTCTTCAAAACCTGGACAAGGGACATCATTGGTGATTAATAAGCTGTTATGATTTTAAGATTAATATAGCTGCTCTTAATGAAATTTGTCTTCCAAAGTAAGAAAGTTTAAATGTACAGTTGGATAGCTACAAGTTTTTGGAAGAGCAGATCAATCAATGAAAGGAAAGTGCATAGTAATTGATTCTAATTTAGTATTTTCTATTCTTGAATTCTTTGATATATAAAGGAAAGACTAGAGGTAATAAAGGTTGGCTTACACAATGATATCAGTGCTCATTTTATTGCTGCATATGCTCCAACATCATATTCAAAAAATTCAGAGGAAAAAAGTTTTTATTCTTGATGGATATCATTATTACAATAATAACATTGAAAGATCTCATTATTCTTCTTGGAAATTTTAATTCGCATGATAGTACAAAATAGCAGACATTGGCCAAAAGTTGGAAATAAGAATTGTAATGCTATAAATGCAAATAGTTTGCAATTATTGAATTTTGTACGATACATGATTTGATTATACACAAGCACTTTGTTTGGACAGAAAAATCATGATAAAGAAATGCAAATTCATGCACAAAACAATGGCATTTAATAGATGATGTTATAGTTAGAATATTACATGAGCATTTATAACATACAGATCATAGATTAATAATTCCAAAATTAAAATGATAAATACATTAAAAAAAATTTTTTTTTCCAAATTGATGTGTCACTCTTTAAAAGAATATACTATATGCATTAAATTACAACAGCTATTAAAAACTACAATTACTAATGAGGACTTTTTGGATAATCATAATATGGAGGCATAAAATTCTTTTAAGGAATGTGAATTATGGATATAATTTATTATTGGATTCATTAAAAAGAAGAATCATGACTGTTTTTTTTAATAATGGTCTTATTATTAGTGGTTTGATTAAAAGAAACATGACATTTTTTTGCTTTGCAGAATAATTGATTAAATGTGTAGCATCACAATAAATAGAGAGATTTAAAGACAGAAGTTCAATAATGATAAGAAGATTTACAAATGATTAGTGAATTAAAACTATAAAGAGATAGAAATTCACTGATCATTATCATTTCAGATCTTTTTTTTTTTTTTTTTGATGTATTGAAACCAATATAAGGATTTAAAAAATGTTATTACAATCCTATTAAATCCAGAAATGGCACTTGATGACAATGATATTTTGACTAGATGGAAAGAATATTTTACTTATCTTCTAAATAATGATACAAGAATCGAGCTGACTATTTTTGATAATTTATTCATTTTATCTATTCATTTACATTTGGATAAAGAAATCCACCTTAGTCAAGTCAAAACAATTTTTTTGTAATCTTAAAAATGGAAAGGCTTCAGGTCCTGATAAGATATCTAGAGAATTTTTAAAATATGGTGATAATACAGGAACCATTGTTATGGTGTATCTAGTATTTGAAATAAATATACATTTATTGCAATTTTTACCATATATATTCCTCATCTTTCCTGATTTGTGGAATTTTTTGCCTCCGGTAATTTTAATTTTTACTCATTACTTACATCGATCACACTCAATAAAAATAATTTTTGTCAATAGTATTTAGATATTGTTGCTTTTTTTTTTGCAAATACATTATATCATTTTAAAGGAATTAATATTTTCATATTAAAAAAAAAAATGATTGAGGCCAAATATTAATTACAAAAAAACAGCACCACAATTATTGAAATTTTTTAAGAATGCATGGGCTTCTGATCTTAAAGATGCTTGTATTGTTGAAACAATTTTTTAAAATAAACACAAATGTAATATATTGTATCAATATCAATTATAGCAATGGCACTTTTAAAAATTTTATTTAATAGATTGCTTTGTGATATAAATAAATGATTACCAGATAGTTTAAAAAATCAAGAAACACTGCAGATATGGTTTCTGATGCCAGGCAAATGCAAAAAAAAAAAAATGGTGGGAATAAAAGAATGATTTATATACAATATTGCCTCTATTAATTTGGTCAAAATATTTGATTCAGTTAATTGACCAGATTTATGGCATCACTTGAAATTGCTTATCTGCCAAAATTTACTCATATTATATAGTTTCTATATGATGGAATGAAATCTGAGGCTTTTAAAATAAAAACCGATGTTAAATAAGGATGTGTATTTGCTCCAACATTGTTTTTGATTTTTATAATTATGGTCTTTGGAACTATTTTTAAGCAGGATAATGGATCAGGGATCAAGATGCAATACAGGTTTGCTGGTGGAATTTTTAAAACGAATCAATTAAAAATGAAAACAAAAATTGCATCTTCTTGGATTTACAATATGCTGACAATTATATTATATTTGCCCATTCAAAAGATGATTTGCAGAATGTATTTAATGTTTGCATACAATATATCATGAATTAATGTTTAAATATTCAAATTCTTTATCAATCAGTGATAAAAAAAATTGCAAATTTTAGCTTGAATGATTATCACTTTGAAAATCAAGCCAATTTAAATAGAAAAGTGAACTTAGATGTTGAGGTGTAGCACATACTCTAATGTTGCTTTTAAAAAATTTCAAAGATAGGATGATTTATTACAATGAAATAACTACTGCAATTAATTTAAACTGTTATTTTACTTAGTTTATTGTATGGAAGTGAGACTTAAACAATCTACCAATGTAATAACGTAAAGGCATTAGAAATGTTTCATTTAAGGATGCTCCATATGATTCTAAAAACAAAATGGCTTGATTATAGGACATGTAATATTATTGAGTCCACCATTGTAAAATCATACCTTTATTGCATTGGTCATGTAAAATGAATGAACAATGGAAGACTTCCTAGAACTTGAGCTTGGATTTTCATGGGAAAAGTTGATTCCATTTATGTTATAAAGATTATCTCAAAGACATTCTAAAAAAAAGGACAATGTTGATTGTTTTCATTGAGAATATACAATGGAAAAAGGATTATGTTGGAAAGATACAATTAATAAACATCATATGATCATTTCCTATGCTTGCTCATAACTGTTATCAAAACATGCAAAACTCTATATGCATTGCCACTCAGTGCAAGCCAGAAGGCATGTGCATAAAATCCCCACCTAGTGCCTATTCATTCAATATCCCCAAACTAGTTTCTGGCTTGTGGCCTTTGTCGGTGAGGAGCCTTGGATCTGAGAGCACTGCACCTAGATTTTAGGATCTACTGCAACCCTCTAGCAGCCACCTTTGATCTCTACTTAACTACAAATGTATGAGTCTAAAATTGAAAACACAATAACATTTTCAATCCAAGATCAGTAACTTATGTAGTCATACAGATCTGACTTTAGTTCAGTACCTATACATTTTGGTGACTGTGGTTCTTTAATAACCATAGTCACTACTATCCTATTAGGAAGGATTGGTTTTAAGCTATGGCTATTAAAGAACCAAAGTCACCAAAATGTATAGGTATTGAACTGAGTTCAGACTTATATAACTATATAAGCTAATGAGTTTGGATTGAAAATATTACAGTGTTTTCAATTTAAGACTCATAGTTTTGTAGTTAATTAGAGATAAAAGGTGGCTGCTGGAGGGTTGCATTAGATCCTAAGATCTAGGTGCAATGTTCTCAGATCCAAGGCTCCTCACTGACGAAGGCCACAAGCCAGAAACTAGTTTGGGGATATTGGATGAGTAGACACTAGATGGGGATTTTATGAACAAGCCTTCTGGCATCCATTGATTACTCTGGCTTGCACTGAGTGGCAATACATATAGAGAATTTTGCCTGTTTTTAAAGATACAGTTAGACATGGTTTTAAAATATTTCACAAAAAAGGAAATTCTGCAAAAGTTAAACATGTTTTACGTGTGAACATATTTGAGTTCCACAGATAGTGTGTTTGTTTTGTTCTATCTTTTTATTTCTTTTCTCTTAGAATTGGAATGGACATACTCATTTATAAGAGGCTACTGCTAACAACGATATAATTAATTAATTATCAAGTAAATATATAATAATATTACTAATATTAATTTTAACTTCCAAACATTACAGAAATTTTTACAATCTTTCAAGCCGCAATGTTTTATGAAAAGATCTACCAATCTCTGCTGGACATAAATTTTTAGCAATGGCTAACATCATAAACAATCGGGAAACTATATGATAACCCAGCAAACATAGTAGCACAATTTCTATTTAACATTCATCACAATATTCAGTTTGAATGTAATTTTAACTATAAAGCCTTCCTTGTATTGATTTAACATTAACAGATAAGATAAACTTTTTAATCACATTCATTTTAAAATATCTTTCTTTTCAAATAAAGATTTAAATATGTAAATAAATTCAAACTTTAATATCAAATTGAAATTTTGTGATTGAGGTTAAGTAAAAATTTCATTGCTATATTTGGTGGGTTCTCAAGTAGTTTCCAGGCAGGTGTTGACATCAGTTATTAAGAGAAGCATATATTCAACAAAGACTTGTTGATTTTTTTTATCAAACACTGGCTGCTTGAAAGATTGTAGAAAATCTGCATAAATTAAATTTAATGTTAGTATTATAATTAACATAATACATATATATATATATAAATTTTATAACACATTATTATTTATTCACAGTTATCTGAACATCAAATTTAAATAATGTTAGGCTCAATTAATACTTGAATAAGAGATCATAAGGAAATTCTAAGTGCTGTAGGGCAGCTAATATTTTGTCCCATGTGCATTAGCCCAGTCAGTAGGAGATTTAGGAGCTAAAGATTCCCAGATCAATACTCAGCAAAGTAAACAAAAAAATCTCAGGCTAACTAATTAAATAGAGCTATTGTGCTTAACCTGTCACCTGGTTACTTATCGTAACTCCCTGAACAAGTAACCAACCATGAGATTAGTATTTTTATATTTATAAAAAAATTACCAATTGCTTCTTTTTAATGCAATAATAATATCTAGATGCCAATAATAAATGTATTATCAAAATTTTCCAATTATACATTAAAAAAAAAAACTATATAAATAAAAAATAAACTTTTTACAAAATTGCATAAAAAATGATTTATTATCAAAATGCATGTTCTCAATGAAATGGTGACCAGTTTTCCTATTCAAGCTACCTATGAGGTCATCTCTGAATCAACACATGTTACATAAAACATAATTTAGTATTCTTCACAAAAAATTTTAAGACACTAGAATATCTGGATCACAAGTTATGACATGAAATGTGACAATGGATTTTGTAGTTTCATTAAACATATTCAATACTCTCCATGCTATCACAATATCTTGTAAACCATTTAAAAATATTCTTGCAATTAATGGCTTCATAGTCTGAATCATTTAAAACATTTCAATACTAGTTTTATCTAATTTAAAACAAAATTTAATATTAATGCACTGCACCATCAAGATTTAAGGTACAAAGAGATAATTAAAATGTAAATATGATACAGCTTTAAGATTTTTGTGGTAAATAGCTACGCTATGTTGCTACATAATTCGTGCAGTGATTCAGAGATGATGCTGCAGACCAATGTTCTTGTGACATTTCTATCTTAAGAAAATCCAGTTAATTTTTGACATAATATACTCCATTAATTTTAATTTGCATGCAATCTATAACTGTATATTATATGATAGAAAGTTAATAGCATTTAACACAAAAATTGAATACTGATAGAAAACTAAAATAGTATTAGTGATAATATTAAGATATGAATGATTATCAAACAAATAAGATATTCCACAGATAATGTGACTCGGGGATGAAAGTAGATAACCAGACTTAACTTCACAAAGTTTAGTTACAAAATTGTTTTTAGCAAAACAGTGATTATTATAAAATTAAAAAAGAAAGTTGTTTCCTTAATTGAAGTTTAAAAAAAAAAAAAAATTGAAACAGATTAGTTTTGCTTAGCCAGATTATTATGTATAAAACACAGAATCCACAATTCAAATTAGCTTATCCCATGGCACTCTAAATTAATTATACTGCTAAAGAGAGGTTTCAAGCTTGTGGACTCATTTTTAGAGAATGACAAAATGTTACCAGAGTGATCACATAAGGAACATTTATAGCAAGATATTTAATACAATTTTTATGATGTTCATGAAATGATTTTGTTTAACATCAATACTTTGACTCATTTATATAGGCCATTAATTTAAAATAACTGTTTGGTTTATAAATCAATTTTTAGCATCATACTAGTCAATCATATTATAAATTTAAAAAAAGGGTAAATGTTTTCTACATATATAATTTCTCAGCAAAAAAAATTGTAATACCAAATCCCAAATAAGTACATCGTCAATATAAAAAGACACTAATGATACCAGATGCCTCAATTTATTTGCACAGTGACTTGCAAATATTAAAAAACAAAAAATTTTAAGTAGAAGTAACTTTTATATTATTACAATACTGCCAACTCCAATCGCTAGTTTTGCATCATTTGAATAAAAGATTAATGATAATTTTTTGATGAAAACGCATTAGTCAATATGATCAAAATGGTCTCTAAATTCAATCAAAAGATGATCGTCTAGAAATTATTGTGTTTCTTGATATTCAAAAATTTATACCAAAGTTTTCATCTAGAAACTCATGATGATGTGGGAAAGGAAGATATTTAAGGCAGATATAAAATATAATAGTAAGATGTAAAAATAATAAGTTAACTGTCGGATTCAGTGCTTATAGGAACAGAACACTTCCCCAAATAAAAGTAAAGACTGAGCAATATTGTAATCATATTTTTTTATTTTAATAGTCAGTATATCAATGTTTATCTATTTAATCTAGATTAATCTCTGACCTTTACTATCGTGTTAAGAATAATTTGATAGTCGTCCACTGATTATTTCCAAATAGCTAACTGAATTACTTTGGTCTATCTATTTAAAAAATCCTAAGTCTATTTATAATTAGAAAAAAATTTCAACTTCTCCCAGCCCGCATTTGAGCCCTAGGACATAGGCATGCATTCAAATGCACTAGCTATACCACCATGAAGTCCTTAAGACAGGTGTATGATTATAACTTAACCTGATAAAGATTTTGCCAATTATATAGGCATGTCAAAGAAAAGACCAAGTATCATGTGGATACTTTTTGAAATAAAAATAACTTTCCTACATAAAGTGAGAAAATGGGTAGATTTTTTTGCATAAATGTTAAAAAAAGATAAAATATAGTATGACATCTCATTTCTAAATTATGTGGGTAATGTCGAATTTGCCTAGTTGAAACAACACATAAAGATTATTTATCCAAAGTGTATTACTTTGGGTCAGTAAATTTATTTTTTGATGATTATAGATTATGTATTAAATTTCAGTTCATTCAAAGTGAATGATTGTCTGTTTCTCAAAAAAAAGGCAGATATAATTATTATATATATAGGATAAGGAATCTTGCACAAAGTTAATAGTAACTACCCAAATGCAGCTTGCGTTTTTTCTGCTATAGTATTTTATTTAGTCTGATTATAAGATTGCAACTTTTTGTAATCTCTTGGAAATGTATTATACATTTGCATATTTATAACAATTTAATGTGATTACAAAATCTAATAATTTTCAACTATACTTTTATTGGATTAATAAAGACATAATTTCAGATGATATGATCAAAAACCAGTAAGTTGTAACTAACATCAGTTTGGAAGATTGAAATATTTCTTCTTTTTTTGCTCTTACAAGAGCAAATAAATATTGAGTATTTGATTAGTAAAGATCAGAGAAGTTTATAAGATACTGTATTCAGGAAAGGAAATACTATGTTTACAATCAAAAATCAATGAAATTATATAAATTTGCTATAAACAGCATATTATAAATAAAACAATCTCTCATAGAAACAAAATTTCTTGGAACTGTTTATTTTAATATTTCCACACTAATTTGCCTCTTACTCGAAAGATAAAAAAAAAACTGCTTTTTTTCGTAAAAAATAAATCTTGTTTATAACATTGTTATTAAACAGAAAAATGTTTCTTTAAGAGCTACTTCAATGTATTCATCCGCCACACCCATGTTATTGAATGAGCTTGAAATTCTTTCAGACAGGTGGCCAATAAATGAATCATCTCATCATCATTTTCAACCATTATCAATTCACTGCAAGATAGACTGCTTTCCAAGTTCAATCCATCTCAAATCACTAGACTCTCTTCTCTATATCAACCCAATATACTTCCTTCTTTCATTCATCTATCTCACATATGGTCTCTTTCTAGGTCTTTTACAATCTCTTGGAATACAGTTGAAAATTTTGACTATCCATCTATTATCATCTCTTCTAGCAATATATCTAGCCCAACTCCACATCAGTCTCAAATCAGTAACACCTATTTGTTCTCTTACCCATGTATTTCGTTTTAATCTCTTCTTGTTATTCCTAACATGCATCTCTCCATACTGCATTGAGTAGTCTAAAGTCTCTGTATTGCTCTTCTATTAAGTGTCCAAGTATCTGAGCTATAAGTAAAAACTGGTAAAACACATTTATTAAAAACCTATCTTTTCAAACATATAGGCATATTTCCTTTTAATATTAGGTTATTTCTATCAAAACCATTCCAATCTAATAATCCAATATTGTAAAGTAACTATATATATATTCATAGATGAAGCAAAGAGATCCCACAATAATCTGATTGGTCTGATTAATGCTAATGTGTCAAAAGTAAAAGAAGATATAACTGTAAAGCAATGCAGCCTTCTTCTGTCATGCACTTGTGGCTTCTAACCCTATAATTTATTTTTTACAATCTTATTTGATTATATGATCTTTTTACTAAATGATTCCAATTTCATTTATAAAAGACTATTTCACAAAAAATCATAGAGATCATTTAATTATTACATATATTTCACATACAATTGGTTTTAGTTTTCTCATCTTTTAACCAAATCTAGCCTACTTCATTAATGGTTCTACTATAGGGGTTGCAAAGAATTAGTTTGTATACTAGTTACATCTGAATGCATTGCAAGGAATGTGGAAAAAGAAAGAGCACTGATTGACATTTAGCTTCCATAATTTTTATGACACATTTATTTATAATTAGATATATTTTACAAATGATGAAAATTATATGTGATAGGCATATATGTGCATGTTTGTTCATATAGTTATAATTGTATATTTTGATTAGTACCATTTTAATTATCTTAAGCCAAATATATAAACGTTTATAATAATGATATGATATTATGCAATTTATCCTCTTTACTTTGAATACTTTTAAGCAAAAAACTTTTTATTGTACACATATGCATGCACAAAAAGTTTTTTGCTAAAAGTATTCAAAGTACAGTGGATAAATTGAATTTATATAAGATAATGCAGCAAAATAAAAGAAGTGGTGAATTTGCTGATATGATAATATGTGGGACTATTTCCATCATTTACCATTAAATGTTGAATGTATAAAAAATTTTACATTTCGAACACAAATAACTTGTTAGTAATAACACACAAATAAACAACACGTTAGTAATTATACATTTCGTATAGTAGTATTCTCCACACTTTTTCAGGTGTTGATGGCCTGTCCAGTGACAATATCAGCATAGTAGTCAAACTTCCACCTTTAGATTATCAAATATCGAATTTTATATTGCTCTAACAAACAGAGCTATTCTGTCAAAAGCAACAGATAGTAGAAATTTCATATATTTCTATATGAGAATTGGTTCAAATCCTCTTGAGTCCTCTATTTTTTTTTTCTCTTAATACTTTTTCCTAAGAGCAAGGTTAATTAGAGGTTTCCATACCCTGTATATTGCTGCATTGGGTTGACTTATGGAATTATTTACCATTGTCATATGAGCAGCTTCCTTGAATTTTCTTCTTTGCGCTTTTTCCTCTCTACCCAATATTTTCATATTTTCTCAATTGAACATATGGTCATTAGTATATAAATGGTCTGCTACTGTAAACACATCTGTTTTTCTCTTTTAACCATTAGTTTGTGTTCTTTCAATCGCTGTTCAACAAGGTGACAGATCTCACCAATATATTTCCTTGCATATTCATATGATATTTAATAGATATAGTTTTTGTTTTACAGTATTTCCAGTTTAGGCTTAGTGGAGGTTAGAATTCTTCGAAGTGTGATATGGCTTTGGAAAGCTGTTCTAATGTTATACTGACTACAGATTTTCTTTGTCTGCCATTACACTACAGTATCAATAATGTTTTTCACTTTTGATATTTCTTTTTGTTGTCTATTTAAAGTTTTCTCAACGATGGCTGATAGATAACCATTTTTCAAAGAGTTTGTTCTATGTGAATTTTTTCATTTTCCAAATCACAGATTTCCAAACAAACTTCCTTTGGTCTTTTCTGTAGTGATAGTATAATTTCATGTTTAGTGTTTCTGGTATGATTGGATATATATGCCAAGTACTTGCCAGTGTATGTTGGTTTTCTATACCCTGTTATTTTTATTTTGCCCTGAGGGAGTCTTGTCACAAGAATATCTAAAAATGCCAATTTTTGTTCTTGTTTTGATTCCATTGTCAATTTAACTGAAGGAGATATATTGTTGATATGCATTCAGAATGATTGTAATTGTCCCTCACCATAAGGTCATACCATAAATGTATCACCACGCAAAATCACATTTTAGGTGGACATGGAGTAGTATTTATAGCTGTAGTTTCAAGTTCTTCCATAGAACTCTTGCTAAGCAATGGTGACAGTGGTGATCCCATGGGCATCCCTTGATTTTGTTGGAAGAATTCTGAGTAATATTGAAAATACATTGTTGTTATGCAGAACATTAATAATTCCATTATACTATCAATAAGTAGAATTGTTCTGGTTTATAGACTATTATCATCATATAATCTTTTCCTTACAATAGAGAATGCCTCATCACATGGTACATTTGTAAATATACTTTCCATATCAAAGCTTACTAATATGTCAGTTCTTTTCATTTTCATGTCCATGACTAATTCTACGAGTGCTTAAAATTCCTGATGAAGGTCTGTACTCTGTATGCCAATGGATTAAGAAATTTGAAAAGAAATCTCAATAAATTTTGACATGGTGAATTTCTAGAACTAACAATAGGCCTTAATGAAACATTTTCTTTATGAATTTTAGGGAGTCCATAAAAGCAAAGAATTTTGCTGAAAGGCAAAGCTAATTTTCTTTTTTTCTGGATCACTGAAATATCTGTGCTGCTTCCTTCAGACAAATAAAATTTATAATAATGACTTTTATATCAAAAATTTTAAAATTAGATATATGTTTTTTAAATATACTTTCAATGATATAATAATATTAAGTCATTTGCTTCAAATAATTTCCTCTACACATCTAAAGATAAATATAAAAAGGATTACAGACAACTCTAATGTGATATTTATATTTAATTGTGACAGATATTATATATACTTACTGATCACCCTTGGATAATATTTTTATAATAGAAAATATTACTTTAAATAGATAATCTCATATTAACACATCTTTTTAACAGTTTTTCTGTCACAATATTTATATGAGATGGATTGATCTGGCACACAACATAGTGTGTGTGCACATAAAAAATTTACTTATATAATTATTTAAAATAAAGTCTGAAATAACTAAAATATGGGTAAAGTAATAATATTTCTTGTTATTTTTAAAGTATTCAAATTGTTTTAAATTATATAAAAAGGTCATCTTTGAAATCCATTCATTTTACAGATTTTACGATAATAGCTATAAATGACCAAATGCACTTATGATACCAAATAGCGATTATCATTGATAATTATCAGCATCTTTATAATGATTATGGCATTTTGATATGATTATTATTGTAGTTACTTTAGCACTCTGCATGCAGCTGAAATATTTGTGATTATATTATGCCTCAAATTTGGCATTGGCTAGATGTTTACAGTATGCTTCTTTTATATCGAGTTGCAAAAATTGATTGTTGGCTATTTATCGTTAAGCCATTTGCTGCTTATTCTCTGTTTGACAGTTGTTGATTACTGGTTGATAATGCTATGTTTATCATTTATATGGCTTCTGTTCTTTGCTCATTTACTTTGTTCAAATTCATTTATTGACATTTATTTACATCACTCTTCACTACTCCTGAAAATTTACAGCATGAATTATTATTGAGAGTGAAGATCTCTCTAACCATTATATATAAATAATGTTAAGTTCTCATAGTAACTCATATCTAACTACCAAATAGATAAGACCTACTTTGCCGTACAAATTTAGACAATAATTGCACAAGTGAAATTTTATTCATTGTAGAACTAATCAATGCTGCACTGAAATTGGTTCAACTTAATAGTTCTAAGATAAAGTCAGTAATATTCATTTTTAATCATATTGCATATGTACAATTTCAATGCATTATTTTGATCTAATACAGATAAAATTTAATTTCACAGTCAGCAGCATCTAAACTTGTCTTTCACATATGGACTGACAATTACATACTAATTTCTGTAAGATATTTACACAGTGATTGATCTTTGCTCCCCATATATTTATACAATATTTCATTCTGCAAACTTTCTAATATTACACATTAATGAAACAGTTAGATATTCAGATATTCATAAGATTGTTAAAATTAATATTAAATGATTCTTCTATGAGAATATTAAGTCAATTTTGATGTGGCATTGTTTACATTTAATACGGAAAAAAATCATTTTTGCAATTACCATTGCCTAAACTTGTCTTCAATATAAATTCTTGGATTGTAGGCAAAATGGGACTCATTTAGTCTTTTTAGTAGTTAGATAATGAATTTTTCTGACATGTTAACATATATATATATGATAGTGGGTGAGATCTTTAGTCAATATATTTTTCATAATAGATATAATACTGCACATATATATAGTTTATTTGAATATTTTCATATATAAAAAATGATTGATTACAATATTTTGACATGAAATTCCATGACTATGACTAAAAATTGCTTTATTTAACCATTTTGCCAAATAAAATGGTTTTTATTCTGTGAAAATTGACCAATATGACCAGAGATTGATTACTAAGAAAAGCTATTGAGTTTTAATTAAAGCCAACTTATATATCTCAATTAATAGTTTATAATGATGGATTAAAAGAAATAAATATATATTTAAAAATAATTTAAGAAAGCATAATGTTTGAAAAACAATGTAATGCAATTACAACAAAACATCAACTATATGTACTTTTTTAAAAAGATCTTTCATGTAATTAGTGGCATATACTTGGAAACAAAATTTCTGATTACTTTCATAATACACAGTGAAGAAATAAAGCAGATATGCACTCTTTTAAGACGATTTAAAATACTATCAGAATTGCTAGTCAAAATAATTCTGACCATATATGCCATCATATATATTTTCTTATCCATAGTTTTAGTTGCTCAGATCCTAGGTGATAAGTTGTATGTAACAATTTTATTCAATTATCAAAATGACATTGCCTTTTTTCACTTTATTCAACTGAAAATCGATCTATAAATCTTTATCTCTAGAATCTGCTATTCTTTCAGTATGCTAATTAGCATGGATGTTGATTTTACAGTGATAGTAGTAAATAACTATCTAACTATGAGCAGTTGAAATGTTATCAGCTTTGATGTAATATAAATTTAATTCTATGTATAAAATTGAATTTAAAAAACAATTACATCACTAACACACTCTAATGCCAATAAAGTATGTATTTTCTTCCAATACAAGAACACTATTAAAAGTATAATTATATGACTTGGATTTAATTGTTTTGGGGAGGGAGATATTAGAAACTAAGAAAAAAAAAAAACTTACTTCTGCAGGAAGAGCATAATGAACAAGTCCACCCCCTTTCAATTGTGATAAGTGTTTGTGTACCATGTTGATTTCCATTATGCTTGCACCTCTTGCTGTCAATATATGAGTCATTTTATTTTTTTCCTCAAGTGTGATTGGCGGTATTGGGGCAGGAAGTAAGACTGAACCTCCACCTAAGTGAAAGCAAATAGCTCTTATTTTTATGCAACAGATGATGCAAATATAATGAAAACATTTGAATAAATATTTATAAGTAGCTGTGTGTATATACATATAGCCCTATGTGTAAATATACAACTAACGATTAATATGCCAAATATATGAAACAATTAAAGTAACAAACTGTCCTCCAGTGTTCAATATCAATCAATTCAAATTAATTTGCTTAAAAATCTTGGCAAATTTAACATTTCCTCATTTAACTGTTATAGTTCAGAATAGCTTTCCATATAACATCTTGGATCATAGTAAGAAATGACTGTTTTCTTACTGTAAAAAGTTTATTGAACACAGCAGTTAGAGAACAGCTCAATAATTTATATTAATAGAGCTTGGACTCTGTCACTTCAATTGTTACATATAAAGAAAAAAAAAAGATAAAACAGTCTACAAATAATTCATTACAGCAAAGCTCTCTCAAATATGCTCTATAGAAAAATGCATTAATGAACAAGCTTACCCCCAACTCAGTATTAAATATTTGAATCCTTTTTCATCAGTTTTACCCTTCAGCAAATAATAACTAAATATCTATATGGAGACTAATATTGGGCAAATGACTACATTATTATGAATAATCCTAAACATGATTAAAATCAGAAAAAATTGTAAACATGACGTGAATTCAAAATAATGTTATAGCATGACAAGAAGATAAGCTTCCATGGCACCAAGAGACACTTTATATACATATGTAAGCAAAAATATATAATCATCTATCAAAACTCCAAATTAACTTTTTTCCATTTTTAAACAAAAATTAAATATTATTTTTTTTTAATAATGGGATAAACTTTTCACAAAACAATTATTAATATTTCAGCCAAATCCTGTTAGCCATTCTGAAAATTTTAAATTGATAAACAATAATTATATAAATAAATCCAAAAACAATATTTTTATCCATTAACATATTTAAAATCCAGTCATTAATGAATATATCTATTCCAAATAATCAAAATAGATATACAAATATACAATACATAGTCATATCTACAAATATATGCATGCATACAGATACATACATAAATTGTTTTCAAAAATAGATTTTTTAAAGAACAACAATTTCAACACATAACATAAATTAGATATAATTAAAATGTTCACTCCACCATAAATTCTTGAAACATATGGAGATGGAGACATCTGATAAAAATAAATGATCTCCAATATGCATTTCATGCAGATCAGATAGTTCACAATTCCTCATTCATGCATTATTATTTGTTAAAATTTATCAACGTTAAATTATTACAATTTGATTTAAAAGTATCCAACTTTCTTCATACAACTTTGACATCACCCACTTTAGATAAATACATTAATGATTAGTATTATTTGATTTATTAGACTGGAGATTATCATATCATTCCCAACTCAGATAAATAGTTTAAATACAGTTAAAGATTAATATATCTGCTTTTTAATCAAACAAAAACTCATAATAATTCAACTTCATCTTACTTTTTCAATGTGTAATATCTTTTTTAGATATTCATATTTCAAGAATTTGTGATAGTGTGTAATGTCTAAAGATATTACACATGAAAAAAAAAGATATGTTTTAGATTAATTATTCTATGTGTTTATGTTTAATTAAAGCAGATATATAAGCCTACTAATATATGGGATCTCTGAATTTAGTTCAGGCTCATATAGTTTCTTTGGTTAAAGAGCTGAGTTTGAAGACATGTAGGTGTCTGAAGATTTGGATCTTTTTCTTAATATTTAAGAATTAGATAAATGCTTGAGTTAATATTTTGAATCTTATGTCCTAGCTCCTCACTGATGAGAGCCATAGCTCGAAACCGGTCTGGGGATGGGGACCATCATAGATAAAAGCTTCATGTATTTTCTCTTGTAGCATTTATCATAAAAAAAAAATTAAGCCTATTTAGAGCTAGTAGCAGGCTCTTTATATATTACATATTGGTAATACAAGCTATATAGGTCATGTGATATATGACTGATTATTACTATTATAATTTCGCTATTAGGGCTTTGGCTATATTAAATTGCTAAGCCTACTAATATATGGGATCTCTGAATTTAGTTCAGGTTCATATAGTTTCTTTGGTTAAAGAGCTGAGTTTGAAGACATGTAGGTGTCTGAAGATTTGGATCTTTTTCTTAATATTTAAGAATTAGATAAATGCTTGAGTTAATATTTTGAATCTTATGTACTAGCTCCTCACTGATGTCTGGGGATGGGGACCATCGTAGATAAAAGCTTCATGTATTTTCTCTTGTAGCATTTATCATAAAAAAAATTAAGCTTCTTTAGAGCTAGTAGCAGGCTCTTTATATATTACATATTGGTAATACAAGCTATATAGGTCATGTGATTTATGACTGATTTTTACTATTAATCTTTTAGCTGTAGTTAAAGTTTATATCTAGGATAGGAAAGATATTAGAATCTCTAACCTAATAAATTATTAGTAACAATCTTTAAGGTATTTATCTGAGATGGATGATGTCAGATGTGAGTGCAGAAAGCTTAATATTTGTAAATCAAATATATGTATAATAAAAAATAAATAATAAAACATATGATACACAAATTAAAACCAGAATTCTAAAGTTAAAGCTCAAAACTATCAATTATTTAATTAATTATTGAATCATATAAAACTAACTTGATTATATCAAATTTACAGAAAATTTAAATACATATAATAAAAATTATTTTTATAACTAAGTTCCTCTGGTGGTACATTATGTAATTATATTTAAAATAAAATATAAATGTTTAAATTGGCTTAATATATATATATAGAGAGAGAGAAATTACAACAACAAAAAAAAGTCTATAACCGAAAACCCTTTAAGTCATATTTCAGCACAAAAAAAAAAAAAGTAAATGTTATCTATACGAAAATCGTCAATTATCACATTGACCAATCATCAATAACAAAAGTATCCATCATATAATAAAATAAAATAATATGTAGTTCATATACATCAATTCTCATTACAGCTAACACCGAAGAAACAGAGAGAAAATTATACAAGTGTGCAGGAGGCTTGAGGATTTTGGAGCCACACTAAATGCTGACAAATGCATATGGAACACCAGAAAACTTAAGTTTTTGGGACACATAGTGTCACAAGATGGGAAAGCCCTGCACCGGATAAAATCAGAGCAGTAATGAATGCACCCAGACCAAAAAATGCAAAACAACTTCAGGCATTTCTAGGACTGATTAACTACTTCGAACCCTTCTTTAAAGGAAAAGCACATGTGGCTCAACCTCTATAAACTCTTGAAGAAAAATCAAAACTGGGAATGGTCAACAGATCAAGAGAAGGCATTTCTGAAAACAAAATCCCTATTAACATCAGAAAAGTTGTTAATTCATTATGACAGTAAACTGGAGATAGTACTGACCACAGATGCATCAGATTATGGAATCGGAGCAGTGTTGACTCATCCCACACATAATGGAGAGAGACCAATAAGATATGCATCATGAACCTTAAATTTACAATGCAGAAAAAAACTACAGTCAACTCGACAAAGAAGCTCTGGCCATAGTTTTTGGAATTAAAAAATTTCATCAATATGTGTATGGCCGACAATTTACAGTTATAACTGACCACAAACCACTATTGGGAATATTGGCAAAGATAAAACCAATCCCAGATCATCTCAGCCCAAGCATGTTGCGCTGGTAACACTACTTTCAGCTTATGACTACGATCTAAACTATAAAGGGGGCAGTTTGATACAACATGCAGATGCACTCTTACGGATGCCAGAGACAACTGAGATAAAAAAGTCAATGTGGACATCAACTACATAGACAACTGGAATTCACAGATAAATAGTAAAAAAGTAGCAGAGTAGACAGATAATGATCCAGGATATCAATTGCTTATAAAATGGATTAGTAAAGGTTGGACCAACAAATGACCAAAGAACTTGCCACTGGCTTTCTGGAATGCTCGTTCAAGCTAATCAGTCTGCAAAAGGTGCATACTAAATGGAGACAGAGTTATAATACCCTCGCAGGGTCGGAATCAGGTGCTCAAAATGGTGCACAATGGGCAGCCAGGAGTTGTTCGGACAAAAGCACTCGCCAAAGCTATGTTTGGTGGCCTAAGATAAATGAGGACATTGAGTCCGTCACAAAAACATGCACAGCATGTCAATCAAATGCCCGATCAACAATAAAAGAATATAGTTCATGGCCACCAGCTAAAAATGCATGGGAATGTGTCCATATGGACCACGCAGGTCCATTTATGGGATATACTTTTTTGATATTAGTAGATGCCTATTCCCACTGAGTAGAATACTGACTCATGAAAAACACTGGTTCAGAAGAAGCCATTCATCATCTAAATGAAATATTCGCAACACAGGGCTACCCAGAGACTCTCATTACAGATAATGGTTCTGGATTTACTTCAGCAAAGTTTGAAAAATACTTAAAAACCAGGGGCATTAAACATATGTACTCAACCCCATACCATCCTGAGAGCAATGGATTGGCTGAAAATGCAGTAAACCAACTTAAACGTGCACTTTAAAAAGAAACGTCAACAAAAATGCCGGAAACAGTGCACCGCATATTATTGCATCAACACTCCACACCAACACAACAGCAATGAATGGAAAGTCCCCAGCTGAACTATTGTTGAAACGAAGTTAAGGACAGAACTGGCACTGTTACTACCAAAAAACATGTACATGCGGGCCGAAACAGAAAATAAAACATTCATAGCGGGAGAAAAAGTATGGATCAGAGATAGTCTACACAAAACATGGATAAAGGGAGAAATTGTCAACTTAACATCCAAATTTACAGTAGCGGTGAGAACAGAGGATAATGTAGTATACAAGCGACACATAAACCACATACGCCATCGCAGGTCTCCAAGCTGGGAAAACAATAAACTCAGTGAAAATAAAATCATCAAACTGGCAGAGACGAAATCAGAGATAGATAAACCACAAAATGGATAAACAGATACTCAAGAGGAACAAGGGATAGATGCTACACTACAACGGGCTAGAAGAGAGAAGAGAAAATGCTTCCATGTTTATTCCTAATTCTGTGTAATGGGAAGAGAAGGGTGATATATTAATTAAAACCTGACATGAGATACTACCCAGAACAATGAATACATCCGCTGTCAAATAATTATTTGCTAGAGATCGACTATAAAATTATTAGAACAAATAACAATAATAATTGTTGGAGTATTCATTGTTGCTAATATACTTACATGCTTGCATGATAAAACATATATATACAGAATTATTAATTTGAAAGCTTATGCAGTATATCTGCTAGTAGTATAAATTAATTGTGAAGTAGAGCGAACATTAATTAGTTCAGAGCCAGTAGGACATTTAAAAGGTTGGCGATAAATACTGATTAACCTCAGCAGTTAAACAAACCACTAACAAAAACTGCTCTTGTAAATTATGTTGTTATTAAATATGTTTATTTTAAAATTTAATTCTAGTTTTAATCAATTCTTTATATTGAAGCAAACTAAGAAGTGATATATATATATATTCCTTATATGCGTATTACTTAAAACATTGTAATTTTTTGAATGTGTTTTATATTTGACATCAAACTGTGTAAAATTTCATTCACCCACTGCTCTTTATTTCTGAAACTAATTACCCTATCTTTTTACCAAATTGCATAGCTATTGTTTACTAATAAGAACTGCGCTTATAAATTATGTTTTTATTAAATATAATAAATGTTTATTTTAAAATTTATTCTAGTTTTATTCAAATCATTAAATTGAAAAAACTATGAAATGAAATATGTTTAAAACTGCTCTTCATTTCTGTAAGTAATTATCCTAACTAAATTAAAATATTAAATTGAAGGGGAAAAAATCTTTATACTACCCTCTCGTGAGCATTATATTAAAACAAATCAAAGTTCTAAGAATAATTGTTAACTACGATATCTGAAATTATTGAATATTTTTAAAATTTTCCCACCCTCTGTTCCATATCTAAAAAATTAGTTGACTTACTGAAAAGTGTTCCAAATGGATCTGGTATAACTTAGTTTACACCAGATTTCAAGCAATTCTATTGCATTTAAATATATTAAACCTTGATTTTAAAATTTCATTCTAATTTGAAAAAGATCAAAACTTATCAAATAAACAAACAAATAGATTTTCCAACTTCAATAAAAGCATTTAAAAAATGACAAGATTAAGCATTTATTTGTTCTAAATGATCACTGAATGTTATAATAACTTCTGGTTCCAGAATGAGTTACTCTGATATTTTCTTGCACTGTCACATCTTTATCTCATGGATGCAATTACATGAGCCAAATTCATACAATATGATACCATTGTTTGATCCCATAGTGTGAGAATCAAAGATATTGGTTAAAGCTTAGGCTTTTTTCTTCTCATGGTAGAAATTATTAATTTGTATTCATGAAATAATACAGTATAAACTTATGCCAGGCAGAGGAGTGACAGTAATTTAAACAAATATATTTGTAACAGCTTCTGCATCTTTTCTGCATTCTGAATAACTTCTGCACAATAACTTTAAAATTGTCACTCAAATATTATTAAAATATAATTATTATAAATATCATATATCAGCAAGATAAGATGAATTATTCAATGTGCTCTTTGTTTATTTTTTTTAGAACCATTGTAATTTCAAAATAAACAAACATGATAATAAATACTTCTTAAATGATTCTTTATTGACAAAGAAACAGTAAAAAAAATGGAAAGGCCAAAGTCAAAAATGATAAATACAAAAATTAAAAGATGTCCTCAGGATTATTGTGACATAATATCTTGGTTAAAAAACTGTCCATGCCTTCTTTTTTAAAAAAATGACAAAAAAAAAACAACAACATAATCATCTAAAAGTAATACTTTCCATTTAAAATATTTTTTTTTTCATTTATATTTTGATTAACAATGAAAAAGTGAATTGCTTTCCCTTACTTTACATCACTGATAACATTGATTTTCAAAATTTATTTACTGCAATTAGCAAAAATATTTATATTAAAAAAAAAATCTACCTGAGACAAAAACAAGTAGTAAATGTTCTTTCGTGAGAGCTTTGGCCAACCGTAGTATTTTCATTGCTGTATTATATGAATTTTCATCTGCAATTTGATGGTTTGCACCTTCATAAACTTTCACTTTGCTGTTTGGGAGAGGTAGCATGTCTCTGAAAAGAAAAAAAAGGTCTAAAACATCAGCAATAAGCTACTTTACAAAAGCTACATAAAAAATAATCAATTTGCAGTTTTATATCAAGTAAATTAGTTTTATTTTTTCCTAATATAAATTCCACTATAATTTTTAATGCTGTTTTCAGCTTAATTTTAGCTTATGCTTTCAAAAAGGTACTCACTGATAAAGGAACAAAAAAAACAAAGGACTAGAAATATGGAAACAATAGCAACACTATTTATAATCCTGTGATTGTTCAAACTTATGCTAGGGCAGCGATCTTTTTTTTTTTTAATAATTTTTAAATCACATTTGTTATATCCAAAAGAAAGTATAAAATAAAAGATACATTATTTATTAAAAAAAACCAAGCTACTGATGACACATTTTATGTTGAAAGAACTTTTTTACAATTTGTTTTATTTGTCTATTTCTTAAAACAGTAATAAAATATTGCTATTAATATTTAATTAGTACACCAATATATTATACATAGAACAAAACTTTAAAGGAATTAAATAATTAAAACAATAAATTATAATTTTTGAAGAAATTATACATTAAAAATAAATGAATGTACTTTCCAGTATCAAAACCAGTTTTTCCGATAAGCATCACATGATCATCATTTCAAATGCATACACATACTGTTAATAAGAGTATTATTCTACACGAATAAAGAGTGATAAACAGAGCAGCCAAATTTCAAGAAAACATAAATTATAAGTAACAATTTGCCAAGCGCTTTTGGTACAGTATACCAGAATCATGGCAACATATTGGAACTGAACGGTTAGTATTCCAGTAGTGCTTGGCAAATTGTTATTTATAATTTGTTTTCTTGAATTTTGACTGCTCTGTTTATCATGCTTTATTCGTGTAGAATAATTTTCATTATTTGACAGTTTTTATATTATTTATTTAATAAGAGTATGTATGTCAGGAAGCCCTCAGCCAATATGCCCCCAAAAAATTTGTTTGCCACCCTAACTTCCCTTTCTAATCCCCATTTTTAAGTTTTTCCCATATTCATCTCTATCATGCTCTATCCCATTTCCACAATATATCTTTGTCCATTATATCTCCCTTATCTTTTTCCAACCCCAGCATGAAGACAAAAATTCCCTTTCTATAAAATCACTTGGTCAATATTCATTCTCCACAACTACACTATTTGTATTCTTTCTGCTTGTAAGCATTAACATTCCATTAGCAGATGACTATTTTCCATGCCTTCCTTACATATCCTGCAGATTAAATCTCCCACATTTGCCTTAAACAGTAAACTACTTTCCTTGCTATTATCATAAATTAACTCACATCAAATATTCTGTTTACTTCTATATATATTTAAGTTCGTTTAAGCTCATTTTATTCTTCATACTAGTTCTCAATGCCCCTGTTTTTTATTAATGCATCTATTTTTCTATCCCAGTCTTTGCCACTATAAACATTCAACAATTCTACTAACACAATCATCCCATCCTTTGTACAAGTATACTGACACAAAGTCTTTATCCAAATCTTCTGCATACCGTATTACCTTTCTCACCCATCTTGTTGTCTGCCCTTTACTTGTAACTCAATTAAATACTATTTTCATTATTCTCTTACTATCCATAAATTGCTATCTACTGAAAATTTTCATTTTTCTTTTGCATCTCTCATATAAAAATAACAAACTCTCCATACAGTAGTGCCACCAAGAATAAGCCTTTGTAATCACTATATTGCTCTTCTGTTAAGTGTTCAAATCTCAGATCTATAAGTAATAACTGATAACACACATTTATTAAAAATCTTCCTTTTCAAACACATAGGCATATTTCCCTTTAATATTAAGCTATTTCTATCGAAAGCATTCCAACCAAGTTTAACGCCAATTAATTTCATCCATTATGTTTCTATCCATAGTAATAATCAAATCAAAGTATTTGTAGTTGTTAACTTCTAATTCATCATTATCAATCTTTATTTTCTTCTTTTGAAAAAATCCATTGAACATTACTTTAGTCTTTTTAATTTACCTTTAATCCTACTTTCTTACTTTCATCTGATAACTCTTGCAATATTTCCTGAAGCCCTAAAGCATTATTTTCAAAAACAACTACATCATCTGCAAAATCTAGATGACTTAAATAATCTTCATTTACTTTTATTCCCTTAGCTTCCCATTTTAATCTGCAAAATACTTCTTAAAAAACTTATAGGGATTTTGTAGATATAGTCACCCTGTTGTATACCTTTTTCAATGTTACACTTTTTAATATCATTATTGCTGTTGCAATTTCATAAATATTCTTCAGAATATGATAATATCCTGGGTCTACACTTTGAGGATTCAGTGCTTTAATCACTGAAAAAATGCTTATAAAACCAACTGCCTTTTCATAATCTACTAATCCAAAGCATAATGGCAAATCATATTCATTGGTTCTTTCTATAACTTTTCTCAATAAAAGTATTTTTAAATCCAGCTTGTTCTTTTGATTGGTTAAAATCCAAAATTTGCTATAGGCGAGTTGTAATTATTTTGATAAAAATGTTGTATAGATATGATAAAAGATTGATAGGTTCTAATATCTTCTTTATCATCTTTTTTAATATTAATATTGTATTCTTCCAAAATTTATTTTTTCATCTGCTTCTTTTAATACACCAATTATAATTTCATCATTTTCTGAAGCTTTTCCCTTCTTCATAAATTTGATAGCATGTCTTACTTCTTCATTTATAATTCTGGGTAAATTAAGATATAGTAGTTGGAGGAACTTTTCCTTTTTCTTCATTGCTATATAATTCTTGATAGAATTCTTCTATAAATTTCATGATGTTATCTCTCTTTTTATTAATAGTTTCATCTTTTTTACTTATTGCAGAAATAATTTCCTACCAATACCAAGATGTTTTACACTCTTAAAACTTTTTATTCTCTTCCATATCTTTCCTTGCTAGTTCACAATTATACTTTCTTATATCATTATCAATTCTTTTTTGCACCATTTTACAAAATTTGAGATATTCAATCTTTCTTAATGTACCATTTTTATATATTTTCATATTCCTTCTTTTCTTCATAAATTGTCTTGCCTCAGTAGAAATTTTATTGATCATTTACTGCTTTTTTGTACCAACTATCTTCGTTGCAGTATTGATCTTGTTCAAATCTGAATCATGTTCAAAATCTATTAATATTTGAAAACAATTTGTAAGTTCTAATTTAAATTCATTGGAATGATTCTGAAGATTAGGAATATCAACCGTGAACATTGTTTACCTTAATAATTTTTATCTTTTAAGTTTTGCATTAACATGTATCTTACATCTCACTATCGATGATCACTTCCTGTATTGAATTTATTAAAAACATTATAATCTTGAAATACATATTTTCTTTTAGTCAAAATATAATCAATTCTACTGCACTTTCATTTCGAAGCTTCCATGTCTACTTCTGTTTAACTTTTTTTTTTTCAAAAAAAAAAAGAAGTCATAACACAAAGTTGTTTTTTTCTGTAAACTCCACAAGTGTATATCCTCTCTCATTTCAATCACCATAACCAAATTTACCTACAGCACTTTCATCTTTAAATTGTTTACCAATTCTAGATTTAAAAGCTCCCATGACAATTTTAAAATGTTATTTGGTCTGATCCTTTTGTACATCCATATAAAAATCTGCTACTTTTTCATCACAATGAGAAATTTGTTGGGGGAATTATGTGCATTTGGCATCTGCTATTAAAATCAATAATTAATCTTGCTACTCTGTCCAATACACTATCAATTTCCACAATGTTGTTACTCTACTTTTTATTTATAATGAAACTACTCCACTTGTACTTCCAATATTTGTACCTTTGTAATACAGTACATATCCACTTTTTAAATCAATTGTCTCTTCATGTTTTCTTCTAACTTCACAAAATCCATAATGTCCTATTTAATATTAGACAGTTCTTCCAATTCTTGCCATCTTCCTTCACTTGAAAGTGATCTGCAGTTATAAGTACTTAAATGAAAGCTCATCATTAAATGGCAATTTTTGGGTCTGCAATAAGGAGATTCTTAGCATCCTCCACCTTCAGCTGCCAACCACTGCCTTGGCTGGTGACTTTACAGCTTCCTGAAAATAAGGGCCATAATTTATTTTTGGCTTTCATGATTGTAAATACATATTAGAAAAAAAGAAAAAAATTCATTCACACATACGTTCATTCTGCCTTTAAAAAAACCCTGATATTTTAGTTAAGAGCTATCAGGCAACTGAAAAGAAGGACCATGGGATTTCTTGACCTTAAATGCAGAGATAAAAAGTCAATACACTCATCATGCTGGCTAATGTGTGATGATGAGCAGCCCATCCAAATTCATATACTAGATGAATAATCACACAGTAATAACAGCTGCAATGACAAAAACATATGGAGTAGATATTAAGAATTTGCCCTATCTTTAAAACCTCCAAAAGGAATCAAAAGATGTCCTTTCAGTTAACAGTAAATTCCTTTCTGCAGCCAAAAAATTTTACAAAAGCTTTATTTAATGATGTAATTCATTATAATACGTATTTGTTATTTTCAAATTTTTTTTTTTCTAAATGTGTCCATTTCAACTCTAACATATCATAACTATCCACCAGTATAGAAAGTCAGATCATTCTCTCTTATCCTGTCTGCACTTGTGGTATGGTGGAATTGAGAGTTGCACTGATAAAAACTAAAAAATTCGATACCAATCCTATGTTGCTTAAGAATGGTGCAATGAAAATTATTAAGCTGCCAATATGAGCATGGACATTAAGCAAAAGTTGTTTGAGAAATGCACGCATAGTGATAGAAGGTAATCTGACTTTCTAGATCATGCCGATAAATGATGTCATGACTAAAACTTTGAAAATGTTTACATTTTTAAATTGCATATTTGACAACCTATAAAAAAATTAATTTCAGTAAACTCTAACCTTGTCACTCATCAAGATAAAATCAAAATTTCTGATTTCGACTTTACAATCTATTTATTTCAAATCATTGTAAAATAGTATATATTGTCATGAATAGTACAGCTGCAAAAACAACCACGAATTGTGTTTTCCATTGTTATGTTTAAACAGAACTATTAAGCAGAAGTTTTTGGATGGTTCCATATGATTTAAACATTAAAATTCAGATTTTGGCTTATATTTTGAAAAAAATGAGTAAGACCACCCAGCTAGTAGACAAAAGTATTTCTAGCACAAGAAAACCAAAGCAATTTAGTATTAATGAAATAAAAATATCATCATAGTAAAAAAGTTAATATAGGATCACATCTTCAAATTAACTCTTGTAAAAGTTTATTCTCAGAGAAAAAAGATTTTAAAAACCATTATCTATCAATCATTAAAACTATTACAGAGAATAGAAATGGATTACTTAAAAAAAACTACACATTGTTTGACATTTGGTTAGAAAAGCAGTTTTTACCCTGCTCCAGAACCACCTACTGTAGGTTGAGTATATAATGGACACTAGATAATGCTGTTGTTATATTTACATCCCCAAATTCGTTTGCAGCTTTTGTCTTCATTCATGAGAACTTAGGATTCAAAACTGGGATCTAGAAAATCCCAAGATTTTTAACCCAAGTCAATTCACTTGCATAGTTATAGAGTTCTGAAACCAGATAAGTAATTATTATAATAAATCATAGTTTTATGCTAATTATAGCTGCTTTTTACATGACTTTCTCAGCTGGTCTTCAGAGATATTGTTAATTTAAACTCAAATTACAAGTTCTTCATGATACAGCACAGCATTATGGGAATTAACATTTTCAATATTAATAGAATTAGGGGGACATTGCAAAGACTATCAACCAGCCATCAATGACTAGTTTTCTTTTGTATTATTAAATCTAAAAACAATGAAGACAAATTTTCATTAAAAGATATGAAAAATAGCAAACTATAAGTATTTTGATATGTTATAAGCATATTTTTAAAGTGTTAAAACATTCAAACACATCATATAAATAATATTTTGCCTTTTTTAAAGTAGTGTAAAGAGCTCTAAATAATATTGATAGACAATCAAAACCTCAACTATTCTGAAAGTTTGATTATAATAAAATATTATATTAGCATTACCATCAAAAAACAGAAAAAAACTTAAAATCTATTCTGCTAATATTTCATATAATTCTTAAGAAAATAATAATAGAAAATACATTTATATAGCAGCAATAATTCTATATATTTATTATAATTAAGACAAAAAAAATTTTAAGAATGAATTAATAGTTTATTTATATTAGTAATTTTTTATTTATTAATGTTTAACATTTTCTAATGATAATGCATTACTCAAAGTGCACATATTTTTAAAATGGATAAAATAAAATTAAAAAAAAAAGTAGGAAACTACACACATCAAAAAATTCAAAACAATTTTCTTTTATTACTTTACAAAATAAATAGTTATTAAATGTGGTAGAGTAATTTGGCTTGTTCATAATAAAGCTGAGTTTATTTTCAAATACGAATATTGTCTTTATTTTGTTTCTATTTTAATTTATATTAAAAATTTACATAAGTAATTTGTCTAAATGTGCTAAAATGCAGGCAATCATAGCAAATGGATTGATTGTTTGAGCATGGTAAAATGTGTATGTGACAAATATTTAAATATATGCAAAGTGGATTAAAAAATCCATCTTTTGGAGAGGGAAAAGCATGCTTCCTTTCGGTTTATAGCATAGGTGTTGTTAGCTATAAATCTTGCTTCTTTAATTTTACATTTAGAGTCATGGGGTCCTATGCATGTGATGGAAGCAGAAGACGGTTCACAAACATATGGCTGGGAAAAATGGAATTGTATTAGAGTTTATTAAGAGCTCTTTTGTATAAGTAACAGTGGTGAGAGGCAAGGGTGGAGAGAGATGCGCAGGATTTTCCATAGTATATGGCACTGCAACCAGTATGGGGGCATAGGATCTTGTAAACAATGTGAGGAGTGTGATCAGAGAGTATATGAGATTTTTTGAATTATTAATTAATCTATTGATTGAAGGGAGTGGGGTGAACACGAAAATTTAGCTTGGAAAAAAGGAGAGATTTTTAATAAAAGTTTTTAGTAAGAAAATGGATGTGTGAAAGAAGTTACAAACTGAAAGGAAACATGCTTTTCCTTCTCCAAAGATGGACTTTTTAATCCACTTTGCATATATTTAAATATTTGACATACATATCCCACCATGCACACACAACCCATTTGATATGATTATGAGAAGATCATTTGATATGATTATGAGAAGATAAAACTTCTCAAAAGCACTCAGCAAATTAATACTGTAATTTGTAATCAGCTATTGCCTGCATTTTAACGCATTTAGTCATATTACTTGCTTAATTGGGAAGTTTTCCCAGAAGCTAAATTCCCCACATGTAGCACTACTCAGTGCAAGCCAGAGTAATCAATAGATGTAAGAAGGTTTGTGCATAAAATACCTATTTAATGCCTACTCATCCAACATCCCCTGATTAGTTTCTAGCTTGTGGACTTTCATTAGTGAAAAGCCTTGGATCTGAGAGCACTACACCTAGATCTTAGGATTTAATGCAACCTTCCAGTAGCCACCTTTTATCTTATTAGCTAACTATTAAGTTTTGAAGCCAAAATAAAAACACAATAATGTTTTCAATTCAAGCTCACTAGCTTGTATAGTCATATAGATCTGAACTCAGTTCAGCATTCATACTTTTTAGTATCTCTGGTTCTTGAATAACCACAGTCACCACAATCCTATTGGGCAGTATTGGTATTAAACCATTAAACATCACATGATTACCATTCTTTATGCTTACAGAGGCTAAACTCTTCATACAGTAGCCCATTCAGTGCAAGCCAGAATAATCAATAGATGCAAGAAGGTGTGTGCAAAAAATCCCTATCTAGTGCCTCCTCATCCAATATCCCCAGACTAATTTTTAGTTTGTGGCTTTATCAGTGAGGAGCCTTGATTCTGAGAGCACTGCAACTGATCTTAGGATCTAATGCAACCAACGTCTTGCATCCATTGATTACTATGGCTTACACTGAGTGGCGCTACTATAGCGAGTGTTTAACCTCTGTGTAAACAGCTTGTGTTAGCATAAAGATGGGTGATCATGTGATGTTTATTGGTTAATACCAATTTTGTCCAATAGGATTATGATGATTGTGGTTATTAAAGAACCAGGGACACCAAAATATGAATGTTGAACTGAATTCAGATCTATACAATTATAGAAGCTAATGAATTGAAAACATTATGTTTTTATTTTGGATTCAAAGCTTTATAGTTAGCTAATAAGGTAAAAGGTAGCTGCTGGAAGATTGCATTAGATCCTAAGATCTAGGTGCAGTGCTTTCCAAGGCTTCACTGATGAAAGCCATATGCTATAAACTAATCTGAGGATGAGTATGCACTAGATAGGGATTTTATGCACAAATCCCCTTGCATCCATTGATTACTCTGGTTTGCATTGGGTGGCACTACTGTATGCAGAGTTTAGCCACTGTGTAAACAGCTTGTGTAAGCATAAAGAATGATGATCAGGTGATGTTTAGTGGTTTAATTGTGAAGTCTAAGTTTCTTTTATTCTTATATCAAGTATTTATTATTTTCAAAAATGATTAGTCATTTTTATGTTTATTTTTTAAATAATTACGTTATATAGCATATTTCACATTGTATATAATGCTGAAATGCTATTGTATGAAATTTTAAAGAAGTTTTAATGAATATAACATTCTACATATTTTAATCCAATGATAGAACAATGAACTTGAGCTAAATGTCTTGAATTGAAGCTCATCTTTTGTCACTTCCAATGCTTGAATGCCATCTCATCTCCCAATGAAAAATTACTTATTTACAAAGGTAACAGAAATAAAATACTATAATTCAGTCATTTATATTTACTTCATATACACACATATCTAAGTAAAAATATATAAATATATATATTTAATATAAATAAAATGTCCGTTAATTGAAACAA
The DNA here is from genome assembly GCA_028023455.1 of Epiperipatus broadwayi. Classification (NCBI taxonomy): domain Eukaryota; kingdom Metazoa; phylum Onychophora; class Udeonychophora; order Euonychophora; family Peripatidae; genus Epiperipatus; species Epiperipatus broadwayi. The sequence goes on along the minus strand of JAQFVV010012444.1, from coordinate 7,408,718 downwards.
AATTGTAATTATAATAACAATAATAAATTTAACAGTAATAAAGACTGTTTTTAATAGTTTATTACTGTTAAATTTATTATTTTTATTATATATATACATATTTATATTTTTAAAAAAAAGTCATTTACATACACCCACACAAAGAGAAATGGTTATTTACATGTGCACCCTCTAAGTTGATGATATCATTTACATGTACATGGCTTAACTGTAGGGTTGATTTGCTTATTTATTTAAACTTACTCTCTTCCTGATTTTCTTAAATCTTCTTGTGTTCCTACAGGAACACTGGCAATTCCTTTGACAATATGTTTACCAAGAATATTTTCAGCCGCTCTCACCATTCCAATCACAGCTTCACCGCATGCTACTAGATAGACATTCTTATTTAGGTTATATTTATGGTCCTTAGTGTACAAAACATCCCCATTAAATTGTAGAACTTTTGCTAAGAGCTGGTTAGGTTGAAAGGCATCAACAGTGGCAATGTAAATGCTCATTATATCCCTTCTCAGATTATATGCATGTTCATGAGTCATTCCAGGAACAGATGCCATAATGTTCATGTGTTTCACTTTCATTTTTAGATAACACCAACAAAGCCTAGAAGCTCTGTTAATATTTTTGAAGAAAAGCATTGCACAATATTAATCCTGAAAAAGAAGTATAAGTATTAGTTTTATAATTTTTTTTCACTGTTCTTAAAGATTATATACAAATTAAACCTATATAGTAAAAAAATAACTGTTAACTGCACATCTATGAAACAGTAAAATTATGCATAGCACTGTTGAAAGAGTTATAAAAACTTATAATGTAACTTTAAAATAAATTGTGTTAAAGAAATTGCAAATAATGATTAACCTCCATCACTTGATGATCAAGTAGAATTAATTACTTCTAGTACTATGTTAAATAAAAATCTCACCATGTCATTCAGTAGAAAACTTATTGCACATATATTAATAAAAAAAAATACATATGACCAAAAGCCGTTTTAGTCATTTAAACAAAAAAAGAGTATTATTATCTGATAGTAATCCCTTATCATCACTGATGGTATTCATAATGCCTTGCCACCTCTTTTTAATTCACTTATCATTTTTGCTTAGAAAAGAAAAATACATAGAGATGAAGTTTCAAGTGTTTCTATCCATGTTTTATTCCTAGGTTAGTAATAGTTAGATACTCATTTACCAACTAACACTGAATGATTGACTTTAGTTATTTATCTAAATTCCCATCCCAATCTCAATTGTAATTTGAAAAAATTATCTAGTTTGGATTAAAACTTATTTGTGCATGTGATAAACAAATATTCTCAGATTTAAAATGTTATGTTTGAAATTATTATTATTATATATGAATTATGAACACACTCTGAATTGCTTTATCAAACAAACAATAAAATCCTGAATCTTGCTGAAGAATTTACCACAAAATTTAATTTATTAAGGTGCAGGAAACCTGCAAATAATAACAAATGTCTGGCTGATGTAATCTTCTAGGACAATAATATTAAATAAATCATCAATAAAATTATTTTGATACAAAATAGTGCACCTCCTCACTACCATGGTAAAAATGTGCGAGAATTTTTTTGAACATGAAAGTTGGAAAAAGGAATATTTGTAATAGCTAATCCTAATATCTGAATATTATTTCAGTATATTCAAAATATGACCATACCAAGTTTGATTTCAACAGTACACAAGTTTACATGCAGATGTTCTGTGAGTTTTAGTATAAAAAATGGAGGACTTAAGACCTAAGGTTCCAGGAGTAATTCCTATTCCAAGAAAAACCCCTATTTCAATTGAGTCAATTGAATAAAACTATTGTGCTAAAGTGTCAGTTAGATTCTTGACTATCACAAGATCTCTTGAGCAACTAACTATATTATATATAGATACATAAATAAAGTTGGGTTAATCAATTTTCGTGCCTGAGATAGACCTTAAAACCTACACCTTTTAAAATTAATAAAACTAAAAAAACAGAAAGAAAATGAAACAAAATAAATTAGTAAATAATAATAAAAACTTAAAATAAAAAAAATCATAACATTTCTTGAAGTGAATATCTATAATTTATTATTTTAAATACAGCCTTTTCTTCAAAAATTATTAGATTACTTAATCAATCTTAAATAGTTCTGTTTACAAATAATTTTTCAAATTCTTAATTTAAACAAGTGTTCAGAATAATAGATAATGCCTAATAAATTTTTTTAGACCAGAAGAATACTTGGAAATATACATCCTAATTCATTTTCAAATGTAAAATTAATATTTCTGAGGTTTTTTTTTCATTTCCTTTGGTAAAATAAGATTTAGATAAGTGTATTCAATTTTAAAATCAACTGTGAATATATGTGCTTCATCTTTTAATATTAAGTTTAAATCATTACAATATTTTTATAACATATTACTGTTCATATATTTTACATTGAATATGTTGTAAACAAGATCAAAATTTTGAATATTTTTGGTAAAGAATTGTTACTTTTAGTAAAAAATTTAAAAAAATCTATATCAAATTTTTTCCTTGGTTCAACTAATACATTTTCCTTACATTCATAGTATAATTTTTTTCTTCTTAATTTTATTAGAGAGAAACTGTTATTTGTTGCTTTCAAAGAATTTTAAAATCTTGAATATCTACAATCTTTAAAATGCTCTATTAAATTTTTACTCATAAATATGCTATTAGAAATATTCAATTTTAGATCTATGAAACAATTTAGATAGAATAATTGTTTTTGTAAAAATATCAAATCAAATGACAAAACTTTCAACAAATTTTGTATGTAATTATTTTTTCATGTAATCATTCAGCTTCATGGTTCATTTTTTAACTTTTATTCTGTTCATTTATTACCATTGTTTTATCAAATGCATTGTTGATATATAATAGTTGTTAGCGCAATGATGTATGGAATCAAATCTTTTAAACAATGAGTTGCACTAATATTTTTAAGTGTTAAAGAAGAAAGGTGATTTTGTAAAATATCTCATTTACTGACAAAACCAATAAATAAAAAAATTTTTTTGGACAGAAAAAATCAAATTATTTCATTAGAAACTGAAGGAACATCATTAATGATTAAGAAAATAGCAGAAGCATGGGGCAAAAAAAAACCCCCTATGATTAATTTGCAGAAGTTTTAATTGAATACTAATAATGGCTCCATGGTCATATTCCTGTCCTTTTATATTTTGTACACTAACATGTTATTTAAAGAGGTATCAAATTTTGCCAACATTTCAATTAAATAAAAAAAGTTTCCATTATCATTTTCAAAAAATGTAATAGAACATTTTACGAAAAGTCAAATGTTGGTTGGAAGATAATATACAATCAGAATTAATCTCTCAATAACATTATTTCAGTGAATCTGTTTTGTACTTATAATTATTTAATGGTAAGCATCTGTAGTCATATTTGAATATAATCTTTTATCTATTTCTTTCTGTTTTTATATTTCTTTGTTTTTCCTTTAAATGTTCATGTGTCAAAATTGTTGGGAAACGTTTTTCCACTTTGATAAGCCTTTAGATGGCCATTATGAATCATTTATTCTAATCACAAAGGATGTAACATAATTAATACATTGCAATCTGATATATTAAACAGATTAGTCAATTTGCATTAATTTCTTCATCATTTTCAATTTGCCACTTGTAATGCAGAATTGAAAAATATCTTATTGATTCATTAATCGAAATTGTTTCTTTAATTTATAATTAAAGTCATTTTAGATTTTAAAAAAAATGGTCTAAAATTGTTTTTAATTTCAGACTACAATGTAAAATCCTCAAGATTTATAGAAATATTTCTATAAATAGTGCATTTATATAGCGTTTGACTATGTATGTAAATAGACTGGGAATAAATCTTCGGACATGTGTTTTTACAAATTTAGATACACTTATCCATGAGCATTAGTTTAAAAAACATAAGTGGTCCACTTATGCTTAGAGCTTATCATTATATAAGCCAACCTTTGCTCACAATGCTGAAATCAGGTTTTAATCTATTGCTTGCCTGCTATATACAGTCTTCCCTTTTTTTCCTCTCCATCTTGAATTTTACGTTTTTATGCTATTTTCTTTATTTTATCCTGCTTCTTTCTTGTTCTTTGATTGAATATTAATTTTTCACACATAATTGATCTTCACTTTTTTTTATACAATTATTATCAGGGAATTTTTTTTAAAAAATTATTTAGTGACCGAACTCTCTTTATTCTTTTAGTATATTCAACTTTTTAAAAAAAAAATTTATAGTCAAATAGTTTTCTTTTAGAAGTCGTGATATTGCAACTAAAATATTAGAAATATTTTAAATAAATAAAAATTTCATAACTTTATCTAACTATATAATTTATGAATAATTCAATAAATAATAAATTTTAATATCATAGTAATTCTTATAAATTATAAATATATGTGGTGAAATGTCTTAAGTTCTCTCTATTCTGTTTACCATGATTAAGAATAAAATTAACAAAGTACAAAGCATTCCTGATTTTGATATGGAAACCAAGCCAAATGTAAATTATTCAAAACTTATTTACAAAATATGACATCAGAAAAATAACAAATTCTATCTAATTCTAATATACATTCATGAAGATAATAAACTTCTAAAGCACATGATTTACAAATCAGATTGTCTAGAGTCATTTTAACAGTCTTAAAATAATGTCTTCTTTCATATCAATGCTAATCTACTAGTCAGTCAAGAAATGGTCATATTTAATAGTTGTTGTTTACTTATGTCATTATTAAAATTAATAAAATTTAATTCAAAATCACTAAAAGTTCATACATCTTGGACAAATATATTAGGAAACATTTCACTATTTTCTATATATGAAATTACAAATTTTTTAACAACTTTATGTATTGAAGAAAATGAAAATAAATTTTTTATTAACAAAATAATTTTTAACTAATATACCTCCAGTCAAGTCAGGACATTGCAAGTTATATTTATGAAATAGGACTAATAATTTTAAAAATACACACAACTGCATACTTGAAATTTTATGTTAATACAAATTTTGGGATAAACACCATTTATATAAAAGAAATAATTATTTATGCATACTTATCAGTAATATAAAACTTTTTAAAAAAACATGTGAATATAATTCAGTCTCTATTTTATAAATTTTAAAAAATAAATATCTACAAAATATATCAGTAATCACAATGACTTTAGAAACAATTAAGACCAAGTTTAAATTCAAGTTTTAGATACAAAAACATTATTTTAAACTTTATATCTCTATACTAGAATGAAAAATAAAAAAAATGTGAAATAAAAAGTATATATGAGGTTAATGTAAGTCTAATAAGTAAACAAAATGTGTAGATTTCTTTTAGAAATAAATAATTACAGAGTCTATTTTTTTTTTTGGATTCCTAAAACATAATTTAAACAATATATATATAAAACATAATTTATGTTAATACTTTTATTAATATGGTACATAGCTGTGAATGATTTTGTTTCTGGAATTTTATTTGGCCATACATATATTTGATTTGCTTTTTATTGCTTTCATTTAAATCAATGTCATGGATTAAGTTTTTGCTCTTTAATTTAATACATATTTTGTACAAAGTTTATCTTTTGTTTATTTTTATTTCATATAAACCTACCAAATAAACATTGAAATTGGAAATTGATATTGTAAAACTGAAATCAATCAAAAATGATATTTGTTGATCAATTAATGGCTATAAAAGGTATTAAAATATTAATCTTTTGTTATTTATTTTTCATATACATTTTGTGTAGGAATTATCTTTTGCTTTAATTTATTTAATACACATTTTTATTGCAAATATATTATTTTCTTAATTTTATTTAAAATAGACTTGTCAGCATAAATTCAAGAATAAATGCATTTTGTTTTTTTATAAATTCCCATGATCTTTTGCCTGATGCTAAAACAAGATAGATCAATTAAGCAGATATACCATACATTATAGGAGCATCAATTTAAATAATGTTCAATGAATTTTCTAGAAAAAAGATTAATAACCATGAATTAGAAGATGTTAACAACCACAAATACCTTGACTATAATTTTAATATAGATGGAAACGTAATAGATAAAATTAATTATAGAATTAAACTAAGATCAAGTACTTTTATTAGAAATAATTTAATATTAAAAGGAAATATGTTTATTTCTTTTAAAAAAATTTTTTTTAATAATGTATTTTACCAGTTCTTACATATAGATCCAAAACATGAACATTTAATAGAAGAACAATAATGAAGCTTCCGATCCGCTAATGAAATATGAAGAGATACATTTTGGACATAACAAAAAAAAGACTGAAATGAAGCTGGACTGGACCTATTGTTAAAAAAATTATGAGCAGTTAGTGCTTTAAATAGGATCCCAAGAGATTATAAAAAATCTAGAAAAAAACTACATGTGAAATGGATATATGTGAAAAAAAAAGAGACTTGATTGAATTCACTGAATTCTAATTGGAGAGATCTCAAACTGCAGTGGATTAATAATGGTTGAATATGGTGACAATTATTATGCCTTTTATATATTATAAAATCATTCACAACTATTTCATTATTAAGTTTTATTTTTCTACTTAATATTAATTTTAAAAAATCAGTTTACTATCACAAATAGATATCCTAAAAACAATTATTAAATTAAATCATTTTAAAGATTTATCTGTATACATATACTTATCAACAAAACATTTCAGAAATATAAAACAGTACAAATCTAATTTTTCTTCAAAAAAAAAAAAAAAAAAGTGATTGAACCCTACATTTCGAGTGGACTTTTAAATATTGTCAAATTTTGTGGTACAAAAATCATTAGGTATACCCTAGTTTGCTTTCTATCTTTTAAAAAGCAAACAAAAACACTATTGATTTTTGTTATTGTGTTGATGCGTTATACTTTCAGTCACAATTATTTTCTTTTAATCTTTTTGGTTTATATTTCTCTTAATATGTACTTGTTATATTTCTTTATTAAACAAATAAATAAATTTAAGTGAATGAAAAAATTGTGAATAAAAAAAAAATAGAATATTTAGTATGAGATATTTTTTTCTATCAAAAATATTCAGAAACTTTTTTTTATAGAAAGAAAAAAAAAAGGATTTTTTTACAACTAAGTAAATTTTTTTTTTTTTCAAATATTATGTCTCATTTTGATCTTACTGCATTCTGCACCATGAGTTAGTTACTCCCACTCCGCCTATCAAACAGCCATGTATAAAAAAGCATTATATATAAATATGCCTACGAAAAATCTTTAATCAATTGATTATACTTTGAAATTTAAGCTGCCATTTTACTAGCTCATGAAACACGAATACAGCCAATTTTATACACAGATTTTTGTAAATCACCTCTAGTTTGAATTTTCAATTACTGTATATCAATTTCATTATTTTTACTAGATTTTTTTGACATTAACATTTTAAATTTCACCAGAATGGATTATTTAATCTATAGCTTTAAATGTGTTGGAAACAGATTTCGACTGAGAGAACATGTATTATTTTCGACAAACAGGGATAGAACCAGAAACTCTTGGATTAGCCACTCTTATAACTATCTTAAGAGCAAGAATTAATCTGTTATTAATAAGAGACAAAAATTAGTATTAGATAAAAAATAATCAACTTCTCATTATACGATCAACATTAAATGTTTACATTTACAAAACAAATTTAACAAAAGAAAAAATTAATTTGCATTAGATATTAAATAATTCTAATAACATATAATTCTATATATACTTCTTCCTTCTTCTTCTTTAATGGTAAGAATATTTTAATCAAAATTTAATTACACGCATTAGAAAAATTCTGTAAACAGTATAAAAACAATTATAGAAAAATTATCATTTTTAAATAAATAAATTAGTATAGTATGAGAATACATCAAATTGCATACCAAAGGATAAATTTAGTTTCTAAGATAACATTTTTACCCGCTTAATTTAAACAAAGGCCTTGACTTTATAAAAATTTTACCAAAAAATTTACTCATACTTTCTATTTAATTAAAAAAATTATAATCTATATATCCTAAATAAAATTTTCAAAAATATATTTACTATCAATTCCATCTGAATTATTCTACAGCATGTTTAAAAAAAAATTAACCTTTCATTACGTCATCTAATATCCGGTTATGTATTTTTCCGGTAAACGTTTCCCAATGTTAAACAGATTCCCTCAACAAAATTTAAAATATATATTTTGATAGACTAAATAAAAATATCAAACATTAAAATTAAACTGCATAACGAGAAATTTTCGCTTCTCTTTTAATTATATTTGCATTAAAATCCTCCTATCGCGTTCCTTCGATACTACGTAAATGATGTAACTATGAAAACCGCGTGTCTTTAGTAGTTTGCGAAACAATTTACAAATTTGTTAGTTAAAAATAGTTAATAGCAATATTTTTTTTTGCAAGTCATTCAGTTTTACGAACATTAAAAAAAATTTCTTAATGACTCTTATATAAACTGATTTATATATTTTATTGGAAACTGCTTTCGCTGATTTTCACAATAAGCCGATTCTAAACAGAAATTTTCCCACTTAATACGGCATGTGCAAATTTGTTTACTATACTAATATATAATTAATTATCGTAAATGATGTTATTTTATCTAAGTAATTAAGATGCGCTGGTTTAATTAGAATAAAACTCACTTTTTGTGTATGTAACATATTAGCACAAATATTTATTTGAATTATTTTTATTTATACTGTAATAAAATAGATTAAGCGTAAATGTAAATTTAAAAACGAGAATAATGTAACAGAGAAGTATCGAGCTGTCAACAAGATTCAGGTGTTTAATATCTAGCTAACATGTTCACGAAATACATTTATAATGAGAGACGCTGTTCTATTTTTTTTTTGCGCTGGTGCGTGGTTGCAACACGAGGAGTTCAAATGAGGAACACACTAATAAAAAACCTTGAAAAAATGCATCTGCGATAAAAATAAATCTTTTATATATGCGCAACACGTATTTAGATTACTTTGGCTAAAAAAATACCTTCGTTTATGTTCGATTCTTATGCCTGATGATTACGTCAAAAGTTAAACTACCGTGCCAGTCGTTTGTTTAATGCATTTGTTAAATTACGTCCGAATTGCCACTCTCTTTATTAGGTATTGAGAGGAGACGAATTAATAAGTAAATCAGGATCGTTCCATGGGTTTGTATTTCCTGGTTGCAAAACTTTTGTGCTCCTGCCATTAAAAATTCAAAGATTCCGAAGAATAATAACACGAATCATTTTATTATACTGCACATTAAAATGAATATATATATATTTAAGAAAAAATAGTAAAAGAAACATTTATATCCATTTCTTACAGATAATGTTCTTTGGGGTTTTAATTAGAAGAAAAAATATAAACCGAATCCTGATTACATATATATGGGGGGTTAATAATCTGGACCAACTGATGAGTGCTAGTTCAGCACGAAATACGTTTATTGGAGATCATTTTTCTTTTTCCCATGCAGATGGTGATGTCTATTGATTATATAAAATGGAATGGATGACTAAAGGGAAAGTCTGTGTTCAAATTCATTCTAATTACGTCTAAAGATTAAATATATACATTATACTTGTATTCAAATATTAAATCTAAATTGCTATATATTTCATTTTCTCTACATAATACTGATAACGTTTTTAATCATTCTTTTGATAATCGATCATGACTTTCTATTAACTTTTAATTTGAAAAAGTTCTTTCTCCAGAAGCAACTTCTAATGATGATCATCATTATTTTGAATAACTGTAGAATCACTGAGGATGAAGCTCTCTCCAAATGGAATACATTTTCTCCGACGTCTAGCATTTCTACTTTACAAAGGACTAAAAAATCTATTCATTTCATTCATCTCACATGTGGTTGTTTTCTAGGTCTTTTATCGTCTCTTGGGATCCAATTTAAACTTCTGCTGTCCACCTAATATCAAATCAATATGTCCATCCCAGTTCCATTTCTATTCTCTTAATTCTTTCAATGATATGAATAATATCTGCTTGTTCTAACATCTATGTGTTTCGATCTTTTCTTATTACTCCACACTTCCTTGAGTGGTCTGAAACTTTGCATTATTCTTCTGTTACATGTTCAAGTCTTAGATCGATAAATAAGAACTGATAAAACATTTTTATTAAAAACTTTTTTTTAAACACATTAATATATTTTCTTTTAATATTAAGTTATTTTTACCAAAAGCACTATATCCAAATTTGATTCTATGATTAATTTCTTAAATTATATTTTTGTCTGTGTCAATAATCTGATGATATTTGTAATTGTTAACTTCTAATTCGTGATTATTAATTATTATTTTCTGCTGAGAAAATTCACTTAATATTACTTTAGTCTTTTTAGTATTTATCTTTCTTATTTTCATCTGGTAATTCTTGCAATATTGAAGCTTTATTTGCAAAAACTGCCACATCATCTGAAAAACCTAAATGATCTCCATTACTTTTACTCCCTTACTTTCCCATTTTAATCCACAGACTAATTCTAATAAAACTGCTATAAAAATGTTTTGGAGATATAGAATCACCTTGTCATTCACCTTTTTCAGTGTAGTTGTATCAGTATCACTATGTAATGTATTTGTTACTATAGCATTTTAATAAATATTTTTCCGAATCTGTCAGTATCCTGGAACTACATCTTGATGTTCCCATGCTTTAGATATTTATAGAATCAAATGACTTTTCATAATTCACAAATTCTCCTTTTTATAAGTTTTCACAATACTTGGATGTTATCCACTGTATTAAAACCACTTTTAAATTCAGTTTGTTTACTTATTTATATTTTACAAAGCATCCGTGATTTAAACGTATCACACCCTCCATCCTGTAAATAAATTCCTTATTAGCAACACCGACCTCCCAATATAACTTAATCATGTTTATAAAATATATGCCTTGATCACATCCCCACTTTATCGCTTAACAAGCATTGGTCTGTGCTATTCTTGAAGTCAAGAAATATTATATTAAATTTTAATGTGCAAATATTTTATTAAACTTTTTATAATTTACTCAAGGCACCTCTCACATCTTCCCATCTCGTTTAAACACATTATCGTACTACTATATTAGCCCAAGGTATAGACTATGTACTTAGCAACCTTTTAATGTAATTTGTATGGAATGTTGTTTTAACAGCCATTTTAGTAGGCATCCCTGTCTAATATAAGCAGACAGTGGGTGTTATATATATTTTTTGCTATGTAAATAAATCTTTTAAATCTTATAAAACCAATTTTGATCTTTTATTTTATTGATCCCTATCACTGTCTCGGTCTATATATATTTTATACATCTCATTTGTACCATCCATAGACATTAATTAGCAACCCAAACTTATATCTCTTAGTATAGAGGTCTCTTTGTTTCTCCCTGACCACCAGGCACCGGTAAAGGGATATATTATTAGTAGCATCAGATGCGTTATCATGTAGGTGGTGCTGTGGAATTTAGACTTTAGATTCGAACCTAGAATATCTAGAAGGCAACCCCTCATAGAGTGTTCAGTTTCGTTTTTGGGGTTTGAATTCTGCAGTGTGTTAGCGAGATAGATGAATCTGACCATTACGTAGTATTTTTTTTCCTGGGTCCATGGCTTGCCCAAACATGGGGCCTCGATTATTTAAACACCCACATCCCTGTAGGCCTCGTTTATTTATACACCCACATCCTGTAGCTCAATTTTAGCATTTTGTTCGTATTTAATCACTCAAATCCCTTATATTTTGATATATATAATATTTTCAAACTCTATATTATCTATATTGTTTATTTTGCATATATATTTTCATATTTTGTTTGACTTGGGCATTCAATTACATATACTGTATAATCTAAACCTGTCCAAACTTGCTATAGTGCAATACAAGCCATTTGTATTTATTGTTTCACTTAAATCATGCTATGTATGCATAGCATAAATTACTGAAATATTGTCCCAAGTGAATATTGTGACAATCTGTGTATTTCAAATTTTGTTTTCTGTCAAAATAAAGTTTTATCAGCTCAATGCTCAAGATAGCATAAAATAATTTTGTATGGTAATGACCTAGATATAATAGGCCACCATATGGAATTCAAAAATGTAGTAATAAATAAAAATTTGTAATAAGTAAAAATCCGAATGTTTTAATGAGTGCCCGCAGTTAAATGGAATAGTAATTTTAAATTAATTTTGGGGAGGCTAACAGTCTATGGATGTTTTTAATGGGTGGCATGGCACCCAGAGGTAACTTCACTAAATAGAGTTACTTCTAAAATAAATTTTGTCACCAGGCAAAATTTTTTTGTATGTATAATTTGCTTTTAAAAACGTGTATAAATTTTCTTGGACCAAATAAAGAGATGTGAATCGGATCAATAATCATAATGTAAATATATATGTATGTTAATCTTAGATAAAAGGGAATGAAATAAGTATACCCAGATCTAGCGAATGTTTATATATATATATATAAATAAAATTGTGTGCGTTTAAAAAAAAAAAACATATGTTAGCGAAATAATTTGACAGGTAGCACTTAAGAAATTTTTTTTTCTATATATATTGGCAGTCATATATATATATATGTTAGCAGCATATTTAAACATGATATTTTAGCAGTCGTAAAAAGGGCAGTAGTTGGGGTTTTAGTGTTAAATGTAAAAGCAGCGAGTAGGCCAAAAGAACCGAGATGGAGATAGCCGATTAGCCATTAATAAAATTTGTAATTAAACGTAAAAATAATCGCAGAGGGTTAAACAAGGAATAAATATAATAACAATAGTACTTTAACTATATTAGATTTAGCGTGAGTTCAACCATAAAACACAGTTTAAAAGTTTTTTTTTTTATCAGTGCTGTTTATTTGATATTAATAAAATAGAGATAACAACAAAAGTCTAAAATTGCTGTACATTGTGTTTAAAAAGTACACCAATTCGTTCAGTGCAAATAAGAAAAGAAAGTTAGAATAAAATAGTTAGCAAAAAAGGGGGAAGTCATCATCATCATCATCCAAGGCCATGGATAATATGGGGATAACCATGATGAACAAGAACTGGACCCATCCTCTCCTCCAATTGTTAGGAAACCTGTCCAGCAAACGAGCAAGGGAGATTTCAATCTGAAATATCTGGAGGAATTGTTTATGAGAAGCAAAGAGAGAGCAAGAAAGCATGAAGAGGAACCCCAAAGAAAAGATGAAGAGTATAAAAATTTTACCAGGCAGCTCCTCTATGAATTGGCACAAGTGAGAGAGGGACACAGGGCTCTCTAATGGAAACTGGAAGAATACTACCCAGAAAATCGAAAAAAGATGAGTAAATGCCGAGATCAAACGGACCCAAAATCAGTACAAGACATGGACAACAAAGTCCTGATACCGAAAACAAGCTGACGATATCAACAAGGCAGTGGACATAAACCAAAGGTGTCAGACCCCTAACGGTGATCTACCACTAAGTGCACAGTGGTGGGGTAGATACAACCCACAGAACCTTAATTCCAGATCTTGGGGTTCAAACCCAACTTGCTAAGATCAATATACCATTAAAATATTTTGAGGAGAAATAGGAGAAAGTCCCCACTCACACTTGGATAGCTTGCAGGATTTCTTTCGATTTTATAAAACGGATCACCATGAACAGACTGCCACCACTAGCCATCATTTATATGGCTATGTAAGAGATTGGTGGGGCATGTTGGCTAAAAAACTGAGCAACTTTGCAAATTACTATAACATGTTATTAAAGTATTATTGGAGTGAGGATCGGCAGAGCGGGATCCTAAATACCATTTGCCAGGAGAAGTATGGAGCAATCAAGGAGACACACATGCAATTTTTCATTCGCCAGGTAAATCGCTTTCGATCACTAAGCATGTTTGCATTTTCTGATGCGCATATCATAAGTACCATTCAACAGAACATGCCATTACCGATACAACAGTTGATGGCGGGCAGCAGAATCAAAGAGGTGGAGAAGGACGAATTCTTAACCATGCTGGACTTCAGTCCCTGGGCTAAAGAACCGCCAGACAAGATAAAGAGGCCTGATAACCTGAGACTGCAGTCATCAAGTTATAAAGGCAGTTATCACCCACCAGAACCAGGATTATAGTAGGTTTAAAAAAAAAGAAGGAATGTACACGTTCACAGGATCAATGAAAGGGAGATCAGATTTTACACCTATGTTAGACTATAAAAATCAAAATGTTAGATAAATAATTGTTGAAGGGGGAGACAATAGAGAAAATATTCACTAGATGGTAGATTACTTTTTTTTTATATGATCCGGGTATATAATTCAGTTTCGTTCCATCATTGTATTTATGTACTGTATGTTATATGGGTTATCTTGTAAATTTTTTATGGAGGCTTCATTGGTGGACACCTGTTGTAAAATCTTTTTTTTTTACAATTTTTTTTGTTCCGTCACTGAGGGAATGTGAAACAGTAAGATCCGCTTTGCAGATCTTTGTTTCACCTTTTCTCACCTCTTTCCTACCCTCATCCTTTAGTTTAAACCGCAGAGTATTGTAGTGTGTCTGCAATGCGCTTATATGCCAAAAATCCCACCCAATTTTAAACCACGAGTACAACGCTCATGTTATAATTGTATAACTGATGCCAAATAAATAAAATGTTATAAATTATGTGTATGTTCACATAAAAGAGATTTATTTAAAAAGTAGGTTATATAGGTTGTAATTGCACACACACTGTGATATTTATTTTAAAACTTATGTTAAAATAATAAATTGTTATTTAAAATTATTTTGTTTGAATCTGTTTACAAAATATATTACAGTCGTAATATTTGTTTTTGATTTAAAATAAAATTTATATTCATTTCGTAAATAGATTCAAATATTGAAAATTAAAAGTAAAATAATTTTCTTTTAGATTTAAAAATCACGCTATATATTTTCTGTTTAAAATAAATGAGGGCTGGTAAGAACAATAGCTTTAATTATTTAATGTTCTAGGAGCTTATCTAAAAATACAGCAGATGTCCACTTAAGGTTGTTTCTTTCAATTAGCAAAAGTTTGTTTTAATTAAATTAAAGTTGTAATCCAAATGTCGACAGGGAAATTAACAATAGAAATTAATTAAAAATTTTGTTGAATTCCTTTAAACATTCAGATGGATTTAATTACAGCTGATTAGTGGGCAAATTTTGGAATATTTTGTAATGCTCCAGGGCAGTTTTATTGTATAATTTCACTATATATAGGAGGGTTTTCTTTTGTTCTTCATTCTAGCATTATTCTAAGAGATTCTAGATGTTCTAAGATTCTTCTAGCATTCTTCGAAGTATTTTTTATTCTAAGATTTTTAAGCACATTGCTGAGCTTTCTAAAATAATTGTTGCTCAACTATCTGAGACTTTCAGATTCTAATAGCTACTTGCCTGCAAAGTTAAGTATTTGAAGCCGAGTTTTCGTCTTCAAATAAATTTACCATGTTCTAAAATTTCACTTGAAATATCTATGAATCACCCAGCCTTTAAAATTGTTATCTTTGAAATGATGGAGTAGAGCTGGTAAGAAGGCTATTTTCCCCTCGGAAATGGCCAGCTGCTGCTCCATACCATCTAATGCTGTCACATAGAAAACCCTGAAACTGCTGCTGCTGCTGAAATATGAACAATAACCAGAGTTTGCTGCTGAGTCTTACGGAACCTGCTGACAATCAATCTACCTGAAACTACCTGCAAATGCTTCTAAGGTGGTAACTCCAAAATTAACCCAACAGCTCTTGTGATTCTCTCCTATAATTAATACGCTATAGACATTTAAATTGTTTTCCATTTTACTTTATTTTACCATTGTTTTTCCTTTAAAATGTTCTAATGTAATCAGTAATTTTGCTCTCTATCATTGGGTTAATATTTTATATTTATTAATCTTTCTCTTTATTTTATTATGATAGTGTGCCAGAATAGTCTTTGACTGAGTGAAGTATTCCCTTTGTTGAAAGCAAGATGCCGATATTAAGGCATTTTAAAATTATAAATTGTTCCCATTTTATTATTTCGTGAATCACTCGTTCGAGGGCTATTCTAATCTTAGTCAATATGTATAATAATTTTATAGCTTAAAATACACATTTTATCAATTTTAACCTAATATGAGAGTACGTACGAGGTCAATGATTAAATGTGTCACAAATGCATGATTGCATAAATAAATCTATGCTTTCTTTTAAAACCCGCAAGCATGCATTTTCCTATTTTAAAGTATATTTTGCTTTAATTTCAAAGTTTGTAATTGAGGTTGAGAATGGGCGGACTCTCTTTAAATAGTTATTGGGGAATTGATTAGACATTTTCTCAATCTAAGTAAATCCCTTTTGTATGCTTTATATGCGTTAGTCGAGTATTGCTAGTAAGTGAATTGGGTGTCGAGACCGCTTTGCTTCTCTTCAAGAGCTTTAAACAGCCAAGACCATTTCCCCTTTCACTTTCTGCAGTTCCCAGGCAGAATGTGTACTCGAATGTCACACCTGGGAATTAGATGCAGCTGTCACCCAGTCGCTAAGTTTTAGATGAGTCCAGACTTCAGCTGCCTGTGACACCACATTCCTAAGGATCAATGGCGAAACGCCCACCGTAGTTGTCCCACATATTCACTATAATTTTACTTATTTATATTTTACAAAGCATCCGTGATTTAAATGTATCACACCCTCCATCCTATAAATAAATTCCTTATTAGCAACACCGACCTCCCAATATAACTTAATTATGTTTATAAAATATATGCCTTGATCACGTCCCCACTTTATCGCTCAACAAACATTGGTACGTGCTATTCTCAAAGTCAAGAAATATTATATTAAATTTTAATGTGCAAATATTTTATTAAACTTTTTATAATTTATTCAAAGTGCCTCACACATCTTCCCATCTCATTTAAACACATTATTGTAATATTATATTAGCCCACAGTATAGACTATGTACACCTGGGTCTCATTTTACACGTATTTATTTAATGTGATTTTGAAGTTACGCGATTCATGTTTCTTCGGTAGTCGAACTTCGATAATACGCTATTACTTTAAATAATAAATTTTGCGCACTTACATCATATTGAAAGTAATAGCACATTATTGGAATTCGACTTTCATCTTAGTAATTTCAATATTTTCAGCGCTTTATAATAGTAAGATTTTATGCAATAATGAAATTAAAATCATGATTTCCACATTTTATGTATACACACATTAAATTTTACAAGATTATAATGTAAATTTGTTCAAACATTGTGCGTGTTAATTTTGCATTTTAAATCACATTCTGTTTTTGCTTTTTAAAAAAGAATGTCATCAATTATTAATCATTTAGTGCCCACAAGTTTATTTTTAAAAGGTGAGTAATAGCAGTGGGGACAATTAAATTTGACAATTAAAATCTGACTTTTAATTGTAATTAACAATTTAAAAATTACTTAAGGCCACCTGAAATTAATGTAATGTGAAACGAAATTTGATTTTTAAACGGAATTGAAAATTAAAAAATTAAAGACAAAAATAAGAATTTAATTTTAGTTGTTAGTTTTAATTAAATTTTTCCCAGCAGTGTAGAAAAAGATAATGAAACAGAAGTGGAACCTGTTCCTTTCACTGCAAAAATGATTCGAGAAGGTCTTCAACTTTCTAATCAGTTGGCAAATTATTTTCTTATTAATGACACTAATCACGAATGTGCTCTTAAATTCCAACGAGAGCTAAATGGTTGTATGTCTGGCTATCATGAGCTTCATAAACAATTAATAAAATCGTCTCAAAAATTAATTACTAATTATGTTATCACCAGAAAACCATTAACACAACATTAGAGTAAAGTTGGCGCTAGTTGTATTTCCTCTTGTGAAGAATCTGATTTTTTACCAGTTTGCAAACGAACCTGCTTATTGGCAAATAGCGATAATAATTAAAATGTGTATAAAAAAATGTCAATTACTGTACTATAATTATGCATAAAAATATATTGTTTTGAATAAAATTAAATATTATAGTTAAAAAAAGTTTGTCTTGTATCAATTTTTTTTCAAATTTGAAATTTTTTATTAGTCATATTTTATTTCCTTATTTTTTTTTGCGTGAATTTTAACGTAATTTTACGTTGGTGCTTTGCTTTTATGCGATTTTTGAAAAATCAGTCCGTATCCCCCTTTTTCAAGGTAAGTTATGTCTATTTTTGTGTGATTTCTTTTGCGCGTGTTTTCTGAGGAACCTATCTATCGTGTAAAACAAGACCCTGGTGTACTTAACAACCTTTTAATGTAATTTGTATGGAATGTTGTTTTAACAGCCATTTTAGTAAGCGTCCCTGTCTAATATAAGCAGACAGTGGGCATTATATATATTTCTTGCTATGTAAATAAATCTTTTAAATCTTATAAAACCAATTTTGATCTTTTATTTTATTGATCCCTATCACTGTTTCAGTCTATATATTTTATTCATCTCTTTTGTACTATCCATAGATGTTAATTAGCAACCCAAACTTATATCTCATAGCAGAGAGTCTCTTTGTTTCTCCCTGACCACCTGGCACCGGTAAGACATGTATTATTAGTAGCATCAGATGCATTATCACATAGGTGGCGCTGTGGAATTTAGACTTTAGATTCGAACCTAGGATATCTAGAAGCAACCCCTCCTAGAGTGTTCAGTTTCGTGTTTGAATTCTGCAATGTGTTAGCGAGATAGACGAATCTGACCATTTCAATATATACAAATACAATGATTCAAGGTTATAACATTACTAACTAATCATAATGTATTGGCTGAAGATTTCTAGCATTATAGGTTCCCCTCGAACCATCATGCATATGAACAACATAAGCATTTGTTCTGACCTTTTTGTCAATCCGATATGGTCCCTCGTAAATATTGAAAAATTTCTTGAATTTGTGATCTTGCAGATTACTAACATGGGGTGTAGAACTAATACCAGATCTCCCTCCTTAAACTGACTAGGATGCTGTGGCCCTTGTAATTCCCCATTTGTCTCCCATTTTTATTATATTTTCTTTAGCTTTGATGACATCATCATTGTAATCTGGCTCCTCTAATATAAGAGGCAATGGGGTTATTACACTCGGCTCTTCCTGTCCAAAATGCAACCGCATAGGTGTAAAGCCCATAGACTCATTTTTAGTCATGTTGATGTATGACAATACCTGCTTTAATTGGTTTACCCAACCACGACGATTTCCTTCAAGATACACCCTAAACAACCGACTTAATTCCCTCATAACTTTCTCACATGGATTAGATTGAGGGTTACAAACAGAGATCAGTACAGGTTTAAAAGGGTTACAAACAGAGATCAGTACAGGTTTAATGTCTTGTACACATAACCAATTTTTCTATTCTACTGACATGAATGAAGTGGCATGATCAGTCAAAATTGACTCTGGTTTTCCAACTATCGGAAATTGAAAGTTCGTCATTACTTTAATGACATCATTAGCCGTGACTTTTCTCACTGGATAAGCGATGACATACATTGTAAATAAGTCATATGTTACTAACAAAAACTTGTAACACCAATAAGATGGTAAAGGGCCATAAAAATCAATTGCCAAAATTTCATTAGGCTTGTTTGATAATATAGGCTGCCATTTCCTTGCATATGACTTATTCAGAAACTTTGTTTTAAGACAAATTTCACATGATTGTAAAGTATCCAATATGGATGCATACATCCGAGGCCAATATAATAATTTATGCAAAGCATGTTCTACTTTTCTAGGACCATAGTGTCCACACAGACAATGTACGTAATTAATAAGTCTTTTCCTAATATTGCTAGGAACATAAACTTTCGATCCAGAATTCATAAGATCTACTTGGTACTTTAATATACCTTTTGACAATTGATACTATATCAATTCTCCATTAGTCATTGTGTCTGCATCTCCCATTGCAATAGTATTATCATTTAATTGGGACATTATGATCCCAATTTAAGATCCTGTAATTGAAGTTCATTAATATTTGTTAAATCTTTCTCCACCGAGTCATCGACTACCAAGGTAAGAGCTGTTAAAACCAAGTTTCCTGTATAATTGATAGGTTGATCTGTGTATTCCATTGGGTTCCAACTAAGAATATCAGGGATAATATTATTTTTACCTTGACAGTATTGCATGGTATAGCTAAATTGTTGCAAGAATAAGCTCCATCTCACCAAGTGGTTATTATTTAGATATCCCTTATTTAAAAACTCCAAACTCTTATGGTCTGTTATCACTACCACTTGGGATCCCAACAAAAACTGCTTAAGCTTAGTGAAAGCCCATACTATTGCCAGAGCCTTCTTCTTTGTTGTGGAATAGTGTAGTTCGGCCCCTTTCATCCTACGGCTTAAAAATACAAGATCAATAGTTTCTCTTCCACACTCATTTGAAATAGCACCACTCCAAGCCCATACCCACTGCTATCTGTTTGTACATAAAATGGCTGTTGAAAATTTGGGTAATGTAGAATTACTGTTTCCAAAAATCTTGCCTTTACATGTTCTAACTCTGCTTCATGGACATTCAGCCATTTCCACTTAACATCCTAGGCTTCAACAATTGAGACATGTGAATTGTATTTAAGGCAAAATTCTTATAGAAGCTATGGTAAAAATTGCATAATCTGAAAAATGAATGCAGTTGCTTATTTTCAGGTTGTGTAAAATTTTTTATAGCCATAGTTTTGACAGGATGAGGCTTAACTCCTGCTGCGCCTACAAGATGCCCTAAAAAGATGATTTCTTCAGTAGCAAAGGTACTTTTCTTTAAGTTAATTTTGATGTTTTTGTCTTTACATTCTTGAAGAAATGCTTTTAAATGTCGTAAGTTTTCATTCATATCACATGATGCAATAACAATGTCATCTACATACATCACTAATATGGGCTTAATCTCTGTAGACAAAACTTGATTTAAACAGTGAATTAAGCTTGCCCGATTATTAACCAATCAAAATGGCATCCTTTGGAACATATAAGATTGTCCCTCATATTTGAAAGCAGTGAACTTTTGATCTTGTGAATGCAAATAAATTTTCCAATAACTGGCAATCAAATCCACTGTAGTGAATACCCTCTTTCCTTCAAAATGGGCTAAGAGTTCCCATATCATTGGAGGAACATCATGTTCCGGAATTGTCCTACGATTTAGAAATTGTGCATCCAAACAAATACCAGCCGATCTGTCCTTTTTGACAATAACTAAAGGGTTATTAAATGCCGAGGCAGATTTTTGGATAACACCCCATTCTACCATCTGGCTAATTTGCTTATCCACCTCCTTTTTGTATTGATAAGGTATTGGGTAGGATTTGCACTGAAATGGTTCCAGATCATTCAGTCGTATCTGGTGGACATACCCTTTGATGATTCCAGGCTGTTTTGAAAAAATATTTTTGTAATTACACAATATCAAATATAAGGCCTCTTTCACCTCATCAGTCAAACCAATTGATTTATTTACCTTCAATCTTACATCAAGATCAGTTGTGACTGTTTCCATGCAACATAAATTCAAGGATTGGTGAAGTACATACTGCATAAAATGAATGATTTCATCTTTACATATCAATTGTTTTGCCACATAATCAATGAAACAACCATGCATCTGAAGAAAATCTGATCCCAAGATACAGCATGTACTAACTCTGCCATTATCAAGAAAACATGTTCCTGGCTTACTGAATTAAATTGTACCATTAGCCATACTTGTCAAGAAACCAATTTAGCTTTCCACCCATTGGCTAAGGTGACCTGAAAGGATTGCTTGATCAGCAAGGATGGAACAATTATACCCACTTCTAAAAGTCGGTGAAATAATTCATCTGAAATGATGGAAGCCTGACTACCAGTATCAATTAAAGTTCTAAATTTCAATTTTTCCAAACATGATCATAACTTCTGGACAATTGGTAAAGAAAGGTTGGTCCTCTATTTCTTCCACTCCAAAATCCTCTAGTTCAAACTCTATCGAATTTAAAGCCACAACCAAATCATTCTTCTCCATATCAATCATTGGTCCCTGCAGTGAGGAACACTGCAACAAGGCCCTACTCAGTTTAATGGATGATTTGAACATCCAGTTGCTGGAGTCTTAACCCCAGTACTAGTGGTACCATATGGATAACTTCCCGGCTGTAAACTGGTAACGTGATTATATCCACGATTCCTGATGTAAACTCCACGATCCCTATAAGAAGTTTGTCTCCTATTATTGCAATAATTCCTTATAGATCTTTGCATGTGACCTGAAAATTGGTTTCCTGGTATGTGTTAATTTATATTTGCCAAACTGTAATTAGGGTTATCCCTTTTAGTTCCAGATGATCTATTACAAGTACCCTTTCCAGCTTCTAGTATTCCCAGGATATCTGCTACTTCTTCAATAGTATGCCGATCTGCAGCCACCAATATTTGTTCGATATGCCTTGGCAAATTTCTATGCAAAAATCCACACAATCTGGGTTTCTGATAGTGGAAATGCAGTCAGGGTTTGATGTTGAAAAAATTGAGTATAACTCCCATCATGAGAGATAAATTTCTCATGATAAAGTTTATGGCGTATAGAATCCTGCTTGTCCTCATTCCAGAAGTTATGCATTATGGCTTGGTGATAATCACCATAAGTCTGAGGCCTTTCAAACAGAGATCTCCACCATTCTTTAGCTGATGCATATAGATGGTTGCTAGCAACTGTCAACTTTTCTCTCTCTGACAGGATACTGAGTGTAAACAACTCATCTAATGTACTCAAGTATTCCATAGGATTCTCATGATATTCTCCTTTAAAAACCTTAATATTAATAAATCTCAAAGCATTATGATTCATATATGAATCACTAGAGATTTGGTGTGGAGAATCAGAAGATCTTTTGGACTCCATCACATTTGTTCCATCATGAACTTTATCTAAATAACACTCAAATTTTTTCTTATTTACCAAATTCTTAGCAAATTTTTCATCCTTAGGATGACTTCTGTCTGCAATATTATCTTTTATTTTACTTTGGTCTATCTCTACTTCATGTTCTCTCCATTGTTTTTGTAAATTTGATATACATTCACAATTCTCTAACATAATAGTTTTTATTTCTTCAACTTTTACACTTATCTCTGAAACATCTTTTCATACCTCTATCTCATAATTTGTATAGGCTTCAATTTCATTATTTTTCATATATTCTGAAAGGGGTTTTAACCTTCCTTGAATTTTATCCAGTTTAGCATCTACTTCCTGGATATGATTAAAATTAGCATTACTTATTACATCCATCCATTTATCCATCTCTTGTAATTCATTAACATCAATCAGCTGTTCCTCTTGTTGCAATCCAACAGCAACCTTAACTTCAGCTGAGATAATTGTATGAATATTTTTAAATGAAGATTCATTATCAATTTTCAATGCTTGGAATTTATCCCACAATTCGTTGCTATCATCAATAATCCTTTTCTCAAATTCTCTATGCTTTTTTTTAGACTCTTCAAATCTGGATATAATTTCTTGATTTTCTTCCCTCATTTCACTGCTTACTTCTTCAAATTTTGCTTTCAAAAAATTAGCTTCGACCTTTGTCTCTTCTCTGTATTTTTCCATCTTTTCATCAAATTTTATCTCTAATCTCCTAACACTATCATCTACCAGAGCTTTTAATCCCCTAGAAAGTTTATCAGAATTCATTTTCATCTCAGCTCTAAGTTCATCAGAATTGGTTTTTAATCTAGACTCTAGTTTCTCAGAGTTGGTTTTCATCTCAATTCTAAGTTCATTAGAATTGGTTTTTATCTCAGCTCTAAGTTCCTCTTTTAGTTCATTAGAGTTGATTTTCATCTCAGCTCTTAATATTTCTACTAAATTCCTTAAATCAAAATTACCACTAACTGGCATTTCATTACTGTTGTCCATTATTACTAGAACTGCAATATTATATACTCATACAAAAAATATCTAAGATATATATATATATTGTAACCGTAAATTCTTGATGGCCGATAAAAATTGTGTGGTCCCAATTACGTAATATAAGTGCACTAGGAATTGTAACTTCGATCACTAATCAATTCCTGCGGTACATTGTCAGCTATTAAGAGCTGTATCCAAAAGCATATCATGCTATCTATTTTATGCACCAAAGACCACAACTACAGACCAAACTAATGATCTAACATAAACTTTTTACAATTTAATTTGATCGCAGCCAGGGTGTACCGCGAAGACCTATCATAGTAGTATGATAAAATACATTAAACAAATTATAAGTGCAATGTTATTACTTTTAAACCTTAATTTGCGATTTTTATGGTATGCGACCCTATGGCCGACCATGTACAAGATGGCATAATTTGTGGAACTACATAAGATTATGAAATTTTAAACCATCTATATGATTTTTATTACGAATGCTAGTCCAGGTAAAGCTTTGCAATAAATAAATATAAATACTTGGGTTCTTTTTTTTATAGTTTACTATATTATTGAGACTCTTATTATACTGACAAATGACAATTTAAAAACGTTAAGTAAATATATTCAATCATATCATTATTTGGTAAATCTGTTTACAAGTTTAATAATTCATTTATAATTTTATACTAGAATCAACTACGCAAAGCCACAACGATGAAAAAGGTAAATGGGATTTTATTGTACCTTACTCATCATAAACTACCAAAGACGAAAAGCATCTAAATGTTTTCTCAAAAAAAATATTTATAAACTCTTATATCATGTTGACGATAATATGTAATCCAAGGTATGCTCTATAATGTATGCTCTTTAATGTATGCTCCATCCAAAGTTTATGATTTCTGATTTTATGAATGACACATAGCAACGCACAGTAAGTTTAATTATAAATCAACTTTTATTTACAAATTTATGAACAATAAGTAATTAATTTCAATATTCTAAATAAAACATAAATAAACAAATCAAATAAATAAATTATAATTCAATCGACTTTCTTCAATACATCTCATAGGTACAGTATTTAAAAACCTAATCATACCTTATTTCAATCTAATATAATGAATATTGAGGAGATTATACGAAATTCAGCATCAAACTCATGAAATATTTAACGTCATTTCCAGATTCAATAAATCCCTACCGTAAACTTATAATAATATAATAAATAATATTATATCTGTAGGATTTAGCTATAATGTAATCATTAAATAAAGTGAAAATGTAAACTTACATTCCGGTAAATAATAATCAACCAACAGTTAATTATTATGAAGTACTTGAATAGAATGTCCTGTTACCATTTAATAATCTAACCGATAAATTATGCTTACAAATGAAGAAGATGATTTAGCAGATTAACTAAAATACTTTGCCCAACTTATATCTGTGAAGCAAAACATATTCCTGTGGATGCATTCATCTACACGTAGGAATTAAATAATACTAAACGTTTTGTGTATTTAAACACCATCATAAAGTAATACGTATAATCACACAATTCCGCGGATTAACCACCAGCGCAGGAATGTGTGTAAAATACAAAAATGGCAATTAAAATAATCTGCGGATTAACCACCAGCACAGATTAAAGCCCTTTAACATTCTAAAACAACATTATTATTTACTTCACATTAAAGTGCAAAATCATCCTCCTCAGTTCTTCTGACTATTCAGAATACACTAACACTTTAGCAAATGTGGGTTCTTGCATAATAAAATGTTACGCTAATCAGGACAACTAATGTACTACTTATCTTGCTTAAAATAAACCTGTGTAATATAATATAAGTAATATTGGCATAGGAATATAAATCTGGAAAGACTCACAAAACATCTCACAAAGATTGATATATCTCATGAATTCATTTAGTACTTTTAAGCTTTTCCGCAAGCGCTATTCTCTTGAATAAATATTTTATTCAACCCTTATTAATTTAAACTTAATAAAATATAACTTATGAACTTCATATGCAAGTTCATGTAACGATAAAATTAAATTAATGTATTATTCATCAAATATATAAAATTTAACGGTGTGTGTGTGATAAAACTAAATGTATAGCATTTATAGTTCAATACATGAATTTTAGTAGATGTGTGTATCACAAATTGGATTGTATAGCATTTTATAACTCCTAATGTGATCCGTGGAATCCATGTACGATGTGTAGAATAATGAGTATACGAGGTAATAGCTATAACTGTAGTTAAATTCCATACATGCAATTCTATCCATTTGATTAGTTATTATAAGCAATATTAGATTAACGATTTTGCGTGGCTCCCCAAACATGAAACAATTTTAAAACATGATACGCAGAATTTAAATGAAAATGTTTTTCATAAAGTTATTAATCTCTACATTTCTCTATCAAAAGTGTTCCAAGTTTATCACATCCATGCAAGTATTTATTTATCCACGCGTTAATCCAGGAATACTAATTACAGCAATTAATTTATTCATTTCAAACCGACGATAAAATTTTAAAATAGCTTTGATTAATTATTTGAAAACTGTTTATTATCCAAATGTTAAACAAATTAACTAGCAAATATTACTGGCATTGTAAAGTTAAATATCAATCAATATTGTATTTTATTAGAATTAAAAACGGAAAAATTAAAATATGTTGATAACTTTAACGTTTTACTTTAACTTAAACTTCTTCTTTTTTAAAAAACAAATTTTCATATTCATAAAACTTCTGTAATTAAAATACTTATTTAGTTTTTCCAAATTGTAGAATAATAAATATTTCAAAACATACCAAATTCTTGCAATTAACTCTTTTAAATTTAAACTGGGAAGCTCCGACATTTTAAAAATGTAATATTGGAAAATTTATTACCGGTGATTCGATCCACTTGGCCAGCCGACTTGAACAGACTTTTAAACTTAGCAATTCATCTTATAATTAATTACCACTATGTTATATTTACGTTTATAGCAAATTTTGTGGTAATCCGTTTACTTATTAACTATTTTAAAATAAGCTTATCAAATTTACACCATTTGCCTTTACCATTTCTTTTCTTTCTCCCTCCAAAAGCAAACTATCAGACGATCTTCCCTTAAATTCGCGCTCTTTTCTTTTATTACATTGAGACGCATACGTAATTACTGTATTTATTTTTAATAATTTATTTTAATTGAACAAATGGTTTTTTGTTAATTCAATAGAAATAATAATTTAAGATCATTTTAAATAAATAAAAATAATATTATTATTTTTAATAATATTTTACCAAATTTTAATGTGTTGTAAAAATTTTAAAAAGTTAAACATTCTGATATGAATTAGTATATGGAACGAAGCAAATTTAAATTTATTAAAATAATATAAGAAAGTAATCTGTTCAAAGTGTGAATCAAGCCAATCAAATCACCAAAAGAAGAAAGAGAAATGTTTATACTAGTTACATCAATTAATATATTTTATACTAAAATATATGGTTACAATATATACTGCTATGTAGTAATTACCGCAGATCAAGGGCTCACCATCTCTTACTATTATCCCTACATGCAATTACTCAACTAAGAAAAGTACAAGCCTTTTAATTTTATTATACATAATAGCTATCCAACAATCTAAATTTCAGTTGTTTGAATTGAACTTCTTGGTTTATAAAAAAAATCTCATCTATCACCATAACATCAAGAAATTTCTCTAAAAATATATATATAGAGAGGGAAAGTAACAACTGAGATCACTAACTAACATTTATTGATGTGTAATGATAATGAGAACTCTACACTTATATAATATGGAAATGTGGAAATTTCATATCAAATCACAATATAATATTAAAATATTTAAAATGTAATAAAATGTTCACATGCATTGAAAGTAACTAATTCGATAATATAATGAGACAACTTTCTCACTCAAGATAATGGTAGTTAAGCATAAAATGATTAAATTGATGCTTATATCTATTCCATAACAACTGGGTTCACCATTATGTAAGTAAGTTCAGATAAAATAGAGAATAAAAAAAATATGTATAAATTTTCTGGAACTTAAAACCATTTCATATACATCTATAAAAAAAAAATCAACTTCACTAATTATTTACTTTTGTGTCCGAAACATTATTTTACTAAAAATTGTACTAGTGCAATTTATCATCAACAAACATTCACTAATTGGACTTCATGTTTAAAAATCACTTATAATGGAAAATAAAACATTGATATGTTTGTTTTTCGAGCCCTAGTTGATAACTAAATGTAATAGATTATTTGTCACCAACACTCTTCAATTAACCATGCCCCTAAGATGGCGTGCCAATTGTAATAGTATGGAATGTAACTGTATTACTATTCTCCATCCTCATAAATGAATTGTAATGAATCAAGCCTCACATTTTAGGTGTCAAATGTAATAAAACGTATATATTTTCCAATCTAAATGAAGAAAGAAAATACACATATGAAGAAAGATAAAATTATCTCAATTATATTTAAATTGTTTATATGCCCTTCCAACTAGCTATACATGAAATAAATCCAAAATCATAAAGAGCAATAATAAGACCTATCATTATACATTATTCTCAGGGTTAATATGACTAACTAACAAAATATATATATATATATATACTAGAAACAAAGAGAATTTTATTGAATCTAATATACACATTAAATAAGTAAACTTATGTATATCTAAATATATCAATGAACATTGACTTGTATAAGTAACCTCAAAATTAAATAATAATTAAAATACGAAAATATTCTCCATTAAGTTGTGAATTTAATAAATTTCATAATGACTGGCACTAAAAAAAAATAAATAAAATATTAATACTCTTCCAAATAAAATACAAAGGCATTACTTATAATACAAATAGCCTTTATTTCTAGATTATGGTTTGATATCTAAGTAGTATCAGTATTTTAAATATTTTTTTAAATACAAACCCAAATACAAAAATATATATATATATATATTTGCAATAAGTATATATATTAAATAGACAAAGACATATTTGTACTCAATAAGTATACATTAATATAAACACAAACCAATATTTATATTTTCCAAATATTCAAATGTAAAAAAATAAAATAAAGGTATATTATATACAGCAAATATATGAATTGTTGTTTATGTTTTGCATAAGAGCTATTATATGAAGTAAAAATGAAAATAGATAAATAAATAAGTAAATAATTGACTGGTAAAATATTGTAAATTAATAAAATAGATAATAGATATGCTCTCAAAAGCTAGGTTAATTGATTAAATATCCTTAAAAGAAATCATCAAAATTTACTCCACTACATTATAAAAGGTTTACATATTATATCCACTTTTGAATTATACTTATTACTACAAGCATTGAATACTCTTTATTTACAACAAGACTCATTCAGGCCTATAAATATAACATATCTTTGACTATTCAGTCATTTAGTGCTAACTTATAACTTAATATGAAATATGAACTTATTTCACCTCATTTTGTTATCTTATACACGTACACACAAAAAAAATATATATAATGACGATTTCTAACTGATAGGTAACCTTTAATAAATCAACTCAATCTATGATCCATTCCTAAGAACACATCTAATTATCAAATAAATAAAATATTAAAAGAATTATGATGTATAAATAATAAAAAATTTTGAATAATAAAATTTGTAAAGACAAATTTCACTTATTTAAAATATATATATATACTAACCCATATGCAATTTAAACTTATATGCTTTATTTTCAAATTTTAAATACTTAAGTGTTAATTTTGACATTTGTAAAATGTTTGTTCTTTTTTTTAAAACAAGTCATTTAAATAGAACAGAATTATACTTATAAAAATGTTTCATTTTTCTAATAAAAAAATTAAAAAAATATCAATCTCAAAAAAATATATATAAACATATAATTTACATTAATAGTTATTTATTACCTTTTCAAAGTTCAACTTGCTCCGTTCGTTGTTTTATTCTTTTATATTTTTTTAATATTTGAATGCATTATAGCCAAGGTTAATTTTGAAGAAAATATCAAGTTAATGAAAATTATCAGTTTCCAAACGCATATATATATATTCTATTTTTTTAAAGATTTCTTTCCTTGAAAAAAAAAATTGAAATGTTGAATCCAATATATTGGATTAATTCCAGTTGTTTCTAAATTGTTATTAAATTTACCATTGTAGATTCCTAGATAGCTATATTAAATTTCAGCTTAAGATGCTGATGAAATTCATATGTCGGGTTTTTTGTTTTTCTTTTTAAATTGAGCTGGGATAAAAGAAAAAAAAGATGCAGTCTCTTGACTGCGATATATATATTTTAGCTGACCATTGTTGATGTGTTTATGTACAGTAGTTTATCCAATTATCTTGACAAATAAAGATACCGAATATAAAAGTACAATTAGCTTTTTCTCCTTCAGTTTCATTTAATAACAATTTTAATAATGGCCTTCTTTTTCTGTTGTTGTTGTTTTCACGTGCCACAGAACATGCAGTCTTGAAAACCATTGTTACATATGTTTTGTAAAACAATAATATTCGAAATAAAAAATATTACAAAAAATATTATATTAAAAACTTATTTGACAGTTCTATTAAAAAATAATATACATAAATAATAACATTGCATTTCTTTTATCATCACTTAAAATAAAATAATCTTTTTTATAACTAACAATTTATATGTTTTTTTTATTTATAATATTGATATATACATATATTAATTATAACATGTCACTATTACTATTAAAAATCTCACCATTAAGAATAATAAAATAATAATAATAACAATTAAAGCCATGTACCATTAACAAATA